>JACGDI010001153.1:367208-425127 GCA_014898725.1 Jacaranda copaia | reverse complement strand
CGACCAGATAGATATACCTTTGGGCCTCATGGGCTGTCTCGTTTGAAGCTGGGCTTGTTAGGCTTACTAAATTATCTCATATCAATATTGCTGATTCCAATAAGCAGCCAAAGGTAATATTACTTGAAATTACAAATGATATGACTTTTGCTGAGAAAGAAAAGCCCAAAAAGATATTTGAAGCTCCATCTTTGGCACGTCCAGCTGCTGAAATTTTTGAATTTTATCCTTGAATTATAAAAACTAAAGCAGAGAAGATGTTACTCAAATTTTATTGGGAATGGATATGTCAAAAAATCATGAAAACTCCATTTGATTGACTCTAAGAAATAAAGCCTACAATTGATGATTTGATTCCCAAGATGAAATCATACATAAAAAACACATCACCTTCAGAGAACCACTTGCAATCCTTCTTTGAGAGTGCTTCCAACTACACAAAGGTTAAGTCAAATTCAATTCAAAAAGAAACACAAGAAACCCATGAGAAAATATTATTTTTTGCACAACATGATCTTTTTGAGGCCGAGGCAATAAAAAGTGAAAAAGTTGAAGAGGTGAATGAACTCAAAAATAAACTTCTTCAAATTTCAAAGTAGCAAGAGGAATTGAGAACATTACTTGCCGAGTTAAGTAGTAAAGAAGAATTGCAAATTTATTGCTCCACAAGGCTAAAGGGAACTTGTCTACTATCCATAAAGAAGTGGCCACCAAGAGAGATAATATTTCAAAACTTGAAAACACTCCATTTTTTATTGATCTAGAGGTTGGGGCTTTAAAGAGGATGAAAGCACTACTTAAAGAATCTCGCAAAGAACTAGTAGCTTTTAACATACTTGCATAAGCACTTAGCTAGTTAGCTTTTTTTTTTCTTTTTTTTAGCACAATTGATATGAAAGAACAATTGATTACCACATATGCAATAAAAATTGTTCCTTTTTTTTTATGAATTCTCCTTGTGCATTCTCTTTTTTTTATTCTTCAAATTGATGCCAACTTCAAAGAAAAACTATATTACATGCCCCCAACAATTGAGTGGAATAACCTTACCTAAACTCATGAGTAAAATTGGCTATCTTAATAAATTAAACTTGAAAACAATCAAAACTTCTTCCAATGATATTGATTGAACTATAGAAGTAAATCATCTTGATTTGCTTCAATGATATGATTGAACTTAGCAAGCCATCCAAACTCATTCCAATGATGTGGCTGAACTTTAGGAAGTAAGTTATCCACATTTGCCCCAATGATATGATTGAGCTTGGGAAATCCTCAAAACGTACCCAGTGATGTGTTTGAACTTAGCAAGCCATCCAAATAAACCTTTTTTTAGTGATGTGACTGAGCTTGGGAAATAACTCTCTAGCTGTTGACGTACCCTAACGAAAGATCAAGTCATTCCGTAGTTCAAAGTAAATATTTTTTTTAGTGGGGTTGCTGTTCACAGTTTAAATTCATATAGGCCAAGAGTATCCATTACTTAACCACCTTGGACTAGGTGGGGTATTTAATATTTTGGCCATATAAAATACCTTTAGTAGGGAAAGTTAGTAGTTTAACCACATACATTACCTTTGTTGGTTATTGTCCACAGTTTCTACTATTACGGGCTAGGAGCAACATGCATTTTAAGCTCATACATTAAGGAGGCAGTTTAAGCTCAAGTGTCAAGGAGCTACATGTAGTTTAGGCTCATTTGTCAAGAAGCGAACTTCTTCTCATGGATAATATCGCTTCAAAAACTTGCCCTTTATGAGGCATATGTGCAATCTATCTCTATCAACTAACTTATAAGCACCATTGGTGTAGGCTTCTTTTATCACATATGGACCATCCCATTTTGACATGAATTTACTTTCTATTCGCTGGGTAATGGTAATAGGCGTTCTTACTATCAACACTAAATCTCCAACTTGAAAAGATCGATGATGAACTTTCTTATTGAATGCCCTCATTATACGTGCTTGATAACATTCAAGCTGTTGTTGTGCTTCAAGTCTTTTCCCATCCAATGCTTCCAATTCCTCAAGTCAAATATGAACATTATCTTCAACAGTAAGTCCTTCTTGAATTGCTATATGAAATAAAGGTATTTGACTTTTAAGAGGGAGAACAGCTTCAACCCCATAAACTAATGAATATGGAGTGGCATGGGTAGCAGTTCGATGAGTTGTCCAATATTCCCAAAAAGCTTGTCCAACTTTTTCGTGCCAATTCCTTTTTGATTTTGACAATATTTTCTTCAGCAGATTGCATAAAGTTTTATTGAATGCTTCTACTAAACCAATTGCAGCCGCATTGTACATTGAGAAATTATATTGCTTGAATCTAAATTGTTCACAGATTTTATCCATCAACTTATTGTAGAAAGACTTCTCATTATTAGCACTGATGTAACACGACACTCCATACCTGAAAATCAAATTACATCAAATGAACTCCACAATAGTTTCTTTCTTTACTTTCTTAAGGGGGATCACCTCCACCCACTTGAAAAAATAGTCTGTAGCTGCGAATATATAAGCATGACCAACCAATGACTTATGAGTAATAGGACCTATAACATCAAGACCCTATGCATCAATGGCAATGATGCAACTATAGGTTGTAAGGGTTCAGGAGCCTAATGTATAAAGTTAGCATGTATTTAACAAGCTTCACAATTTTTTGCATAATTCATACAATCTTTAACCATAGTAGGCTAGTAGTATCCCATCTTTTTAATTTGAAAATAAAGTTTAGGACCTAACTGGTGAGCTCCACAAACTCTAAAATGTGCCTCAACCATAGCTTCAGTTGTTTCTTCACCACTTAAACAGCATTGATAAGTACCTTCACAAGATCGACGATACAAAATATCTTTGTACAAAATGAAGCAAGATGACCTCCAACACATCTTTGTACTATGGCAAGGGTCTTGTAGAAATTTTTTGTGCTTTAGATAGTCAATCAGTGATGTCCTCTAATCTTCATCTTTACCAACTAAGACTGATATGGCTTTTGATTCCTCACAATCAAGTTGAATCGATGAAGGCATGATTTATCTATTGCATACAAGAATATTTGTCATTTCTTCTTCAAAAAGTGCTAAAGTGGTAGCCAGGTTAGCCAATGCATCTACCATCCTATTTTCCTTCCTTGGGATGTGACTTAAGACAATACTTTCAAATTTCTTTAACAAATAAAAGGCTAGTTGAAAGTAAGGAATCAAATCTTCCTTTTCAACCTCATAAATATTTAAAAGCTAATTAATGACCAATTTTGAATCACCATAAACTTTAATTTCTAAAATTTGCATTCCCAATGCCATTTGAAGTCCAATAATCAATGCTTGATATTCTACAATATTATTAGAACACAATTCATTTAACACTACAGAATATGTCAAAACTTGCCTTTCTAGTGAAACAAAGATGATCCCTGCCCCCGCACCATCAAATCGAGCTACTCTATCAAATAACATTGTCTATGCTAGCAAGATCTCAATGAAAAGGGCATCTTCATCAAGTAATTTATCAAATACTTCCCAGTCTGTAGGAATATGGTGATTTGCCAGGAAATTTTTCCTTTAACTGCTTTTTGAGGAACATATGTGATTTCATACTGATTGAATATAACAGATCACTTAGCTAATCTTCCTAAAAGTACTGGTCTTGACATTACAAACTTGACAAGATCAGCACATGAAATGAGTCAGATAGAATATGCCTCAAAATATGTTTCAACTTTCTGATTGCATAAAATATAGTAAGGCGAATTTTCTCAATATGGGAGTATTTCAACTCATTTTCAATTAAGGCTCTACTCAAATAATATAAAGCTTTCTCCTTTCCTTCATAATTTTCTTGAGCTATTGGAGTGCCAATTGAACATTCTTATGCTGCAATGTACAATATTAATGATTTTCCAAGTGTAGGAGCTCCTAAAATTGGTAGATTCATGAGGTATTTTTTTATGCTCTCAAAAGTATTTTCACACCCATTATCCCATACAAAAGGAGCGTCTTTCTTCATCAGGTGATTAAATGGTTGGCATCTTCCAGCCAAATTTGATATGAACCTTCTTATAAATGCGAGATTACCTTGTAAACTACATGATTCCTTAACATTACTTGGTGGTGGTGTCTTTTAGATAGCATCAATTTTGGCAGGATCAACTTCAATTCTATGGTGTCAAACTATAAAGCTAAGGAACTCGCCAAACGTGACACCAAATGCACACTTGAGTGGGTTTATCTTCAATTTGTATTTCCTCAGTCGATCAAATACCATGCAGAGATCTTTTAAGTGATTATCTCTTTTCTTAGTCTTGACCACGAGATAATCAACATAGCATTCTACCTTTGTATGTAACATGTCTTCAAAAATATTTTGCATAGCTCATTGATAAGTCGCACTTGTATTTTTCAACCCAAAAGGCATCACTCTATAATAGTAAATACCTTTTGGTGTGCAAAAAGCGGTACACTCCTTATCTTATGGTGACATTCTGATTTGATTGTACTCGAGAGATCTATCCATGAAAGATAAAGCTTTATGTCCAGTGGTTACATCTACCATGAGTTCAATAATAGGTAATGGAAAATCATCCTTTGGACATGCCCTATTCAGATCTCAAAAATCAATACAAATACATATCTGACCATTTTTTTCTTGACTGGCATAATGCTAGAGATCTAAGTTGGATATTTAACTTTCCTAATAAACATTACAATAATAAGCTTGTTAACTTCAGCTTTGATTAGAGGGATGAGCTCTGAGCGAAGCACTTACTGCGACTAGTTTATTGGGCAAGCCCTATATTTTATGCCAAGGTGATGAATTGCAACTTTTGAATCCAATCCTGGCATTTCTCTGTATGTCCAAGTAAATACATTCTTGTATTCACTCAAGATATTGAAATATTGTTCTTCTTCTTCAGGATTTAAAAGATTGCTAACAAATATAAAACGGGGCTCTTTTATCGTGCCAAGATTCAACTTTTTGAGTTCATCAATAGTCACCTATCCACCATCTTCAAGTTGTGGAGGAGCTTTTAGGACTTCATCTTTAAGACTTTTTGAATCAAGCTCTTCATCAACAGTGATATGATTACATGCGTGTAACTCATCATTTTCTTCATCATATGGCTATTTGATCTCAACAACTCTCATTCTTTGGAATATGATACTCTATTTTAATGCTCCATCTTTTTTTGAAATTAAGACAGTCACCATTATCCATGTTAGGTAGTTTGTAGCTTGTATAAAACCACTTGCCACCAATCTATAGAATTCTTTAAGATACAGACCATGCAACGTAAAATTTGGCCCCTGTTTAACATTTGTGTAATTAGAGTTGATGGTGATTTCCACTTCATCTTCATTTGCACCACTCTTTCTACATGGATGTTTTACAATGTGTTGCTTTAGTTTCACATGTTTATCCATATTGATGACTAAGATTGTAGATCCAACTCTATTTGATTGGGATAAGTGAAGAGTTTGACTCTTATTTTTTAACTCCAACATATCAATTTTATCGTCAATATGACTTTTTGTAGCATTATTTTTTAGTATATTGAACATAGAACCTCTCAGACATGGACTTGTATTAAAACTGCTTTGATCTTTAACACCAAGTCTTTTAAAAATAGAAGGATGAGTAATCGAAGCACTAAGATGACCAAATACAAAAACTCAATGATTATTTTTTTTTTGCTCTTCCTGCTTCACATGATCTTATGCAGAAATATGCTGGACATCAGCACACTTATCATTCTTCATCACATATATCTTGATCGATTCTACAACTTTGAATCCCAAGCCAACCCTTGATAGTTCAACATAAAATCCCTGTCTCCTTAGTTTTTGTTGTACTTCATTGAGTCCATGAACTTTTTCTCTAGTTAACTCAGGTTTAAGCTTACTTAGATTGGGTGGATTAACAAAGATATAGCTAGATTTTTCAAGCAACTTATATGCCTTAGGATCAAATGTACCCTCAAATTCTTTGTGGGAAATCGTTGCAATAGACAGTCTATTATAGACTGATGAGCTTATGCCAACAATAAGCATGGTGAAGTCTTTTCTCAAAGTTTGATAGTTTCTTGATTCTACCACCTTTAATTAGCTTTGAGCAACATCATTTGGCTCAATACATACTTTATCTAAAATTTTCTTTTTCTCTTGAGATGCGTGCAGTGTTTATCAAAATATTGGTAAGTTGGAGTCATCATTGTGTACACATTTTGGCTCGTCAAAACCTTAGTAACTATCAGTTTACTAAAATTTTTAAAATAATCTTGTCTCTCTTCAACGAAGTGGTTGTCTAGAGCCTTTGTAGGTTGCACTTCACTTATTAAGTCAAGATTCAGATAAAGTTTAGCATCAGTGAAGTTTAATTCAACTTCAATAAATGGCTTCACATCTGTATCAACTTTTATAACTTCTCCATTTTTTGGAATACTTGAAGCATTGATGAAGAGTGGAAGGTATTACTCCATTTTCATAAAGCTATGGCCGTCCCAAAAGTAGATGGCAGGAAGTCCTTGCATCAACAACATGAAATAAAGTGCTTGTTTCCAACTCCCCAATTGTGAGGTCTAGACCAATCATAACAATGGCTTGTTGGCCTCCTTAATTGAAACCTTAAATAGTTAGGCAACTGTGTGAGAGATCTTCAACAGAAATCCCCAAATTCTTCATGGTGGATTTTAGCATGATATGACAACAGATCCTCCATCAATGAGTATGCAGTTAACCTTTTGCTCCTACATGAATCCTGAGATAAAAAAATGGCCTATTGTGAGGTTTCAATCCCAATAACAAGTCCTCATCCATAAAAGCAATGGTTGTACAACATGAAGTGGAGTGTTGCTCTTTAGTTTTGCAAGATATAGTATGTATTGCTTCAACTTTTTGATCAAAGAATCCAGTAGGAAAATAATCTTTTAAAGTCACCTAAATCCTTTTGTAACCTACAAATAAATTTTCCTGCATACTATTTGTAGCCTTTAGACTCTTCATTGTCCTTGGTTGAGGGTGTCTGGCCACATGCAAGACCTTTAATGCTAACGAATGAGATTGATTGACACATCATCTTCTTCTTCATCACTATGTCACAAGAGTCCACTCACTGCTATCTTTAGTTTTAATAGTAAAACTTGTTTCTAGCTTAGTCACTTCATCAATGGATTGAGTCTCCACTAGCACTGGATCTAAGCTCCCAAACTAAAGCATTGTTGATGCCTCCATTAGTGAAGATGAGAAAATACTGTCTTTGTTTGCAACACATGTGGTATCTACTATAGTTATAGTGCTAGCAAGGTTTGATCTAATAACATCTTCCATATCAAGAATTATCTTTCCATCTCTTGTCAATGCCACTACTTTATCCTTGAAGATGAAGCATTTCTGTATTGAATGATCGATAACTCAATGATACTTGCAATATTTTGGATTGCTTACCTTTCTAGCTTTTTCAAAACATTTTGATTTTAGCAGTTCAATCAATTTCCTTGTCAATAATTCATTAAAAATATGAGAAACATTAGAATCTAGAATTAGATATTCATTATCCTGCATTTCTTTTAGTATTTTCTTGCCTATTAGGATACATTGATCTTTAGTTTTCTCAGCAACTTTTTAATCACTTGTAGGAATTTTTATGAAGGATGTCCTAATCATCATAGATTTCTTAGTAGCAACTTTAGCATATTTTTCGCTTTTTTTTGAATCTTTCCTTTCTTTCTTCTGGTCTTCTATAGGAATTCCAACCCTGCGATTAGCAATGCTAAACTCTATGTTGTGGGCACAAGTGGCTAATTCTTCAAAAGTGTGAGGTTTTATTCCTTGAAGAATGTAAGAGAAGTCCTTAGTGCATACCTTGAATACACATCTCTATTATAGACATCTTTGAGAGTCTATCCTTGTAATTCAAACTTAATGCACACCAACGATTGATGTAGTCTACCACTGGCTCGTCCTTTCATTATTTTGCATTGGTAAGTTCAATATGCTCACAGTTTGGCGCCTGTAGAAGAAATTTAAAAACTCTCTTTCCATTTGATCCCAATTATCAATGGATTCAGGTTCTAAGTCAATGTACTAGTCGAAGGCATTTCTTTTTAATGATTGTACAAACTATTTCACAAGAAGATCGTCATACATCCCTGCATTGTTGCGTGTCTCTATAAAATGGGCCACATGTTGCTTTGAATTTTCCTTCCCATCAAACTACTAGAATTTTGGTGGTTGATATCCTATTAGCATTCTTAGCGAGTTAATCCTCTTCATACTTTAAATACACAATAGAACTTTGAGAAGGCGTGCTATACTGAGCCCTAATTATTTTGGTAATCATGTCTTGCAATTGTTGAACAGATAATATAGCAATAGAAGTTGTAGAATGGTTGATCTTTCAATCAGCTTCTTGCTTGTAAGGCATCTCCTCAACTTGTTTCTATACCATTGTATGACCAAGCGAAGATTGATAATTATAGCCAAATCCTCCAAGATGAGAGTATTCCTGCTTGTTCATGAGTTGCGCAATTTGTAATCTTTTTCTTCTACAATCTTTTCGAGGTTAGCTGTAGCTTAAGCCATCCGAGCAAGTTGTTCATCTATTGTTGCCACTCTAGTTGCTATAATCTCCGGTTGCTATGGTCGGCAATTTAGTAAAAGATAATACCTTAGGATTCATTTCCCTCAGACTTTCAGAGTCAAAATCATTGGATGGAATGAAATCCCTTTATATAAGTGCTCAACAGAAGACTCTGAAATAATTTGAACACATTTGATAATTATCTTTTTGATTCATGTTAAAAGATAATGTCAAATGTTCTTAACCTGATTAGTCCACATACATAAATATGCCACGTGTCCTAACTTGATTAGCTTGAGATTGTTAGGCCACTAAACTTGATTTAATTGACATGATACACCTTCATCTTAACATTTATCAACATTTGATTATAAAATAAATATTAGAATATTAATTAAAATTAACTATTTATTATTTAAAATTTAATTTAATAAACTCTAATATATAAATAGAAAATTTTAAATTAATAACTAATATTTATTTATGCATGTCACTTTTCAAGTGGCCCAAAAATTAAGCCGTCTACAATTTATAAATATGAAAATTTGATCATGAAGTATTTGGTAGTGAACTAGTTATCTCATTATGTAAACTATTAATAAAGAGTTTATCCCATTTTGTATGTTTTCAAGTGTCTCTATTGAAATATCCTTGCTCTGTTTAAAATTCTCATATCTATATAAAATAACTACAATCCCATTATCATCCCTCCTCTTGCCCTCCTACTGCTGTATTATAGTCCATAAAACTATACATAATTATACATATTTTCATTTCTCTCAACTTCTTCCTGCAGGCATGATTTCTTCATTCAAACAACCTTCTTTTTTTTTTTTTTAACTTTTATCTATTTTATTTCTTTCAAAATGCACAAATGAGTTTGTCATTAATGTTAACTAATTAACTCTTTTCTCCATTGCAACAATTATTTTCAAATCACTTGGATAATGTACTGCCAGGATGTTGTGTGTTCATTCATTTCTGTGATTATGGGAAATTGCGGAGGTTCTATAATTTTTGCAAAGGTGATGAAACTGTACTGTCAAGATGCTCTTGCAGCTGAAACATACGCACTAAGGGAAGCAACAGGCTTGATTAGAAATTGGAGATTGAAGGTAGTAATGTTTGAAAGTGACTGTTGGAGGCTTCTGGAGATGGTGAAGAATTCTAGTGTAGCGGTTGATTGGGCAATGAAATTCAACCTCCTGGAGATCCAAAAAACATGGTAGCAATGGCGTACTTGGAAGTTTTGTTTTGTGTTCAAGTCTGCTAGAAGAGCAACTCATAATCTAGCTACTTGGGCTAAATCGTCTAATTGGATTAATTTTTGTTCTCCGGAGGTTTTGCCTAATTGTGTTTTCTGTGATGGGGGTTACCCGCTGTAGATACTCTATTTTAAATAATAAAATTTACTTTCTATTTTAAAAAAAAAATCACTTGAATAATGTTAGTTTTTACTTTTATTGAATGAACACGCATTGAGTATGTACCGACTTCTAGTTATTATACTACAATAATTTATTATAATTTATTAAATATTGATTAATATGTTGAATTAATGTTGTAATATCAATGTACTCCACAAATGCTCTAGGGAAATATAAGTAAAAAAAAAAAATCAATAAATTTATAAAAGGTTTGCCTTATTCAATAAACTTATAAAAGGTTTGCCTTATTGAAATGGGTCATTAAGTCCACTTAAGATAGAGCTGCCAATCTTAATAAGTCTAACCCACTAACGACTCAATCACTATAAAAATCAACTTTCAGAACAAAAAGAAAAGTATTGAATAACATATTATTTGATGCAAGCACTATCTCTATGTAGTCGCATTTTTAAAATAGAAGCCCACAATTCAACAATTTTCAAAAAAGTCCTCAAACCTTATTTGGTGCAACGTCAAATATAATCATAATTTTACATTACACAAAAAAAAAAAAAAAAACCTTTCTATTTTTCTTAACCCCATAGTGACCCTGAAGGAAATGAAGAATGCCGACATCCAACCGAACTACTAGCTAAATTTGTGATTGCTTAACCTGCTTATTCAATTTCGGACATGACTGAAAACCACACCATAAGCCCTCAATTTCTTTTGCCTGAAATGTGTCGTAAAATGATAATAAGGGCTTGTGGATGAAGTATCGTTATATTTTTCACTTTCTCACCAAAACAAACAGCTCTGATGCTTTTTTGGTGCACCAATCAACGAAGCGGACAATTAGTCGGATTAAATTCTCCCGTCAAGTTTCTTTCGTTTCACATTATTTGATTTTTGCTTACGTCCCCACCCCAGACACAATCTATTCCCTTCCTAATAATAAAAAAAAAGTTATTCTTTAAACCTCTGAAAGTGAACAATAATACCTTAATCTTTGGCATTTGAAATTGAGAGGAAAAATAAAAAAATAAAAAAATAAAGAAAAAGAAATATTTCATCTGCTAGCTGAGTCAAATGCCCGTTGTAACGACAGCATTCCGCGCAATGACCCACTTCCCAGACAAAATCCTGTCATAATAACAATAAACAAAGCTTAACTGGCATGCAGGCCCAACGTTCATATGTCCTGTAAACTACTAAAATGTAGTAGCATATCTGTTTTCACTGCTTCATCATTCCCATTTTTGACTACTAAATTAGACTACTTTTGCGCTACTTCTTTTCACCTTTTTTCCGTTCATAATATGATGATTTAATAAACACCCACATATAAATCGAATCTTTCTTTTAGGATTTTATGCAAATTCCTTGATTAAATTGAAATGCTAAGATACACTAGTTAAGCCTGTCTACAATCATTTTGATTGCCAAATATAATAGTTTCTCCCCCAAAAGAGACAGCACACAAGAGAGAGGGCAAAAAAAAAAACTCACATTTTTGAGTTGAAAAACTCTGGAAAAAGAAGGAATAAAAGAGGGTAATTTATGAAGAAAAATCCGGTTGGCATTGACCACCTCCAAAGATCAGTAGGCCACCAAAACCCAATCCTCTATAGGTAATAGTCAATAGATTTGTTTTGTAAGATGACACAATTCTCATTAAAAAAAGAAAGAAAAAAAAAACAAACAAAATGTATATGTATACGTCATCTGTCTTTCACTTTGACCTCTTTTTCCATTTAAAAATTATTAATTTATGAAATCATTTCAAATGAATTAATTACACTGGCAACAAGTTATTAAAGTGAAAAAAATTTTAAATTGGTTAAAACAGTAATGCATATATTGCATTGTTCTTCTCATATTAGAAGAAAAAAAAGAGAACTAAAAATTAAGGTAGTGTTTGGATATATTTTATGTTTGATTTTATTATGTGTTTATTGTGTATTTTGGGAGAATGAATAATAAAAGAATTGTGGAAGAATGTGAAATGAAGGTTGGAGAATGTGATTGATGTTTTGTTATATTTATAAGAATAGTAAAAAAATAGGGTTTGAAAAGTTTTGATATGTTTGCTTATGTTTTGTAAGAGATATTTTTTACTGTAAATATCATATCATTGTTTTTGTATTGGTGTTTGGGGGTAAAATTAATATTAAAGATTTTTTTTAATTGTAAGAATAATAATAAAAAAATATTATGTGTATATGTAGTAAATAGATATGATTATATTATAAGTTTGTAATGATTGATATAATCATTAAGTGAATTGTATTATAATATTTATAAATTTGTTTGTTAGTTGAATTTTTTATTATTTAATAATAATAATAATAATTTTTATTTATACACACATGTTATTAGAAGCCCATTAGGGTTCGAACTCATGATCTTTCACATTATGTGTGAAATTTATGCCACGAGGCCATAGACCACATAACTTGACATAATAATAATAATAATAATAATAATAATAATAATAATATGACTATTATTCTTATTATTATGATTATTATTAATACTATTATTATTACTACTACTACTATTAGTAATAATAATATTTATTATTACTAAATATTATAAGGGAGGGAGAAATGGCTTGATTGGGAGGAGAGAGAAGTGACGGATGGAATGGGATGGTGAGATGGAGTGCAAAATTCAATGGGTTTTTGGTTAATAGGTGAGAAAATGAGGGACTTTTTGGGTATTTTATGTGCAAGAAAATGAAGAAAAAATGTTGGAGTTTTTGGAAATGTTCTCCAAGCTTGTTCCGGAGAATATTCACAAACAAAGCCTAATATTTCCAAAAGCAATGAGTTCACACATGAGACATATGGTCGAATTTGTGGGTTTGGATTCGATTAGGTACATTCACTAAGCATTAGCCTAACCTTTTTTTGGTATTGTAACTGGCCAACTCCTCCACTTTTAATAATTGTTAATATTTTATGAGTCTATGAAATATTAATTAACATCTTGCCACTTTAATTGCAATAATTTCTGAATGTTCGGAGATTCAACAACTATTATTATTATACTTATTGCAAAATCATCAGCCAAATAAGCACTAGTTAATTAATCATTTCTGGCAGGATCGCTCCTTAATTAACCATTTGAAGACAGAATAAAATCCCAATGTTCACAACGAAACAAATTATTAATACGTTGGAGAATCAGACAAAAAAGTTATTTAGCCAATATATTAGTCACTGCCTACCCCTTTTAATCTTACATTAAATCAGAACGATGTTCAACTAAAAAGGAAAACAAGATAACAAAACTTGGAGGGGTAGTTTAGTTGGAATGATAAAATAAAATATGATATTTTTATCCTATTTTATCATTTATTTAGTTGAAATGACAATAAATATTTAGGTTCGTATGAATGTCAAAAACTCGTATTTTTATGTGTAACTCTTACAATAAATTAACCTGCTATCTTCCATGAATTTATTTTTTTTTTCAATTAAACCATAATATAATTATAAAAAATTATATAAATTATCACATAATAAATAATTATAAAATAACCTAAAAATTCAACCAAACTAGTCCTGAGCAAGTTATTTTTCCTTCTTGGTACACGGCAATGGTAACGATATTCCTTAATTCCAGTGAAATCATACCTAATTTATGCATAATTGGACCGTAATTGCTATCATTAATAAAGGTAGGGGCCTCCGCCCCAACCTCCGCCCACTACGCTCCCACCCGTTCTCCCACTAACACCACTACCAGTGCCTATATAAAAGCGATCTAATTCTCCCATTCTTCTCCAAAATCTCTGATAACTGCCGGTACTCTTCTTCTTCTTCTTCTGTTCAGCCAATATCCAGAGCTATGGAACTTCCGGCAAACACATCCCACGTTATCTGCGTATTCTTTTCTATTCTCTCTTCTAGTTTTATCCAATGCGTTTTCTCCGACTTTGGAACCATTGGGATCAACTATGGCCGCATCGCGGACAATCTGCCCTCTCCACCGCAAGTCGTACAACTCCTCAAAACGCAAGGTATAACCAAAGTCAAGCTGTACGACTCTGAGTCCACTGCCCTCTCAGCCTTCTCCGGCTCCGGCATCTCCCTCACCGTCGCCCTCCCCAACGAGAGGCTGTCGTCCGCCGCCGCCAACACGTCATTCACGGACTCGTGGGTCCAGTCCAACATCCTCCCTTACCACCCCAAAACCAAGATAGAAGCTATTGCAGTAGGCAACGAAGTGTTTGTCGACCCCAAAAACACAACGCCGTTTCTGGTACCGGCCATGAAGAATGTCTACGCTTCCCTCGTCAAGTACAATGTCTCATCCATCCAAGTGTCATCCCCCGTGGCCCTCAGTGCACTCCAGACGTCCTACCCTTCGTCCTCCGGTTCTTTCAAGCCGGACCTTATAGAACCAGTAATCAATCCAATGCTAAATTTCCTAAAACAAACCGGTTCATACCTAATGGTGAATGCCTACCCATTTTTCGCATATTCTGCTAACACGGACACCATCCCATTAGACTATGCCTTGTTCCGTAATAACTCCGGCAGTAGAGATTCGAACAATGGGCTTCTTTATAGAAGTTTGTTCGATGCCCAAATCGACGCCGTTTTCTCAGCAATGGCAGCCTTGGGTTTCAACGACGTGAAAATGGTGGTCTCCGAAACAGGATGGCCATCAAAGGGCGATGAAAATGAGGTTGGTGCAAGTGCAGAGAATGCGGCTGCGTACAATGGAAACCTGGTGCGCAGGGTGCTAACTGGAGGTGGGACCCCCTTGCGGCCCGATGAGCCTCTCAACGTCTATTTATTCGCCCTTTTCAATGAAAACCAAAAGCCAGGGGCCACTTCTGAGAGAAACTACGGGCTCTTTTACCCGAATGAGCAGAAAGTATATGATATCCCACTGACGGTGGAGGGTCTCAAGGGTGCACCCAACATGAACGAAAGCAAGAAGCAGGTGGTGGCGCAACCGCCGAGCTTAGTGGGCCAGACGTGGTGCGTGGCAAATGAGAGGGCAGGGAAAAAGAAATTGCAGGAGGCGATAGATTATGCTTGTGGAGAGGGAGGGGCAGACTGCCGTCCGATTCAGCCGGGGGCCACGTGCTACAATCCAAACACGCTGGGGGCGCACGCATCGTATGCATTTAACAGCTTCTATCAGAAGAACTCTCGGGGGAGTGGGACCTGCCATTTTGGGGGCGCTGCTTACGTGGTCACACAACGTCCTAGTAAGTTATTACCACCTCCAATCACATTTCATAATTTTTTAACTAATTAATGTAATTCTCAAGTTTTCGTTTTAATTAGCAAAACAATGTTAAAATTTGATTTACGCAGCATCAGCAGTGTTCTAATTAAGATGGTTGTTTTTAAATATTTTGCAGAGTTTGGCAGCTGCGATTTTCCTACGGGCAACTAGTTCGGACATTTTCTGCAAGGATTTGGTGGGGCGGGCGAGGGTGGGTGACGTATTTGTTGTAGCAGTTGGACTCCGGGACCTAGTCATGAATTTTATTTTATTTTATTTATGTAAAATAATACAATGTTCCCTAGTAGTAGTTATTACGTAATGTCAGTAGACGGATCGGTTGGTTCGGACTTTTATCTCTGTAATTATTTACCTACTTATGCTGCACAGACTATTGAATTTCGTAGAGGATGAAGATATGGTTATTATATATATATATATATATATGGATGGTTAGGGTAGGAATTTGATCGCAGCACACATCTGCCTCTGCTTATCTTTTGCTTGCAACTGCCCTTTTTGTTTTCCCCCCTCCTTCTGTTGTCTGCCTGTATTGTATACCTGCCAATGCGGTTATTTGTTTGTGCGACTATTGAATGGATTCTTTTTTTAAAATTTAAACTCTCAATATGAAAGACCTTCTTCAACTTCATTTTTATTTTGGAGGCGTTATGTGTATTATTTATAAAATATGAAAATAAATTTCATACGTAATCTTTGAAAAGATAGACACTGAAATTCGAAAAGGCTCAAAACATTTTTCGCTGGCCATACGCATGTCAAGAAAGCATTTGATTTCTGCTCCTATATGTATTGGGTTTGTGAATTAGTCATGCTTCAGATTGTTGGTTTCGAGGATCATCTTTTAAAACTTAAGCAGAATTTGTGCATCATAATTTATTTTAGTTCTAGTATCCGCTGATCCAACAAATAATGTGAGATGAAGCCCAAATTATTTCGTAATGGACTTCAACTGAGCATGTTACCAGTTATCAGAAAATGTATTATTATTTGGACTTTTGGAGTCCGTTGACTAGCTTCAAATGCTTATTTACTTTTAGAGATTGTAAACAAATCGAACAAGAAAATAGTATTTAGTGACATTAAAAAGTGCTATTTAAATAGTATTATAATGATAATAATAATAATTTATATTTAATAGCATTTTTCAAAGGTAACACCTATGGCAATATAGCTACAAATATAAATTCTATTAGTTTACTTTGATTATGATACTTAATAAAATGCAACAGAAAATATATCAAATGATACATAACATGTCAAAATGTCACTAAAGATATTTTTAGATGACATGTTAATAAGACATTGAAAATGCATATAGTGGCATGTTAAAATGCCACCAAAAATTTCTTTAAATAACAAAGTAATGCACCATAGAAATTATATTAAGTCTCATATTAAAATATCACAAAGATAATTTTGAATGACACACTAACTTGCCACAAAAGAAAACATATATAATGATGTTGAAATGCCACAAAAAAATTCCTTTAAATGACATATTAACATACTACAAGAAATTAATTAACTAACATGTCAAATTGAAATTGTCTGAATAGTTTGAACTGCAAAGGGCTTCAACTCAACCCAAATTTTCTGACTCGCAACTCTTATGTCAATACGTTAACCTAAATTCCTAATATCCCGTAAGTAAATGACATAATAGAAACTAACAAACAATATTATTGATTATTCATTGTAAATAAAAAATACATAAACATGCTGTACGAAAGTGGAGTTAGGACTCTTTTCAAAAAATAGTGAGTTTAAGAAGGTTTTTGCTCTAGAATGCGTTTGTGTAGAGCAAGAGTTCAAAAATTTTTAGTGAATGATTTTCATCCCTCTTTTAACTTTGGAGTTGAAATTTATAGTGTTTAAATGATTGGTGGGATTCAACCCACTAGGATTTAGGTACTCATCTAGATGACCTTTATTAGTTTTTCTTGTCTTTTACTTATTTATTTAATTGGGTCATTTTATTTATTTTTTATTTTTTTCCTCTTAGAGTCTTATGTTTTCATATCACCAAGCCTTATACTTTCAATTTGAAAACTTGATTTCCATATTAAAAGTATGTTATAAATTCAATTTTAATTTTGATCTTACTAAGCCTTAATTAATTAACTTTATTAAATCCTAGTAATTTATTCATTCATGATTTTTTCTTTTTAATTTTTTGCTAGGCAGTACCAAATGTTTATATGCAGATGTCCATGGGTGCTTCATCATAAGGTGTATATGAGGCACTTGAGTTTGGCTACACACCTAAAGTGTTTTACATTTCTAGTGAATGTAGCCACTTGTGTAGTAGTTGCTTATAGAGGATAATATTACTATTTTTTTGATAACCTAAAAAATTTTTTTGATGAGGTTTCATGATTCAAGAATCACTTAGGACCTTCAATAGGGCATTGTGTCCCATGAATAATTTAGAAAAGTTTGTTCTTTGTTGTGATCGCACACCGAAGGATCCTTCTAGATCTCTGACGAAGCTTTGAGCTCTTGTGAGTTCTTTAGAGATTTTCATGGAACAGCACACCTTGCATACATCTTAAACTATTTTGTTGAGCTTTGAGCTCTGAGGTTGCTTCGGACTATCAGCAAAGCTTTACTCTCTTTGAAAGACTTAGAATTTCTCATAATATGTTGTGCTATGGTGATCTTTTGGATTGCTACCGAAGCTTTGCACTCAACAACTAACTCAGGCTTTTATGCTCCCCGAAGGACGTAAGCAATTTTGAAGGTTTAGAGAGTTGTTTTAATGGCCAGGGTGGCCTTTTTGTTTTAGGTGCCCATGCAGTATGCATCTCTATAGTTGGCGACTTTGCTACAAACGGCTCCATAGTAGATACATACCTTTACGTTGGGCAAATGGGGCAACCACACACTACATGAAACAAGGCATTCTGTAGTAGTTCATGTTGGCATTTTGTGGTGGTTTCAACCATCACAAAATGGAAGTTTTGGAGGTTTATAATCGTCGTTTTCGTAAGCATCAACAAGTTGTTTTGTGATGGTTTCAGCAAACAACTGGAACAACTGCTGCACAAGATATAGCGTCATTTTTTAGTCTTCTACAATGGTTTCAAATCGCCACAAGTTCCATAAATTTTAACTATATGCAAATTTGCAGCAGCTTTTAAACTACCGTGAATATTTATCTAATTTTTTGATTTGCTTGTTAGCGGCAGTTCAGAACCTCCACAAAAAGTGCTCAATTTTTTTTCACATCGCCACAAAATTTTCAAATATTTAATATTTTGTAATTTTTATTTTTGGGCTTCAATATACATTTTAATCATTAATCCTGTTTAGTAAACTTCAAATATATGAACAATTAGCAAAAATTAATTTAATCAAAAAAAGGTTTCTTCAAGCTAGAAATAAAATTAACAATATACAGTTAACATCAACAACATCTAGTCAGAGTCATATTATTTCTAACAAATTAAAGTAACACAAAAGGACTATATATATAATCATTGGCTAAGTATGAGGAGGTGATGGGTTGTCCTTGCTTTGTGATTGATTGCTGTTTGAGGATGATCGTCTTACTTGTGCCCACAAATCTAAATCAATAGCTTGATATTAAAAATCAATAAAATAAATTAGTTATTTTATGAATTTTTACTAAACAAATACTTTTTTATACCCAAAAGGAATACAAAGATTAAATATTTACCAAACAGATCTTTAACCCCCCTACCCGTCCCCCCTTCCGCCCCCAAAAAAAAGAACATAAAGAGATATAGGATAATCAAATATTTGACAGCAGAATACATGAAAATTTCTAAAGATGTGGAGAGCTCATATGAAAATCCAATAGGCTAGAATTGTATGATAAGAAACTAGAAACAAATGTTGGTAACTCTTCTACAGAGGTCAAACGTATGTTGTTTTCTTGTACAACTTTCAACGCATCTCTGAAGTACCCTTTTATGTCTAATCATCCCCAAACTTTTCATGCACAAAATATTTGAGAAACCAATTTATTTTGCAAATTGTAGAAGCTTTGACTATGGCATCATGGCAGGAGACTTTCTACTATGAAAGAGCAAAGCTCTTAGGAGATGCTTATTTGAAATGGATTGTAAGCAAATTTCTTCATAAATTTCTTTTTCCAAAAGTACCCTAAAAAAGATGAAGGTGTCACTTCTGTGTCACTTTAATGTTCAACATAGCTACTATAGAGGACCAACACCTCAACATTTCCATTAATGTTTTGCAATTTGCAAGAGCTAGATTATATTGGAATAATGTTCTGAAAATGCACTGCAATACACTTCAAGCAATTAAAGACACATTTATTATGAAGCTCTTATGTTCAAAAATGGCAAGGAGGCATTAGCAAGCCCAGAAAGCATTACCATGTCATTGTTGTATGGCATTTGAAAGAGAAGAATCAAAACAAAAAACAACAAATCTTTCTACCAAGGATGAAAACTCTTGAAAATCACTTCAATTGTGGTCCAAAGAAGATAATATGTTCCAGAAATCCAAGTATTCTCCCACTATATGATATGTTTTAAGCATAAATTCCAACTATTACAGAGAAAATAATAAAAAAAATATAGCTCCAACTACTGAATATCTAGGCAAAACTAATTACATACAAATATTAAATTTCAAGTTACATGAATGGAAGACCATGGTACATTTACCTAAAGGAGAGAATTAATGAACAATGCCTGAAGGGAACAATGCTCCTAGCTACTCTTTTTATGGTACAATTTCACTTCAATATGAAAACCTTAAGATGCTAAGCTTTCACAAGATAATGTTACTATCATGGCAGAAGGACCTATTCATCTATCCATTAAAGGCAAATGACTTTCTAAAGAGAACAATGAATTATATCATCAACTTATTCATCTACTAACTGCAGCAAGCAAACAATTAAAAGATATAGATCATGAAAAAAAAGACTAAAAAATTGTCTATTAGTATAGGAAATTAGTGCCTATAAGATTGAGATGCAAGAGCTTGTGAGCTTGGTCTCTAGCATACATCGTGTTAGCCAACCTCACACTATTTTCATGGATTATTTCATCATCAAAAAGTTCAAACCTCAACTCCAGACTCAATCCCTCATTTTTGATCTCACAAATATTATAAAACACATAGCAAGCTCCAATTATAGATATTTAACATTTTTACAAGCAGCACATATCCAGTGCATGTGAAGAGCACTTGGTTGTTTTACCTAATTGTTGTTGCGGAAACCATAAGGCAATTAAGGTTCGAAGTATTGAACTAAAAAAGACAATTGAGGTCAAAACCATGAGGCAACCATCATCAACCAAGTCAGTTCCATCTTATATCAATATTATCTAGATACCTTGAATATAAAGTAAAAATCTCTTGCATAAGGTAACCTTCTGCAATAGAGCCTTCAGGTCGAGCTTTGTCATGTAAATAGGATTTTAATTCTCCTAAATACCTATTACATTGCAATTAATGTAATCAATGACATATTTATACATTAGTAAAATCAAATTAAAGAAATATCTTCTTATATCAATTTACCTTTCTATAGGATACATCCATCGATAGTGGAGAGAACCTCCAAGCTTAGTTTCTTCAACAAGGTAAACAACCAAGTTTACTATGATACTGAAGAATAGAGGGGAAATAACATTTTCATATGACATGAAGTGAGGGCAATATGATGTTTTAATTTGTCTAAATCAGGAACACTCAAAACTTTGCCACATAATTACCTAAGAAATGAAAACAACTCAATTAATGCCAATGCCACCTCATTAGGTAACTTTGTTCGCATGGCTAATGGAAGTAATTGTTGCATCAATATATGACAAACATGACTTTTCAACATTCAACTCAATTTAAGATTGTCCACATCAATGCACCGAGATATATTACTTGAATAACCATTTGGCACCGTGATATAATTTAAAGTAGTTAGAATACCTTCTTGCCTTGCTTTGTTATTGTAAAGATGGCTAAATAGTGCTTTCCATTTTAATATGGCCAAAGGTCATCTTTAATACCCATAGCTTTAAGGTCTTTGCAAGCATTCATATGGTCCTTTGTTTTTGCACTATTATTTAGTAAAGTGGAGATAATATTATCGCACATATTTTTTTCAATATGCATTACATCAAGATTATGATGTAACAAGTTATGTCTCCAATATGAAAACTTAAAAAATATGCTCTTTTTCTTCCCTTGATGAGTACCACTCTACGCAACACATCCACCATGTATTCTTATCCACCTTTCTTTCATCTCTTATCTTTGATCAAATGTGGCATCAATATTATTAACTTGTTCAAGAATTTCAAAACCAGATAACGTTTTTGGTGGACTATGCATATCCTGCTCTTCATTAAACTGAATTTTGTTCAATCAAAATTTGTGTCTTTGATCGAGAAATCAATGATGTCCCACAGAATATCATTTCTTACTATGAGAAAGACATAAAGAAATAGATTTAAAGATGCATGACGAACAAGCAAGTCCAATGTATGTGTTCCACCCAAAGAAAATTCCTATCCCAGGAAAGACATTAATCATCCACATCAATGCTGCATGCAATTTGAACATCTCTTGCTTAGAAGAATCATACACATCTATACCTTCTACCCATAATTCTTTCAACTTTTTAATTAAAAGCTGCAAGTAAATATCTATATCATTTCTTGGCATTCTTTTTTCAAGAATTATCATTGAAAGGATAAAAAATATTTGCTTTATGCACAATAATTAGCTAAATGTAGTAGTTTGCATTCATCAAACTTAAGAGATTAAAACCAACAGTAGCTAATGTAAGATGCACATTTTATGGATTTGAAGCAAACCAAGTACATGTTGAATCAAAAGCATTCCAAGCTTCTGAATCTCAACGAAGCCTTATCATTTCATCATTGTTAGTATCCATGATATGTTATCTCATAACTTCAGCAATCTTTGAACACAAAAATAATCTCTATAATTAAGGTTTTAGGGAAAAGTAACGAAGAACATTTGTTGGCACCTTCTTTCTATTGTTACCATCACTAGATGCCTTAGTCTCAATACCTTTTGACCTCAATTTCCATCTAGACTTGTTACATACTCTACATGCCTGCCTCTCTTCACCCTCCTTATTACCGCAATACAACTTATAATTATTTGAACATGCGTGTATATTTTCATAGTCCAAACTAAGCTTGGTAGTAGTTTTCTTTGCCTCATAAAATGAACTTGGAATCTTTGTATGTTGAATTGCATCTTTTAGTAGTTCTAATATCATTGTCACAGCCTTCTCACTTATCCTACACAAGCATTTGACATGATACAACTTCACTAAAAATGATAGTTTTGAATATTTTGTACACTATTCATATATAGGTTGTTCTCTATCTCTTGCTAATTCATAAAACTCTTTAGCTTCATGTAAGTCTTGAGTTTCATTCAGCCTCATTTCTTTGCCATCCCAAATCTCTTCATTTGACATAAAGAGTATCTCATTTACATGGTATCTATTAACTCCAAAAGCATCATTGATCATGTTCCAATAGGATCTTCATTACTCATATTATCTTGTGCTACATTTGAAACCCTTCTACTTAGGACATTTCTAGCTTCTTCTTTGGATTCCCCATGATAGTACCAAAAGGTGTACTCTTTAGGGAATTGTTTACAAATTAAGCGATCATACCACCTCACAGGTTTGCCACTTTCTAAAACCACATTGTGAATAGGCACATATTGTTTTACCATTAACACAAGGATGGTCAAAAGCAAGATCAATAAATCTCTTGAACACTTGCTCATACTCGAGTGAGTTTTATGATATTGTGATCTATGACCTATCCATTATTATGGAATTTTCCTTCAAAATTTAAGTATTAGACAACATTAGTAAATCCATAACTATTTACATATATCATATGTATATTTGCAGGTAAAAGTAATCAGACCAAACAAGTAAATTCTTCCAAAAGTAAATTTGGGGAATATATATAATACATATTTTGATTGCAAACAACACAATAATTTCCAATTTATGATTAGTCTTGTATTTAGTATGTCAATTGGAAAAATAGGGCATAACTTAAAAGTAGCCATATATATGCTCAAACAAAGTTACTGCCACAAGTATATCAAGAAAAAAATTACAATGCAAAGACATTAAATAAATAGAGTTCACATCAATTAGATCTTGTGATACTGCAGCCTCTAAAGGATTATCCACATATATACCTTAGTTGTTGGACTTTGTGGAGATTAGCAACCAACGACTCTAGAACCTTGTCGTTAGGAGATGAAACAAAATCAAAATTGAATCCTAGAGTTTAAGTTGTAGAAAATGAATGCATTAAAGGTATGTCAATTCCTACACATACTTCTCAAAACTTCATTGTCATCTACTATATATACTTATCTATTGCAACTTATATACATATATATATATATATATTATAGTTCAGAATAAATGAATTTAATGATGTATAAATTTAATACTATTCTTGGAACAAGACAATCTTACATTTTCAAAAAATGGTTGTCATGAA
The DNA here is from genome assembly GCA_014898725.1 of Jacaranda copaia. Classification (NCBI taxonomy): domain Eukaryota; kingdom Viridiplantae; phylum Streptophyta; class Magnoliopsida; order Lamiales; family Bignoniaceae; genus Jacaranda; species Jacaranda copaia. The sequence goes on along the minus strand of JACGDI010001153.1, from coordinate 401,385 downwards.
GTGAGATTTTCATTTTAGTCAAAACAAAACATCTATATGTTCAAAAGCTGACTAATAGAGAATAAAAAAGTTTAAATGATGACATATAGGTCAATGCTAATTGGAAAAAGAAATACTACAGTTACTTTTACGTAAAGCTAGCCAAATAAAGCTTATTTCTCAAATAGTTTAATATGTATTTGGTCAATTAAAATTGTCCTTTCACAAAACTTGACCATCATCATAAAAAATGAGGCCGTACTAAGCCTCTTATAAACAACCAACAATATTTTTTATCACAAATTCTTGATAAAACATGTGTCACTACGTGCAGCCATGTTATAATTTTAGTTAGATTCCTCATGCCTCATAATTCCCAATTAAAAAACTAGCAAATGTAAGTCAATTTTAAGGATGATTCATATTTCTATTGTGGATTGAGTACAAAAGACTACAACCCGTATGTAGAAAATAAAATTAAAAGTAGCTAGATATGTAGTTACAAATTTTTGGATGAAACAAGAGAAAAATTACTCTAAGAATCTCACCTATAGTATATAGCAAGTATCTTAATTAGGAAAGGCACCACTTAGGTTGTTAAAGGATAAGTCCCTGCAAAATATAGGTTTCTTTTTATTCGATATCCATTTGAAATCCTTATACTAATAATTTACTACAACCTTAGGCAAGAAACATAAAATACTTCTAAAGACCTGTAAGGTTGGACGAAGGACTAAGAACTCTGCCAAAAGCAACAACAATGGAAAAAAGAGAAATACATGAAAGATGAGGGAAAATCTTGCAGTTTTGAGCACGTGGTTTTGGAGCAAATTGATAAATTGTAGAGGAGTGATTTCAGAGGTAATCACAATGCAATTTTAGCATATTTTAGGAAAATTATATTATGGAAATTTCAAACATATAAAGTGGGAAAACTTTTAGTATTGAAAATAAATTATGAAGGTGGAAATGAGGCTTTTAGTTCTTAATATATAATATAATATAAATAAAATAAAATAATAGAAAATATTAGTTGAAAAATACATAGCTCAAATATTTTTGCAAGATGAAGTTAATAATGACAATTAATGTACACATTTAACATACTAGTTGAGAATTAAAAAATTGAATATTTTTACACTTCTAAAAATAAGTTTCTAAATTTAGTGAAATGACAACGTTAGTTTATGAGAATGATCTTTCAAAATAAAATTATTTATATAACATAGTTTCATGAAGTAAAGAAATTTTGTCACGTTTATAAATTTTTAGCTAAAAATATAATTCTACATGGTAAGGTTGGGTAGAGAAAAAACTATATTATCTTATTTCTTACTAAAAATATAATAATGCACAAATAAGAACCTAGACCAAAGGGTGATTGACTAAGCTCTTACAAAAAGTATGTTATTATCTCATAGGTGATCTTATTATAAGAGTTTTTGAAACTTATAGGACACGTTTGATATGGCATTTAGGTAAAAAAGAGGCTATTGTAATATGGAAGATAAGGAGAGATTAGATAATTTATTATCTTGTTTGATAGTTGAGATTGCGATATACATAAGCCACCACCCAAATCTCAGATAATATGCTATTATGTGTTTGATAATTTTTGGGTTTACTATTTTGCCCTTTAAAAAACTTTAGAAATAAAAAATGTAAAAATGCAATCTTTCTGTCCATTCTGTCATTGTACAAAGCACAAACTCATAATATGGCCTATGAATGCTAGTGAATGAGGATTCATCCTAGGTTTGAATAGTATAAGATCAAAGTATGTCTCATTTTATATCTTTTCTTCTAGTTTGTTTGTTACTTTAAGTCATTTCGATGGTTCTATTTTAGCACAAGTTGAGAAACAGAAGAAATTATGGCAATGACACAAGCTACATTAAATCATTCTTTGAAATTACATTCCATTATAATTGCTACAAATGGACGTTTCCCATCTACTATTATGTTAGGTAAGAAATAGATTTCGACTAAAATGCTTGTTTGTTTCCTACTGTACCACTTCTCTGATTATATGTTTGGATATTAATTGGTCAGTTTGTCATAGCCTATGAACATCTGCTTTTTTTCTACTTAAAATATTGTTATGTGTTATAACCTTGGTGAAATTATATGTGGTAGTGGTCATAATACAACCTCATTAAAATAGAGTGTGTTGTTGTTTCAAGTAGAGTTCCTTGATGACCTTTTCTATGTTGTTGTGCTAACTGGATTTACTATGAACGCGTCAATATGCTCCCCAATGCATATGTGTTGCTGTTCACCTTGAGAGTTCATTAATAACATTTTCTATGTTGTCGTGCTACCTATATTTTCTATGAATTGTGTACAAATTTGGACCTTATATTTGATAAATATGTTGTTGCATCAATATACTAGAATATGTGTTTTCGTTGCTTTTATATATTATGGTATGGGATGAATGATGTTTACCTTAGTTTACTATGAATTGATGCACTTGGTAAGGTACAATGCAAATGAAATCATCTTCTCTTTGTTCCTGCGGTGGAGGGCAAATGGTGGTACACCAATCTCACACATCCCAAAATCTCGGCAGGTGGTTCTACAAGTATCCTAAGGGAACTAATCACGATAGCTACTTCATCTGGTGAGATGTGTACTAGGGAGTTGCTTAGCCGCAATCATTTGCTAGTCTTGGATCCTACATATCATATTCACCTTGTTTCAATCCTCCTGGGGTTGTTCATTCTCCTTCAAATGATAAAGTTACAATGTCCCATGAAAGTTCCAACATTGATCATATAAAACTGGGTGAAAATTTTGTACATGTCCTTCAATGCAAACTCCTCTTAATATATGAGATGTACTATTTAATAATCCCCTTGCTCCAAGAAATTTGTAATTCTCTTTGATGGATGTGTTGGTTGTGGCTGTGTTATGTACTTTACTTTTATGGGGCTAATGATGGGATTGCTGGTAGGAAAGCTGGTGTCATTCATTTAGTAAGTTGTTAATCATTGTTAATTTTTGTGTAATGTTAGATGTTAGTCAGCTGTTAATGTAGTAAAACTACCAGTTAGTTTATGTAATCTGCTTATCTTAAGGTATTGTGAACTATACATTCTATGTGAATTTAACTTGATGCTATAGTATTAGTTGTATAAAATTCTAAGCTAATTTGATCTTGTTACATGTCCTTATGATTAATTTTTGGTAATGTCATGATTTACGTCTAAATTTTAGTTTCATTCTCTCGTTATGTTTATTGTGAGGATATTAATTGGCAATGTTGTTTAATTTATGCACATTGTGTTTCTTGGTTGTCCAAACCAAAAATATATAAGGCTTAATCTCAATGTTTCATTGCTCATCTCTACATCACTAACTAATCTATGTATCCAACTAATGTTAAAATTATAAAAGACGCCATGAACCATGATATAATCTTTCTATGTGATCACATTGCAATTGGTTGCCATGGTCCATATACTATATAAGCTATTAAAATTAAGTATTGATATGTTGCTTGGAAATAGATACCTAGTTAATTTTCCTTGTGAATTGTGGATGAATATATGGTCAATTGCTTTATCATTTGTATTATGTAATTCCTAAATTGTTGGTTATATCTACATTTATTTCAGTGCAATTGTTTGGGAAACTTTAAAGACACCCATGCTATTAAATCCACTACTTGTATAATGTTTATTCTTGCTTATTTTATTATTGGTGGGATTTAGTGAATTCCCATTTAGTGGTATATTTTCTACACGATTGTTAATTCAAAATTAAGGTTGTGTGTTCCTTTATGTTATGCTTGAACTCATGTTCAGTTGATCATATTGGTAGCGGTAACACAAATTATTTTCACTATCTTGGAAAGACATCATAAGTATATATATATATATATATATATATAATTAATGAAAGAATGTCCATCTATCACTACTTAAGTATATTGAAACATGGCATTTGCCTAGCCAAATTAATTACTTTATTTTATACTCAGTTAACAAAAGTGAATATACATAACTATGCATTATTTAGTTAAAACAAACTATCAGCGTTCACTCTTAATTCATGCCTGCTATTGAATTAATTATTTACCATGCAAGCTGCTTCAAGATCTATGATTCCATCCACCTAAGATTCTTCTATAATGGCAACAGTGCATATTACATCTTTGGTCAAATTGTATGCTTGAGTTTCTTCCCAATGTTTTCTTTTTTATTTCCAGATTCCCATCATAACAAAAAAATGATCAACTTTTTGCCATGCCACAGACCATTCCCCAACTCTTCTTTATGTTGGCTTCAACTTTCAATTGAATGGACAAATCATCTAGCATGGTTGTCCTATTTTTCACTTCAAATCATGAGTGAGCTGTGAAATATACCTAATTTATAAATAGAAATTGAGACATGATGGATGGCCATATGAATTATTGTGAGTATCTAAGCCCTCTTTATTTGAGAAATCATAAACATATAATGAACATATCTGCAACCCATAGCTCCAAGAAATCCCCAAAGTTAAGAACAAATTTTCTATGTTGCACCATGTGTTGAGGAAATTGATAAGGAGTTCATCAGCAAACTTATGGCGTATGCTAAGTTGGACGAAAGATATCTATGTTACTTTGATATGCCTATAATTCATTCATGAATTTAGTCAGTGAATGTCAAGTTTGAGACTAACTTTACCTATAATGATGCGAGCATTCATTTCAAGTATCTACCATAGAGACACATCTTGTTTGGTTTTTTGATTTCTCTATCACCGATGACTTATGACAAGCACCAAAATGTTGTTGCAATGGAAGCATACATTTAGGACTACATTACCATGGTAATTTTCAAAATATGTTTACATTTAATTTTGATCTTTATAACATAATTATTTTTTTGGATAATTTAATTTTTTATTTTTTAGAAATATCTACTGTTAGAGGCAAACATGATTAAAGGAGAAGTTCAGTGGTTTGAGTTATATGAGATCTTTGGCCCTTACAAGCCAACCAAGCTTTTTAGTGAAATAAAGGTGATACAAATTTTTTAAGACAGTACGACCAACCTTATTTCCCCTATAAACAACAATATTAATGTGGTCGTGGCGTCCCCATCACCTATCATAAGCCAACTATTGGATTATTCTTTTTAGAGTAATTTGGCTAAATGGACATGATAATGCAAGCCAAGACTCATTAAGTTCACTAATATTACACCATCTTCGAATACATTTATCCCTTCCTTACCTGCTAGGTACAATAATCTTTGGATAGAAGAGGATGATATGGAGTTGTTTGGATTTATGAATCTATCCCTAAGTGGTGATCAAGTGAGCTCCAATGCCTCTACTAGCAACACTCTCAAATGGTGGCAGGAATTGAGGTTCTATTGACCATATTTGTAAGGTGTTATGAGGTTGCAGTTTGTTTTTAATTTCTATTAAGTGTTTGAATAAAATAAGTAGCCATTGATATTGTTGCTTTGTAGTGTAGTATAGGCTGTGATGTTGCAGTTGTTAAAAATTGACCATTCAGTTAATGTTTTAATGTATGACCCTTTTGTTAAATTCTGAGTTAGCCTTATGTTGCTCAATCGTCACTTATTTATATACCCTGTTAATCTGAGTGCGCCTTGTGTTTCACTCCATGCATATGAAAGCAAAGCATTTTGTAAGTAAAGCATTTTGTTGGCAAAGTTTGGTTAATGATTGCTTGTTTTTTGCTTTTGGAAAACAAATTGAAAACAAAAGTAGCTTATATAGTTATTTTTAACCAATACAGTTTTAACCAATATAAATTCTTTATATATTTTTAGCTCTATACTTGGCTCAGTTCCAAGTTTAACTTTGTCAAATGTGTAGCTTTCTCCTCTACACTACAACCCTACTCTAAGCAGCGTATATCTTCTCCCTTAAAGACTTAATTTCACTTTTCTTTTGTTTAAGTTGATGTTGACCCATTTCATTGGAAGTATTTGCCTGCTTGAAATTGGATTCAATTATTTTCAACTTCTCTTCTAGCATTTGAAACATTTTCTCTTAAACCTATCACTTCATCATTATCTACAATAAGCTATGTAATGCTACTATTGAGTTTTTGAAACCTATCAGTTTAGCATTATCTGCAATAAGCCATGTAATGTTACTACTGAGTTTCTGAAACCTATCACTTCAGCATTATCAGCAATAAGCCATGTAATGCTGCTAAGTTTTTGAATTGCAGTTTCTTTTGCATGCAACTGATTAATGGAATATTGCAGTTTATAATTTATCTCTGCTTCCCTCTTGTTTGAACTGTTGAGATTGAAATGAAGAATTTGAAGCTTTCCTAGCATTTCTTTTGATATTCCCATCAATACTTTAGCCATGTTATCTATCTCTAAGAACCTACCCCAAGTAACCTCTATTGCCTTTTCCATGCAGGCTACAACTTGTTCTATTAAACAAACATTCTTAATATAAATATGTAATTAAAGATATTACATAAAAGGTCTAAGAATGTGATCATATTGAAGATATTACATTACTTCAATTTTTTTCCACAATAGAAAATAATAATGATAATGAAATAAATAAATAAATTCAAGCACAATTCTTGGGAAACTTGACAAGTGCCAAATGCCATAAACATAATCAAAATGCTTAACAGCCAAGACAATTGTGAATCTCATAATGATTATGTGTACACATGTTACATATAACAAGCTAACTTCATGGTCATTGGCATAATTTGGAATTAATAATTAGTTTATTTAGCCCCAAATATGTTATCCAAAAATGTAGAGAAATTGCATAGGCCTAAAGCACAAATACCCTCATGTGCTTAGTTAACTCCAAGTAGACAGGCAATAAACAAACAGTAGATAGACAATTAACATCTAAGCTAAACATGATCTATAAGCAGAGGCAGTAACACAAGCAGCATCAGATATGGAAGATAAATGTTCCAAGGCAGAAGATACTTGTTCTAGCAAGTACAAAAGTCCTAATTGAGCCTGTGCCAGACATCATTGAACAACCCAAAATATGTTCATCCCCCATAAAACAAACTTTGCCATAAAAAAAACAAAAAACAAAACTAGGACGAGAACAAAAACCTACCTAATATGCCTCATGCATTATTTAAGCCAAGTGATAATATGCAATCTGTTAAAAACCCTTACACATCACAAATTGACATAATGGCTTGTTAGATCACAAACTACCTAATAAGAAGAGGCACACAAAACACGCCTTGGCCTCTTTATTCATACCCCAAAAAACATCAATGTCCAATTTATTGTGAACCAAATGATGAGTAAAGTTCATTAGATTATCTAAGGACAAATCTTATATTTAAATGAGTACCTTAAATAGAGATATCCTTAATGAGGAGTCTATATCCGTTTGTGGCGGCGATAGTTGTAGTGGCTTTACAGCAATATTCCCCAAGGCTATTTGGTGTCTTCGAGTAGTATCCCCATCATTATTTTAAGTCAATGTTTCAATCCTCTTCCACTTACTAGATGACGACACCTTTTTTTATGCTCGAGAGGATGGTAGAGTGACGAAGACAACATCATTTTAAGTAATGTTGCCCGAGGTAAATATAATAGGGGTATCCATATTATCAACAGACTTCTCGCCTTTATCAGTATAAACACTATGTAACAACTCTCAAACTATGCCTACTGTGTCAAACACTTGATCTCCAATGGCATTATCATTTTCGAATATCTCCAACCAACTAATGCACTATGGTGTGGCTTCTCTCTCAACTTCACTACATCAAATTGCACCTAAAAACCATATTTTTCATGTCAATTTATCATTATACAAATTAAGCCATCGTAGGAATTGACAAAATGAATAGATATATTTACCTTGACATACTCAGCCCAAATAGATTCTAACTCAACAATAATCATATGAGTGGTGGGGTCCATATTAACCACCCCCTTCACTACAACCGATAATAATAACCTTTAATGTTGCATACATTTTTTTTCCATACTTGAAGCTTTTATTTAATATGTTTCACTAGAATGCCATTACTCGAGAATTTTTCACGTAACATAGATTCCAACCTTACCATGTAACCCCCCTTAAAAGAGCCATCGCAATGGCAACTACTCGCCTGCAAGCTCTTCAATGCATGTATCAAGGGCTCTTCCTATTGATGGGTCCAAAACCAGCGGGGCTAGTGGCTCCTTTATTTGACCTATCTATGTTGTGAAATGAGCACCCAAATTGTGTTATTACCTGTGTCATTAAAGGTCATCATAAAAATTAACTAAGAAATCAATAGGGTACAATGCAATAACCATAAATACATCAGCAAACTACTTATAAATTTAAGACAAATAAGCACACATTTGTTAAGTAAAATTCAAATAATGGAGTCCATAATGATATATCAATCACCCCACAATTATTTAGTTTCCAACATTTGTCCAAACTAATAAAGCCACCACAAAGATATAGTATAGCAAAGTACATCTAAATTGAGACGCAGGCTCTGTTTGAGGGTAATTATGTTACTTTCTAAACACTAGACAAATCATAGTAATTCATGGAGCAAGTTCCTATCTATGATTGGTACATATTGGCAACCAATGTATCTCACCAATTGCTCTATTTGGATAAGCTCTTAATACTCTTAATATGATCAACACCCACTATTTTAGTGCCCTCTTAGCCAGTCACCACCATATCCTTCAAGGTATCAACAGCTATCTATGCACGAATATAATTGTGCAAAAGTGCACAAGCCAAGATTGTCATGTTCTGAACTTTGATCGGATAAAACGCAATACTTCACATGATAGCCCACCATCCCTTTAGAAGTCTAAATGCCCTGTTAATAACATTATGTGCCCTAGCATGCTTCATGTTGAAATATTCACATTCATTTTGAGGTAATAATGCTACATTGCTCCATTTATCAAGGTGGTATATGATGCCATGATATGGAGTCAAAAACCTTTCATAGTTGGTATAGTTGGTGTCACATAGATAGTAATTTCCTATAAATTGTCATTCACATCACAATATATCATGTGCTCTTACACATAGAAATAGAAATGAAACAATTGGAATCACATATAATGCTATACCAATAAGTACTTTAAGACCATTTGGTTTGTTAACCGCTGTACTTAATACCCTACTATCCGTAGCGGAGCCTTCCCATTCAACAAGAACATAGATGAAATTCATCTCACAATTGCAGATACTAGGAACAATAATTGCAATTCCATCATTTCTACTCCTACACCATGTTTGTTTACTCCCTAGTATATGAACCAATATATGTGCCATCAAGTGCATCAAGACAACCCTACACATGTACATGAACAATTTCAAATAAGTAATTTGTTGGACAAAATCAAATGAAATAAAGTAATCTTAGGTATTTCTATACTTACCTTGAAGCATCACTATATCTTGTTAGTACAATCATCATCAATAGACTGAGAATCCACAAGAAGTAGTAGACTTATCTTTATCACAACTTTAAGATATTATTTGAAACACTAGCTAATTGTTTGCCCAAATCTCTTCAAATCGTGCTTACCAATCCTATTCTTCTTATGATGTGCTAAAATGGACAAAAATGTTGCTACCTTTTCAAGGATCCCAACAAATTTTTCAGTTTGAAGCCCACTCATGTGCTCTATTAAATAACAAAGCCAACAAAATGCATTTTGATCCATACGCAAATTATCCAAACACGCCTGATCATTATTTTCTACAATCTCTCTCAAATGTTTTAATTGATTCGAAATCTTAGAAATGACACTCCACCTCCTAAGAACCCCACTACGTCTATCGTCACCTCTACCAATATATATAAGGTAAGCATGATAACAAAAAAATATGCAAATAAATCTTTGTAGCATAAAAACATAGATCCACATCAGAATACAGATTTTGGTATCCCAATCCATGCAATTGTCCTACAACAAATTTAAGAAGATACACATTCCAAGTCAATAAAAGCGTAGGATACCAATTCCAAAGAAATCATGCCATTGATAAGGAATGATAAATATAATGAAATACAAGCTATATTCAAAAGGCGAATGACATTTGGTGGCGAAAATAATAAAATGATAACTAACTCTTTAAGATCTTGTAAAAGCAATTACACCGAATAACCATCTACTTGCCTCAAAAAATGTAATAAAGCGTGAAAAAATATATAGAAAAAAGATGTGGAGAATTCCAACAAAATGAAAAGAAATTTAATATGCCACTAAAGTATAACCTCCTAGGTTGATTAGAATTTACAATACACATAAAGGCACCTATTAGAATATTGTCGCACATTCAAAGTTGAGATTCTATAGAGTTTCTCTTGGCTACCACCTATGATAACATATATATATTCTATTGATTAATATATATATATATATATATCAAAATTAGATAATCTTGTATCACGAAAAAGATAAAGAGGAAACAGAGGACTCAATATATGTCCCTTGGCAGCCACGTAAATGTCGTCAAGATCAACCAATTTCTAATTAGCCACTCATTCACAATTTTCTTAAATACATACAAAACTACACAAGCAAATATCCTGTAGTTTTCTTCCTGTTCAACCACTTTATCCCCCTTAAGACATTGTTGAATATTAACTTTTCATCATGTTATGGATCAAACAATACTATTACATTTACATTTCTTAATTAGTTTTGAACTAAAACAAATGCATCCACTTATGATACAAATATTTAAAAACATAACAAACAGTCATTGATGACCCAAAAATTACAAAAAGAGCAATTAGACTATGTACCTCTCAGATAACAACCTTCAAAAAATTAGTTTTGATTCGTCTTTGCTTAAATGTCCACCTCAACTCCAAAAAAGTAGGAAAGAAAAAAGATCTGAAAACCAACAAGTATATGATACACATCCTTGCAATAAAAATTAAAATTCTATTAAATATGAGAAATGGAAAAATACATGATGAAAATAGAGGTTTACCAGAAATTTATAGCGGGAATATGGACATTAGAAGAAACATGCCCCTTCAAGAATGTGAGTGAGTATCATTTTTTATTTAGGGTTCAATTGTGCGGGTAAGAAGGGAAAACAACAAGATTGGGATTTCCTCTCTATTGTTGGATTGTTGAGAAATGATTAAAGAAAATGGTATAATAGAAAAATTACTCACCTATCATAAGGGCAATAATGTAAATGGCAATGAAGAAGACTCAGCCAAAAAGGGTACAATTAATCAATCGCACCCCTTAGGTCACTACAACATAGCACTTAATCTGTTGCATAGTGTTAGATTAAGCACAAATTACAAGCTAGCCCGTGTTGCCAATCTCACTTATCAAACAACATATTATCATATATTACCAACCCCAATGGCATCTATTAGCAAGTATCAAACATGGCTACAAAATATTAAATATTGTTTTAAAAATAAGCTCTTAAATTAATGTTTGAATATAATAAAATTTTGAAGCTCACATGGTCAAAATTATTATAGGAGTTTTAAATAAGTTAGGAACAACTCTTTATATTTTTTAGAAGAGCTTATAATGCAGACATACTTTATTTAATTAGCAACATATAAATTTTTTAAAAGTTATTGAAATATAGCATATAAATGTAGTTAGTGGCAATTAGAGTAGCTGCAAAATAATTTTTACTTGCAGTAGTATAACAAAACCATCGTGAAAATCATAGCATTCGCAGCGGCTAAAAATAACTGCTACAAAATAAAAAATTTAGCGGTGGTTAGACAAATCACCACAACTAGAAATTATTCCAAAAAAACTTATGATTCTTGTGCTGGCCATTTTAATTGTCATGGAATTTGCATTCCTTGGTAATTTACTATAATCATTGCAAAATTTTCACTACAAACAACTTAATTTCTTGTCGTGACAATAGGGCCAAACTAGTTTGTGTTCACAAAGGCTATCCTCACCGCAGTGTTGTTGCATTCTATGAATTATGAACCTTTCTTTAAGTGCATCTTATTGCTAAGATGTTATTTCTATGCTTTAGGGCCTAACATAGGGCGTGCTTAGGATTTTGCTAAGCATTATGCTCTACAAATGATTTAGAATTTTTCAGAGAGTTTACGCTCTAGAGAATCCTAAGGATTTTTTGAGGAAGTTTATGCTTTACCAATGACTTAGAATTTTTGCAACTCTTTCACATTTTAGAGATCAACTTGGATTTATAATGGAGCTTTTGTTTTCCCAAAAGGACTTAGAATTTTTTGTAGAGATTTACACTTTAAATATTCTTTAAGATTATTGACAAAGCTTTGCATTCAACAAATAACATATGATTTATTTATTTAGTTTTTTGCGTTGTTTACCCTCTATTTCTTTTTAACTCTTTTAGTGCTCAGTAAATAGTTGCATGCTAACTTATCTTGAGGTCCCTTTAAATGACAAAAGGGAGCGAGCTCAGTGCAGTTAGTGCATTAAAGCTAAATGTATGGCAGAAAGGTTAAGTTGGAGATTGCCATTGGGTGCTATGTGGATAGGAGGTCAACTAAATGAAGTGACCTATTGAGTGGATGACTGCATTTGAAGGCCCTTGTTGAGAAATTCTATTCATGTTGGAGGCATTTATTAGATAGCTTCACCAAGGTGCCTAGTGAACTACCTCATTGGGATGTAGTTTGCTTCTGGGTGGCTAATTGCTTATAACCTGTTTAGTTTTATTTTCTTTTTCACTTTTCATTTCCATTATTTCTAATTTGCTGAAAATTAGTTATATGATGTGACATGAAAATGAAAATGTATTTGGATGAGTCATCTAGAATTTTGAATTGTATAGGTTTTAAAATAAAATGCGTTTAGATTTTGAAAAAATTGGGTATGAAAAGCTGTACACTTCCAAATTATATGATTTGATATGTAAATATGTTGCATATTAATGGGATATTTTTTAATAAATAAAAAGGTTTGTGTATCTTTATTAAATGAAATTCCAACGAAACAAATAAATTAAAAATAATACATGTTCCAATAGCCATTAAAATTGATTGAACGGTTGATAATATTTAGCTGAACAAATATCCCACCCTTTGAATGATACCAACTTTCCTAAATGAAACATATTGCTACTAGAAACAAGAATTAAATCCGTGGAGTTTGCAAAAAATTATGCCTAATTAATAACCATTAAACAAATTAATGACATATAGCCAAACCTAAACCATTTCAAAATAATTACTACATCAACAATTAGTCCACATTTTGGATAGGTGTGGCAATGAATATTGTGTGAAAACTAGCTACCATTGTGCAAAACAAGTCATGGCCTTGATTAAGACCATAAATATATATCAACTTAAGCACAACATGAATTGTATCCAAATTCATTAAACATCAGACAAACATCATATCTCTTACAAAATAGATACCGAATTACTATACATTCATAATATGTATATATTTAAATGTACGTTGACACCATTCCACATTGCAAAACCATTAAGTTTAGCAGCAAACCAATACTTTTACCTTGAAAATGAACGTGGCTTCCTACTGTGCGATACAACAATAGACTATACACTATCTATGTCACCATCATCCTTAAATTGAGGAGAGAAGTTAAGCTAAGAAGATGCGTGAAGGTGCTCTAATTTAGGATTGCATCCTTCATTAAGGCATCCTTATTTAGCACCAGATGATGATGACATACTAATGATGATAAGTGTTAGCAATTCTTGGTGTGCACTTGCTGCAGTTTGTAGATGAGTTCATTTTCAATGACATGGAATGGAAGTTGCAGTACCTGTATGGTTTCTTCTTGAGAGTTGTCAAAGATCAAAATGGGATTGCAAGGTCTACTAAGTTCGCATGTGTCTTTTTGGTGGGTGTATAGTTTGTAGTGGCTATACCAATTTGAAATCTTTCATATCAAACATCACCATCATAGTCATTCAATGGTCAGGACATTGTGTGAAAAAATCCTCCGCTCCTTGGACTACCTTCAAAGGACATAAAAATAATATGCAATTAGAAGTTGCAAAAGGAATTTGGAAAACTACAAACAAAATTTAGAAAGAAACCTATGCCAGAAAAATGAAATTAAATATGTCATATTACAGTAAATCATTATCCTTCTAAGCTAGCAGCATATTCAAGGAGGCACAAAGACGATGCTAATTTGGAGTGAGCATTCAACCCCCACAGTAGTGATAATCTTGGAGAACACTTGGTACTCATGTCATGGATGGTAGAACCTTCGTCTTAGCATCTCAATCTAGTACTTATGTCTGAAATTACTATATAATGACCTCTAATCTCTTCAAGTATAGAGTTTATTCTTTGCCCATCTGTCAATAGTACAAGTGATCGAACTTGAAACAAGCATTCAAGAAATTTCTAATCCTCTGGCGACCCCTATTTGCCAATTTCAACTAAGTGTGATCTAGTGTGCATGAAAGGATCTTACATATCTACAAAGATGATGAAATATCAACTTAAAAAGATGAGATTATTTTACTATTCCAAATAGGGAGTACCTTGAAATGAAACATAATATACTGAGGCAAAATTAGAATATGCAATCTGTTGTTGGTGCATATAAAATTATAAGAATAATATTCAAAACTTAGACTAAAATACCAACATTAGCAAACTTCAAACAAAGATGGAATTATATAAACATCTTAACAAGCAATTCTCATACATATATAGATGCCAAATATATGAACAAGCCACATATAGTCCTACATGGTATACATTAAATCATTAGCAACCTAACCATCAAAATTGTAAAAACTAGCATGATAAGGCATATAAACAAACAAATACCATTCTGAGCAGCAACAAAATACAGCTCGGGTGGGCTGCTGTAATGATGCATGTGCTAATGTAGTTGAGCTTTCAGACAATAGGTAGGCCAAGTTGGTTGTTTCACAAGGCATATTCCTTATGTATGCTAATGAGGTTGTGTGAGAAAACTCTCAGACATAGTTAGAGAAAGATTCAATTTTCTCATGCAATATTTCGGGACATATTACATGAGTATTAGAAGAACCAAAAACCTACATAAATCTACCGTAGTGGTTCAACTGTAAAGGGCATTTGTAGAATTAAAATCCATAATTATTTTTGTTCGTGCCATGCGACAAATCATAGAGCCCACTCCACAAAGGTACATAGGCATGCCATGGACTGCTATTCTATTCAATGTTGAAAACATATGTAGTACGCATTGTTACAATAAATAATATTTTAACAAGTAAAATATTAAATGTAGAGAGCATTTACATACATAATATTGAGCAAAACAAGTCATGCCACATTGTCATATATAGCAAATGAACATAGTACATTAGAAAATAGACATAACAATATTAATAAACCTAATAAAATAATTCCTACATATAGAAGGTCCTACTAAAACTACTACCAAACATATCTCTAAAGTATTACATAACTTGCTCCATACATTATCATGCATATCCACAATTTGCCCACATAATGTTTTTAAGATTATCATGAAATTTCGACATCTAATCAATTTCATGTTAGGTGAGCAAGTGGTGGTTATCATCATATTCGTTGTTAGCATTGTTCATTACACTTTGCTCCTCTAAAAAGAATGTGCCATCTCTAAAGTGTTTTCATATGAAATTATGGATGACACAGTAAGCAATCACCATTGTACTTGACAGTAGAGCTTGTAATAGGGCATTTGGCCCCCTAAAAGTGGAAACTAACTCTTAAATACCAAAAGCATGCTCTACAATATTGCAAAGCTTTGCATGCCTTTGGTTAAAAGCTCATGTGGTCCCCTCGGTTGATGAGTCTTACCACCGAACTAGTTAATATGGTACTAGTGCATTCAGTACGAAGCAAAGAAGCCTAGGAAATTGCAATACCCTAAGTGTATAAAAAAATACTTTTCTATAGAAGATGAAAATTAAAATATTAGGAAAGCAATTAATTTTGGATGATATTTTTGATATATTACAAATGATAATACTAACCTTGAGGTGGCCATGGAAAATTGGGGTCTATCTTAAGAGCATGCACCAAAACACGTGAAACATTAGTGCTCTCTTCCTGCCCCATATATACATAGGTAAACATAAGTTCCTTGTCACAAATTGACAATACATTTTGGGCAATCATGAATTTGCGACAATGGTACACATCTTGCATTAACGATGGTGTAGCAATAGGCACATAAGTACCATCTACTACACCGACATAATCCTACAATGAATGAATGATGTTGGGATTAGAGAATATATAGGTAATCAATATTGAAGTCATAATATGGGCATTTATTCAATTATTACCTTAAAGTATGAATAAATTACATGATTATATAATATGCGGGGGTAGACATTGTTGAAGTCCATAGGAGTGATAATTTCATGAGCTAAATAGATTAGTGCTCTTGCTAATCACTAGACATGTCTTTGAATAGTTTCACTTGAAAGCTGGAACTACTCACAATTATCATGTTAGTAATGACCCTAGCCAACATTTTGCAAGCAAATAGCTATAGCCTCCTTCACTCCTACCCTAATAGATCTACCCTTGTTAAGCAAACCTCTGCTTTGAATTAAATTACATATAACATTAAAAAATTCCTTACTTATGTGTAAAGCCGTTTTAATCCTATTAGGATGACCATCTAATAATTCCCTTACCTAATCAGCCCCTCTTAGATGAGAATGTACATTGGAATTTTGTCATGGAAATATGATGGGCACAAAACTTGTGATAGGAAGATAAATGCCATCCCATTATCAGAATCTTGTGTTGTATTATTGTCATTTCTTGATAAGTCAGTAGAAAAGGATTCATTAGAAGTTTTTTCACTTGTGCCAGGGCTATTATTATCACCATTATTAATTTGTTGGGAATTAACATTATATTAATAGGATGATAAAGCATCTTTCATTAGTTATTAAGAATAGGCCAATTTGGATACATTTGGCACACATCTATTTCATGAGTCATTAAACTAAGCTAACATTTTCAAGTGAGAATAAAGTTATGCATTTTAATTTCCTAAACCAAACATTCAAATTATATTACTGTTTTAGGTTATATTTCCTTTCCAACCTTACTCACATTCTACAATACTAACTACTTTGCTATTGGTCTATTTATAAAATCTTTGTGCAACATCATAGAGTTAGAAGAATTAAAAATATTAAGGGTGTTTAGGGTTACTATAGTTTGGTTTAGTTCTTGTTATCTGTAGAAATGACTTCACTTCAATTTTATTTGGTGGGGAATTTTTGGATGCTTTGCACCATTCCTAGTCCTTTAAACACACACATTCCCATTGTTGTTGCCATTGTAATAGTTGAGCAAGATTACCTATTATTTAACAAAGTTAGTAAGGATTTCATATTCTTTTCACAAATATGCACAGTGAAGGATTGAGGAATATGTTCATAGAACTATCTTAACCATATCTTAAGTATGTGAAACATATGAATCACATTATCATATCTATTCAAGTACAATTAGGAGCATTTTTTTATTAAGGAACTGATAATTTCTTAATAAAATCAGCAACTTATAAGGGGAAAATTAGGCCGCCTCCATTACAAACATCCTAATTGTAAATGTTTCACATAGTCCAAAGTATTAGAAGAGGGTACAGTAACATTATGGATGAAAAAAAAGAAAAAATAGAAAATGCAAAAGTTCTAATAAATCATAGTATAACCGCATAAAATCCTTGAACGCTCTACAGTCATACATTATCCAATGATTCTACCCAAGCTCTCATCTCTTTCTCACTCATAAGTAGAAACATTTTACAACACGTCTTGCTCAAAAGAGAATCTTGAGTTTTCAAGAATAGATGATGGGGCAAGCCATCTATGCTCTTTAGCACCGCCATACAAGCTTCAACACTTGCGGTGCAACTTTTTTCCATCTTCCTAGCATTTTCACTATTCACAAAGGTACACGTATCTATTGCAACATTAATTCTTGAAGAATAGTTATTTTTAGTTTCATTTGATTTGTTGCTTGGACCTACTTCTTGTGTGGATAGTTGGGGCATATTAAGTGGCACTTTCATATTTCAACACAAGTCATCTCTACCTATGTTCAACCAATTTGGATCTAATTCCTCCTCGCTCTCAACTGGTGGTTGTGATGAGGATCTTGCACCACTTCCACTAGCAATGGTGTTTGTTAACATTTCCATACACAAGTGGTAATGTAGAAGGCCTTACTTCTGAACAGTTGCCTCATTTGGGTTTTCATTTTAAGAGGAACCCATGAATGGAATGCTAATGTCATTTCGAATGGGAAATTTTAGTGCTAGTGTGCAAATGCAAACTATCATAATATTTCTAGTTATTCACCATAATCCACTCTGCCTAGTGCTCTTATATAGCTGTAGCTATGCTACTAACACTGTCCCACCCAAAACGGTGTGATTTGTCATTAAATCATTAAATATTCTCTAAAACATCCTAACCTTATGGATTTTACTTTTCATTTGTTCAACATCATAGTGCAGACTAGTACGTTCAAGCAACCCTTTTCAATATCTAGCCATATATAGTTTGTTAAGGTCATGGAAAGTAGTTGACTCTTCATAAACTTGATCATACATTTGCTCAATAAACATAGTGAGGGTAGACAAGTCCCATTTTGGCATCATTTGCTCTAAGGCTTTAAATACATACATAGTACCTCTATGCTTTCACTAGAATCGGAGATTTTGGTGCGCTGACAACTCTAATAGCAAATGCCAATAGTAATGCCCTTGCTTCTGATCTCTCTGCTCTTGCTAGCAATGACATTTGAGGAAAAACTTTATATATCCCGAAGGCCTTTGAACCTTTCTCAAATCGTAGGGATTGGCAGTGCATAGGTTACTCCAAAACCTTTGTGAGCTATATGTCATCAAAAGTATGAATGTGTATGGTATGTGTGGAATGTGAATTTTGATAACATAAAATGTATGAAAATTAATTACAAACATTGTATTGATTTGTTTTTGGTGTGGATTTGTGCCATATTATCAAACAGTCATACATTAGAGTCTTAAATAATGAGACTTTTTTACTAACTTCTAAATTTAGTAGCAAGCAACCAAAAAATACAAACTATGGAAGTGTATATAGTATTTAACCACAATTTTCAATTAATTCTGCCAAAGGATTCATTTGATTCTGTGATATTCAAAAACTCAATATTCGGAAGCAACTATTCTAAACCATTCAACTATCCATGATCAATGCAAAACTCTACCTAAAATATAGAAGTGACATAAACTACCCCTATATGCTATCAACGACTAGAATATTGAGTCATTGTTCATATCCTAACGAAGTTAATAAATATACAATACATAACATGTAACAATCATGTTACCTAACATATAAGAATACTACATTCTTACAGAATGTGGCATATTGTAACATCTAAGTTAAACCCATAAAGAATTCAAATGCAAATTATCATATTACCCTGTAGTCCAACAACCATTATGCCACATAAAGCATCAAAGAAAATAGATTCCACCAACCACAAACCGCATTTCGCCTCATTAAACATTAACTTCAAAGTCCCCAAATATTTTTTTCAAGGTTTCTCTATATTAAAGCATATAAAGCATAGCAAATGTAACCTAATATGGCAAGTCTAACAAAAACAAAATCAAGTAATGCTTTACATGATTTCAAAACTAACACCTCAATCATAGTAATAAAAAATCATAATATCATATACATAAAATAAAAACAACATCAATCAACCAAAAAAATCATGTTCTTGAATCTATTGTCACAATTTTCTCTATATTTAAGCATAAAACGAACAACAAATCTTAATCCACAACTATTAACAAGCATACGAATATTGCTAAACAACACATGACATCGAAAGCACAATTGATTCACTATAATTGAAAAACATAATATCCAATACCAAAAAAAAAGACCTTCAATCAACTACATAATCATGTACTCGAAATACATTTTGAAGATTTGTACACATTCAACCATAGTCCACCCCACAAAATCAAAATTTAGAAAAAACCTAACTAGTTTGGTGGTCAAAATTGGTGACCATGTGCAAACTTGAGACATAGGAGCAACAAATTTGGGTTTCTACATCCCTATGACTCAGTATTTTACAAACTCACTAATTATGACAAATTTAATCTTGAAGAGGTTGAGACCATACCTTTCATCACTTAGGTGGATGCTCGATGGGATTGTTCTTGCCAATCAACAACACCATCTCTATCTCCATCTTCGTGCCATCTCCTTTTTCTATCACTGGAAAGCTATTAGGTGAATGGGTATGGAGGAAAATGGTATTAGCAGGAAGATATTAGAAGTGTTGGGGAGAAAAAAATAAATTATATTTGATTGATGTATGAAAGGTGTGATTGATGAGGAACATGTTGGAATAGTGCTTGGCAGGTCAATACGATTGGCCTTGTAGAAACTATTTCCTTGTATATACAATTTTGATTGAATGATATTCCTTATATGGCCATCTTCATCTTATGCTTTTTATTACTTCACTCGCATTTAGATGAAGCTCTTAGATCATACTAGACTGTATGACTTGGTTAGTTCATTAGGTGGTGATCAAGAAATAAATCTTACACGGTCATGATCTTAAATTTTTTAAGTCATAGGATCTTATGAAATGTGGCATCTAAGATTTAGATAGACTTGCACTAACAATACATAAATTCAAAAGTTGGAGATTGCTCTGTTCCATGAGCAAATGAGATACAAGTGCAAGTTAATAAGTACCTGTTAAAGAATAAGGCATTGAAGACCTACTAAAGAATCCACTAGATAGTCGTAGTGGCAAGTTGGTAGTAGTTAATTCTTCTGCTTACACTAGTGCATATTATTAGGCCTCTGACTTGAGGATCCATGGTAACCTTATGTTCGATTCTCATGCTTTAGCTCTTCATTAATCACTTAGCAGGTCTTTTAGATTGAAGTTGGGCATGAGCTACTTGGCATGGAAGTTTGTGAGATCTAAGATGAAATTTGACTCTTCGCTTTTTTGAAGGATGAGTGTATCTCCTATATATTTTATAATGATTGATTCCAAAAAATCCTTGCACAAAATGGTGTGATAATTTAAAAAAGGAGTTTTTCAAGGTGAGATCACACAATGGGATCCAACATTGAGAATAGAGACATAATATCGAGGCTACTAAGAAGCTAACAAATATCTTATCCTAGGTCTCTTTCGAGAGATAGGGGATGGAAATATTGTATTTGCGTGGTACACGTAGAGCCATGATGGTTCCCTAGAATACTTATTTCGGCTAATTAGTTGGGCTCCATGGGTTTGAGGTTGGACATTGATCATAGAGATTAGGTATTCTTCAATTAATGAGATTAATTAAATTGAGTCGGTTAGTTTAAAAGGAATTTTAAACTAAAAATAATATATGATATTCAAAAGTCACAAGGAGTTGTAAGCCCGTGTCCAATGAATAGTAAAACCTATTAAGTCACACATAAAAGCCAATTAGCTTCCAAGCATGATGGAACAATTTTCTAAGTGTTAAGAGATTTTTCCTTGGTGATCAATTTTCAAGGATACAATTTGACAATCAATTTGACTTAATTAATTTAAGTGTCAAATTAATCAACTAATTTAAGGAGTTAAATTAGACCAATAATTAAGTTAATTATTTGATGCCAAGATGACCATCAATTGATCAAATTGATTTAAACAGTTAAGTTAACTAAATTAAGATTAAGAGTTAAGCTTGTTTGATTTAAGAGTTAAATCAAATATTAATTAATTAAATTAAAGGGTTTAATTTAATTAATGAGAAGAATAAGTTTTGGAGGGAAAATTTAAGTGAAGTGTTCATTTAAATTAGTATCTTAATTAATTTGGAATTATATTCCAAATGTAATTGAAACGCATATGAAATTCAAGTAAGACTTGAATTTGAATTTGCCATTTTGGCATGCCACATGGGTGGTCACCTTGAGGAAGGTGATGCCAACTTGCATCACACCTTCCACCCGCTATATATATATATATATATATAGATATAGATGGGGTGCAAGGATTGGCCATCTCTCATTGAAAGTGTGAAGAATTAGATTCTTTGCATTCCCTCCAAGAACTCACTCTCACCATGCATTGCATCATGCGTTGAAGCTTTGCATTTTTTCTTCTTCCCAACCCAAAACTTGGAATCCTCTAACTCATTTTCTCCTCTCTAACTCCATCTTCTAGTGAAGAGAAATTGGAAGATTGATTGGTGTGTGGATCATATCAATAGAGACAAGGCACTTGACTTGCTAGATTTTGGAGATCCACCGGCAATAGCTCCAAATTGGCGAATTTGTCTGGATCAATCCAGATGCTTTTGCTCCAAAATTTTTATGGTTGCTTCCTCAATGTGTGGAGGTCTTCTAGATTTAATTTGGTGATTTTTGGAGCATTTTAACTAGGGCAATTGTTTCTGACGTTTCGACGTGCCAATTCCAAACAGTTTCTAGATTTGAGAGAGATCATTATTTTTTTCCTTGACTTTGAGCTACATGAGGTAATTCTTCATCCTAATCGAAATATATAGTGTGTCTAGATCTCTAGGAGTAGGAGTAGCCTAGTTAATTTAAGCTTATGAAGTTTTTATTATTAGATCCTAGTATTACCCTTGTGTTCAAAGCAAGCTTTGTGCAATGAAATTATTATGGGTAGGTGGATAGGTTTGACAATGGGGCAAAAAAGGAACGTAGATTGCAAAAGTGGGCTATGGAAATGAAAATCAATTTTCTGTCTCCTAAGAATGAAAACATCCAAACCCTTGTAATTTCTAAAACAGTATAAAATGTGAAAATAGGCCTTCAAAATGAAACCAAACGAGCGCTTAGCTATGGTTGTTTGATCTGATATTGGAGGATCCCAACTTTCCCTAGATTTTGACCGTATCCTCTCGACCCTTCTCATCAAAAAGTCACCTATTGCTTTATCCAATCGAAAATGCCAATTGCATGGCTAACTGACTTGATGTAGTAGCACATCTAGTAACAGGGCTTGACTTGATGTCAGGCCGACGATGAAATTGTTGCTGTTGACAATCTTGACTTCGATGACCCACAAGGAAACTGCAACGGCTTCAAGAGTGATTGTGCTGTGGATTTCATCACTGAAGAAGTAGACGATGAACTTATTATGGATGTGGAAGGACTAGAGGGCTGCTATGCGGGGCACCATTTTTTTTTTCTTGTGTCTGAAAGTGAAAACTAAAAAAAGACAACTCTCTCTATCTGTATATAGTGCCAAATATACAGGATAGTTAATATTGGTATTCAACTGTTTAAATTTTTTGTTTTAATTGATATGTAATTTTTTATTTTTATAATATTAGGTATATATAATTTTTTTTTCAAATTAATGCTTGAACGTGAATCACATATACTCAATGTGTATTTGCAATTAAAATATAAATTAAAGATTGTCTGAGATGAAAAAAATTCAAACAGCTTATTTTAGTTTTAAATATCTATATATAAATTCTAACCTGGTAAATTCTGATTAATTGATTCATATTATGATAATATATCATGCATGGATTATCATGATCGCTTGATAGTTTCTACATATTTACTTCATGCAACCCACATAGTTTTGGCGTTGATATTGATTTTCAGATATATTTATTTATTATTGCCTCTTTTCTAATCTTATGTTCTAATTTGAATGTTAGATAAATTTCATTTCATGAGTGCACCTCCATGTGCTACTAACTAAATTTATAAGAAACACATTCTTAATTATTCTTGAAATTATTTAATTCAAAACTTAATGTTTATTTTTATTTTATTATTTCAAATAATGTAAGCATAAGTACTGATGCAAAGATATTTATGCAAAGATATTTAGGAATGCAAGTGCAATTACCAAGCAAATATGAGCTAATGTTTTTTTTTTAAATCATTCTAAAATTACATAAATATATAAATGGTACTAAGGTACGTAACTAAATATATTATATATTTTTTCAAATAGTAAAATTGTGACAAAAGTTTGTTGCCTGGAATTATAATTTTACAGCAAAATATACTTTTTTATACACAATTTTGTTACCAGTCATCCACGTACACACATGTGAGTGTTTACTTATTTAAGATGGGAGTATTTATAATGTTAATATAATTGAAAAGATTATTAAATTTTATTTGATGAAAAACTTAAGAATATATATCTTGCATAAAACTTTCCTCCCACCCAATAATATATATATATATATATAAATTGTTTATTTAATAATTTGAATCAATTTAACGATGGTCAACTTTATGAAACTCTAATTCCATTCTCTAAATGGCCTTTCACTCTTTTTCTCCAACATTAAATAGAATTCAAAACATTTGGGATAAGTAGAAAAACTGAGTTACCCAAATCTTAAACAGTGAAAGCAAGCCTAGAAATCATTAAATATATAAAGAAAATAAGTGAACTTGCTCTTCACGGCCTGATACAAATACTTTTCAAAAAGTTATTCTAATAAAAATTCATAAGTATAATTTAGATCATAATAAAGTACTAAAAAGCCTTTCTTTTCTTCAAGGAAGAACAAGCAAGCTTAACTAATTAAATGAGAAAAGTTTGAGTACTTTATTGTTTCATTATATATAAATTCCGCTTCATTCAATGGATATATAGTAAGAATTTTTTAAGGCAAAATTGAAATACTTATTAAAATAGATGATTTTAATAGAAATAGAAGCCATAGAAATTCAAAGCAGATCAAGAGTTCTCCAAGAAAAATAACCAAAGAATCATCTCTTATGAAGACATCTCTACAAGCAAAAGTTATAAAAACCGTACCCCTCCGCCCCCCAACTCTCCCTCAAAAGAAGGTAAAATTAGTTTATAAGAGCAAGATTCATTCATATCACCTGTTCAAAGAAATCCAAGAAAACATTTACTTAATCATATCACCTGTTCAAGGAATCTAAGAAAACATTTATTCATTCATATCATCTGTTCAAGAAATCCAAGAAAACATTTATTTCACATACTTTTTCTCTGAATTGAGATATTTATGATTTAAGGAAAGAAGAAGAAGAAGAAGAAGAAGCAGATCAGGCCTATCAAAAGTATGTCAAAGAATCAGTAGTAGTAAACATATGTAGGTAGTAGCCCATTTCTTGAATACTTCTTGAGAATGTAAAGTAGTACTCGATTATTAGCAGCATTCAAAACCCTACTAATCTCAAGAGACACATAAGCATCAATACATGCATACTTGACTTGGTCCCGCATCAAGTGCCGAATATCCCACATGCTACTACGCATCTCCTCTGGCTTATCCATTTCTTTCCCCAGCACAACTCTCACCAAATCCTCCAACTCCACATTCTTCAAATCACACCCTTGACACTCCACAGTTTCCATATTCCTCAAGTCCAACATTGCATTTGTCGGGGGCTGAAATGGGTAGTCCTTCCCAAGTTTTCTCAATTCAGAATAGATGTCAACCCCAACAAATGTGTAGTTCTTGTTCGCGATGAAAAATCGATGAGGCAGCAGGGATGTGCTTCGCGTAGATGAGTTGGTAGATAAGGCAGTTGTGGCCGACGCAAAGTTGGAGGACGCCGATAGGTTTGCCGTAGTAGTTGGAGTAAGCAGGGCGCGACTCGATGTCGAGGCTGACAAAGCGGCAACGTCGTGGGCCCACTGGGAAATGGTAGTGGGACTACAGGTGACGATGGTGTAGATATTAGCATTGAAGAAAGAGACAGAGTACGCTTCGAGCTCGAGATCTACAATGCCGGACGCCATTTTTGTTTCTTGGATGGTGTTCTGAATATGGAAACTTAAAAACATGAATATATATATATATATTTTAAAGAATGATTGCCACCAGGCTATTGGTTATTTTACATTTTACTGTTAAATACATAATTACATTATGATTTCTCTATTTTATTATTTTTCTCCATAGCACAAAGAATAATAAGTTCAATACTCTGATCATTGACGGATGGTGGGCTACAATAGGCCAAATTATGAAAATACAGTAAAAAGAAAAAAAAATTTCAAAATTATCGTGATTTGAAAAGTTTTACAAAATTATGGTAAAGCATGGATTTGGCCCACACCTTAAGCAAAGCTTCAGCCCAAGAGACGTGGCTCATTAAGTAAATTCAATTTTTTTATCCAAAATAAGCAAGGCCACGCCTCTTCCATGCTAAAATTTTCAAGCCACGCCTCTTTGTATTTTTTTTATTAAAAATGCAAGAGGCGTGGCTTTCTTGGCAAAATTATTTTTCCCAGCCAAAATCCGCAAGAGGCGTTATTTTTTTTTTTTCAAATTCCAAGAGGTGTGGCTTTGTGCCACGCCTCTTGGCATTTTTGTTGTTTTGTTTTTTTTTTTTAAATTTCGCTTAATTGTGAAAAGCCACACCACTATATAACTCCCCCATTCCATTCTTTATTTTTTCATTTTCAATATTCAACTTCTAACATTGCCAAAGTGAGAGAGCATTGGTGTTGAAATAGAGAAGAAAAATAAAAAAGAAGAGAAAAGAAAATTAGAGAAGAAGAGATTGTGTTTCAAATAATTTGAGGAAAAATTTAATTCATGTTATTTAAAATTATAATTTTTTATATTTGATTATTTAGTGTTTCTTATTCTTTTGTTGTTAAAATAATATTTTGCTATTTTTTTAATTTTTTACAATTTGAATAGAAGTTTTATTTTAGAAGAGAAATTTCTGACTCATCAATATCAGGTTAGTTTTCAAATTTTAGAAGTTTTTTAATTTAGTTTATTTATTATTAAGTTTGACATGATGTTGTGAATCCGATGTTAATTTTAACATGTAGTTTGAATAATTTAAAATTGATAGACATGACAGTAGCATTAGTTGATATTTATTGTATTTTCTTTCTGATTAATAGTTCATTCAAAACTAGGAAGGAAATAAAAGCGTGTTATGAAATATTAATTTTTACATTAGTGGTTATCAAGTAATTAAAATGATAATATTTTGATATTAATTATTAATAATATTTATATTAAATTAGAAAGATTTGGGGTTCATAATAATGAAGTTAATCTATATTAGATGAAATTTTTTAAAAAATATATGTGGTATAAATAATGTGTATCACATTTTATAGATTAATTACATTTGCTAATTGTATTATAAATATATTAATTTATATATAATATATAAAATATAATGTGTTGTATATATTATGATAATATATAATATATATGTATTAAAATAGAGAAAAAGAAAAAAAAAATATGTATTATAATATATTATACATGTAGCGCCTATGATGGTGCTGCAGGGGCTGATGTCAGCCCTTGCAGGGATGACATCAGCCCTATTAAAAAATATTTTTTTTTTAAAATTAAAATCAAGTTTAAATAATAATTATGATATTATTATAATTTAATATAAAATATATTAGGGTTTGTTCGCTTAGATTTTTGGCATTTTATAGAAAAAATTTTGGGAAAATGAATTTTTGGGCAAAAATTTGAAGAATGTGCCAAGTGTTTCTTTTTGTTTTGGAAAAATTTTAAAAATGATACGAAAATTAATTATTTGTTTCTTTAAGCTTTAAGAGGAGATAAACTTTACTATTGATATCAAATCAATTACTTTTTGTTTGGTTTATATGGTAAAAGTGATTTTTTTTTTATGTAATGTATTATATATGTATGTGTATTTATAGTTGGATGATTTATATGTAAATGTATAAAATAATTGATATATTATTGTAATAAAATGATGTGTAATTAATTCAATAGATGTTGTTATTTTAAAATTTATATTTTTATGAATTTATTAATAAATATTAATTATTTATGAAAATTGTATCTTAATTATAAAAAATCAGTTATTATCATAATTATATCATAATTATTGATATCAATTTATGAAAAAAATTAATTATTGTACAATAATGATAAACTAATTATTGTTTATTCTTAAAATATAATTATTTAACTATTTATTATTTACAATTTATGTAAAAGTAAATAATTTTATATCATATGGAACTAAATATAATTATTTACCTCATTATTTAATTACTATATTATTTAATAAATACATTACTTAGTTTAAGTTAAAAAAATATTTTACTTAATTGTAATTAAATTTCACGATAAATAAATGAGTAATGTGAAAGATAGAGTAAGAAAATGATGGGGTAGTATACTTGTTAGGGTGTAGGATTTTTTTTTGGTTGAATTATGAGGACTTTTTTGGTAAAAAATTGTAGTATTTTGGGGAAAAAAATTGAGCAATGTGTTCAAATTTTTTGGGGGGTTCGAAAATATTTCTCCAAAAGGTAGGAGAACAAGCTCTTATTTTATATTTAATTATTTTAATAAACAAAGATTTATTTAAGAAATAAAAAATGAGCCCAAAAAATACACTTTAAATCTTTTATAAATAATTATTTAATAAAATTTAAATATTTGAAGAATGTTCCTATGTTTGTTTTAGTTTTTTTATTTTTATTTTTAGTACAAATATGCATAATCTTTGTTAAATTATATTTAAATTATATATAGATGATGACATAGTTATTTTATTTTCATTTTGTTTTGTAGGATAGATACCGCAAATGTGTGTGGTCAACGCGATCCAACAGTTCTGCACAAGCAATCTATTCATCGATCAGAAGATGTATTTGCTGGAGATGTCGACAATACTCTTGTGGTGTGGCGAGGGGATAGTTCTTTTTGGGCTATCATAAATTATGAAGAGCTACATGTCCGGGTTTTAAATTTATTACATGAGATGAGATTTTATGGTGTATATAGTTGTGGGCACTTTAATTTTGATTTACACCTAATCATGACTTTAGTGGAGAGATGGCGTTCTGAAACTCATACCTTCCATTTTCTTGTTGGAGAAGTTACAATTACACTTTAAGATGTGGTTGTTATATGGGGCTTACCAGTACGAGGTCGACCTATTATTAGTAAGGACTCTAACTGGGAGACTGATGACTGGCAGGAATATTGTGAGCAGTATTTTGGTTTCAGACCAAACAATCGTGCATTTAGGGAATTTCGACTATATTTGATAGCTATTTCTGAGCACATTCACAACCACCATATTACAAATGAGAGCTTTAATTTAGAGGTGGAACAAATTGCACGTGCATGTGCATTGGTACTTTTAGGAGGTGTTATGTGCCCAGATTCTTTAGGCAATGTAGTGCTGTTGGTGTATTTAAAGCACCTTGAAAATATACATAATGTTTATAACTTTAGTTAGGGAAGTGCAGTTTTATCATTCTTGTACCGTGAGCTGTGCACTGCATGCCAACGGGAAAAACTTAATATTGGTGGTGCAATTCAACTACTATAGGTAAATTAAATAGATTTAATAAATATTACATAGATGTGTTTTTATTGTTATATGCCTCTTAAACAGTAGAATTCACTTGTAGATTTGGGCATGGTCCCGGATTAGACTTCTAGCACCTAAAGGTGTACTGCCCCGCATTGATATGGAACCATGGGTAATTGATGACCATAAACTGTCGATGCCTCCATATGGTGCTCGGTAATATAAGCTCATCTATGATTTTATAATCATTCCTAAAAATTGTAATATATATATATATCATAAATTAATTTGTAACTTAATTATATGTGTAAGTGGATGCAGTATTTTACTTTTACACATACTACAAGTCATTATGTACAGATCATGCAATCCATGCTTGATAGAATGTTAGCACATGAGGTGACTAAATTTATTTATTTTATTTTATTTGCGATATTAAAATTAAGTATATAAGTCATTTGAATATGACTTTAATATTTTATATGCAGTTTATATAGCAACCGTACGCTGTAAATTCACCTGATATTCAGGATTTATCTCCCGAATGTGCCCCAAAACTTTAGACCACAAGATGTCCTTCAATCAACTACGCTATAATTGAGATATATCATGCTAAGCGAGTTCTACGACAATTTGGCATGCGCCAAAATATTTCTCCATTGCTAGTAGAATGTAATCTGTGATTACACAATTTATCCCACATAGGTCGTGCTAATATAGATTGGAGATCATGCCATATTGAGTGGATTTCTCAATGGGATAATATAAAGCAACTTGTTGTTCAACAACCAACTAATGTGAGATCTCAATCTACGGATACTGGTTACATGGCATGATATAATCAGATCACACAGTGATTTATATCACCACCCTACACCGCCATGGACATGAGATATCGTCCAGATGATACCGTTGCA
The DNA here is from genome assembly GCA_014898725.1 of Jacaranda copaia. Lineage (NCBI taxonomy): Eukaryota > Viridiplantae > Streptophyta > Magnoliopsida > Lamiales > Bignoniaceae > Jacaranda > Jacaranda copaia. The sequence continues at coordinate 371,205 of JACGDI010001153.1, read as the reverse complement.
TGGTATGAGGTGGTATGTATATAATTATGTCGTATTATATTGATAGCTTAATTACTTAAGATTATTTAACATTAAATCATTTATTTTTCAAATTGCAATATGATAGAATGCAAAACCTAGTGCTTAATTATGATTCCGTTGTTGATGACTCTGAAATTACATCATGGACACAATTTAGAGACCAAACTAGGTTAATTGCTATGGAGGTGTCAAATATAGCTGCGAGATAATTCCCATTTCAGGTGTCGTAACGACCAACTGCTGCTGTACAAGAGACGAGCCAAAGTAGAAGTAGGAGAAGGCGAAGGCAGGACATTGGGTCTAGCAGCTCAACAGGGGATGGTTCTGCACAGATGCATTCACTGTTAAACATGAGAAGTACTTTGTTAGGTGGAGCTGATAAGGTAAGTCCATTTGGTGTTAATCCTAACTTATATGCAGACTGTTACATAGCACAACCAGTACAATAAAATGAACTGACACCATTGCCTCCATATAGCTCGATGTTCAATCAGTCATTCTCTGTGTTGGTGGATACAGATCTAGGATTAGGTTGGGGGTCAGCTGGACAAACTTATCAAAACTTGCACCAACACGCTACTCATTTCGTGTATCACTAATGCTATATCCAGATATATTAGAAGCATATCGTAATCATGGTTCATCAAGCTCTACCACCTCTTCACAACATAATTTTAATCTAGATGAGGATGAAAGGCAACAACCACCACAAGATTATGCAGGAGTTGATAGGGGTTGAAGACCATGAAGAAATAGGAATCGACATGGTTGTGGCATAAGAGGACATTTTAGAGTTTGATCATAATTTTATTTTGCTAAAATTGTAATTATATTTTAATCCAAACATCTATTGCTTGAATATTTGTGTTCTTCACTGGATTATTTACCATACTTAGTATCATTAAAATTATATTTAATGATATAACTGAATCATATGTAATTAAGTGAAAGTACAACATATAAAAGTAGCATAGGAAAGAAAGAAAGATAAATTACTAACATACAATGATAGTCTAGTTGTTCTCCTCATCAGATATCTCTATATCTGATCGATAAATAGGACTTTCACTAATTGCATTGCAGCGTCTTGATATTTGTTGAAAGTGAACATGATCTGTATGCATGGCTACCCTATTGTTTTCTTCACGTATGCAATTAAGAGCTATTGTTTGTTCTTGAGGTATGCCTCGGGGCATGGTGGCTGTTTGTCGAGGACAACAAATACTAAGTTCACGATACTCTATGAAAAGGTCTTCTTGTTCATATACACGACGACGTAATTCTTCTTCCATTGTTGCTAAAGATGATGAAGAGTATCTTTGGTTTGGATCTAATGAGTAGCAATAATCATCATCCAAAAATCAATTACGACCTATGGCACGAAAAAGATCACCAAGAGTATAATATAATTTTGGTGCTCTGAATGGCTCCATTTTAATGAACTAAGACATTACGATTGAACCTACATATTTATAAACAAAAAAAGCCAACAATGCCTATTTATATTCAGGCTTCGAAGAGTAGTGAATGAATAGTGAGTGAATAGTTAGTGAAAATTGAGTGAACAGAAAAGAATCTAATGAATAGTGAATGAATAGTAAATAAATAGTGAAAAGTTAAAGTTGAACATTATGAGTGAATAGTAGGAATAGGGAGGACAAAAATATTGATTCACGTGAAAAGGCATGGCATGCTAAACTATTGAACTAAGAAACAATAAATTTATAGTGTTATGCAGAAGAAATAAAATTTTAGCTCGCACAGTTATATTTATCTATTCCTCCTATAAATACTTTACTCACCCTCCATATACCATCATCTAGAATTGCACTCAAATGGCAGATGGCCCTTTTTTTGAGCGTGAATACATATGGTTATTGAGAGAAAGAAATGATGACTATCTATCAATTTATTACGAAGATCCAGTAGAATATTATTGTGGACTCTAAAGGGAATGGGCATATAGAGTAAATGAATCTGAGGTGCTGGTATGTGATCTGCAAAGGCTTGGTGTGCGCATTCCACGACATCGATCACTAGCAATGCCTAGGAATAGAGTAGAAGAGTGTACAAGAGCTGTTGCAAGAATAAGAAAAGAAAATAATAGAACGCTTATGTATCGTTGTAGGTATCACTTGTTGGAACTAGCAGAAGAAGTTGCTTTTACATGAGGTCAAAGACTCTGAAGGCGTGAGATTATAATATACTTAATCACGCAGAGTATAAATCTGATTATTATATTTCTGATGAAGATGATTGATAGTAATCGCCATTCTATTATTTGTAATTTTAAAGTTCAACTTCGCAATTAAAACTATTTTTATATATTGAGAATATTGGCTTATACTCTATTTGAAACTAATTTTAATGCGTTCACCATATAACAAAATCTAATTTTTTTTACTTAAATTAAAAATATAATTAAAAAAATGCCGTGAAAGGCGTGCCCAAAAAATTCAATTGAAAGGTGTGGCATCCGACCATGCCTTTCAATTAGATGCTATTGAAAGGCATGGCCGGACGCCACGCCTTTCAATTCACTCCACTTACAAGCATGGCTGGATTTCAACATGCATGTTTCACATTCCTTCTCCCAATTCAAGACTTGTGCCCCCTCCCATATGAGCAACAAATGTCCCCTTTCCACTGCAAGACATATGCCCCCCTCCTACATAAGCAACAAATGTCCCCCTCACACTTCAAAACGTTTGCCCCCTCCCACACAAGCAACAAGTGCCCCCCTTCCATTTCAAGTTGTGTGCCCCCTAACAGAATACAGGACATAGTACATTTAGCCTCCTAATTCAAGGCATGATAGAATACAGTAGGTAGTACATTCTAAGCATGGAAGAATACAACAATATTAGGCATAGTCAAAAGATACAATAAGAGCAACCTATAAGCATGAACAAATACAGTAAAAATAGGTATAATTAATATATGTAATAAGGTTTTTGTAGTTGAACCAGTTAAGCATAAATTCTGAGCAAGTGGTGAAGTGAGTCACTCGTATACAAAAAAGCTTAGAATTGTGTTCACAAAAATTGAGTTGAGAGAAACGAAAGAGGGGAAAAAATAAAAGAATCAAGAGAAAGAAAAAAGAGAAAGAAATTTTTTTTTAGGAACACCAGTAGACACTAATATATTCTTATAGGTATAGCGGATATGAATATGATACACATTGTGATATATAGTGGAGGAAATATTACAAGAGACACTAAATTTGTGAGTATGATTGTCCTGCATGTAGATATATACCACTCTCCCACTCAGCAACATACCAGGAGTTATTATCAAAGTTATATGAAGTGTTAGGTTATAATAACCAATACTTCTTAAAAATTTTGGAAAAAATTTATTTAGATAAAGAGGTTCACATATCAACTATCATATAGGTGGAAACTGATATTAATTTATTAAACTTGTTGGATCCAATGGCTGGTTTGAATAGTGTGGAGCTATTCATTAAAGCTGAACTAATATACCCTAGTAATATGCAAGATATGTTATTGCAAGGGGAGCACGGATCCTTCATGTCACTTCTAATGTAATATCCCTTTGGCGGTACTTCAACATCGCAACAAAGTCTCTTGGGAGGAGACCAATATGCTACTTAATTTAGTGGTGAATAAGGTCATACAACTCTACACCTAGAGTCAGGGATTCTTGACTTGCCAATCGTGATAAATGGCCTTGAAAACTTTGGAATCGATGATGCATATGGTAGTAGTTCTACATCTTATCAACATCCCAATATTGGTCCTTCTACTTCCCATCAAGAATATTTAGGAGGACCCTAATATAAGCATGAGAGCCCACATGTAGACCCTAGCTCCCTTGAACCTTATGTAGACAGTTTTTGTGATCAAGAGCTTAGTAATTCAAAGCCTAACAATTATGACACAGATGAAGCAACCGATGTTGCCAATGAAGAGCTTATACCACCCCATGGTGAAGGAACCTCCAATCAAGCACA
>JACGDI010001153.1:338394-360751 GCA_014898725.1 Jacaranda copaia | reverse complement strand
TTAAATGGTGGACACATACTATTTTGTTGAAATAAGATTATGTATACTTCATATGATTTTGTGAAGGATATAGATGGACCTTTTTTATATTGCGTGTACTTTGATTTGATAGGTTGAATAATATGATGAAAATTATATTAATTAGTAATGATGTTGAAAGTCGTTTATAGTGAAAAAAGTGGTGTTTGAGCTAATTCAACTAAGGAAGTCGAATGATTCAATTGCTATATTTCTCGAGATCTAAGATCTGCAATAACAACATACGTTAAACTAGTTGAGTTGCCCTAGACGAAGGCACTCTGAAGCTCAAGTTAGTTATGGTCGAAAAAAGATAATCAAATAGAATATTAGGAGCTTATAGTATATTTGGCATTACCTGGAGTGTGGCTGACAATAAGGTATTTATAGCTTTCTCCTGGTGTGTAATACGTCGAAGGTGCTCCTATCAGGTGTAGAGAGCATTTGTCCATACCAGCGAGTTAATTGTTATTCATGATCTCAATATTATTTTAAATGGTATTATCTCCTATTTTTTAGGATGAACAATACTTTGGGTAGGCGTCTCCCTGTCAAAGATACTGGCAGAGTTGGTGGCAAAGACTGTACAGGCTATCATGTGCCACTAATGCTGAAGTATGCTACTTGTCAGAACATTAAATGTGATGACGATATGGGTCAGCACTGAAGTGAGTGATCTAGTCGATTACGATCGAACAGATGGGGCAGTCGACCAAAGAGATGGTTGAATGGACTAAACGACTTGAAGCCTCTCTTTGAGTGCTGTTGAGAACAGTAAACTCGACCAAATAATTATTGTCAAGTGGTCCAACCCATATAAGTCTAGAAGTGATGTTGGACCATGTATGTTAGGTGGGCTTATTGGGCTATCCCATATCATGAGTCCCCCTACTCACAGTCTTAGTCGAGCTTGTCAACAAGCAGGAGCAGGGAGTACATAACTAAATGACATTTACAGCAATTATAGCAGTTATGCATATTCGATTAGGGTTTTTGAATATTCAATCAAGATTCTTGAATTCTCAAACAAGGTTTGTGGCATTTTTTTGCATTTAATGCTTTGGTTACATCACAAAATACGAAGCACAAGGGGGGAGTGCAATTATTACTACTATTTAGGTACCCACGCCTAGATGTCTATAAATATGTGGGATAGAGACATCTATTTGCATTTTTGCTTAATCATTTTTGGTCGAGTTCTTGCTTTCTAAACTCTCTAAATCTTTCCCGCACTTATAGTTCTTAGGATATCCACTGTAAGTTCTTCTGCCCATTTGATCTTCTCTTTCTTTTCTTTACAAAAATGTCTAGTAGTTCAGATAGTAAGGACAATAAGTCTGAGTGCATGGCTTTTTAGAGGGAAACTAAAGTTGAAAGTGGGTTTGAAATAACCCATGAAAGTAGTCCTGATAGTTCATTGAGCAACAGCAGAAAGGGCTATGTCTGGGGATGAAGCTAGCCTAAGCGATTTTCCAGCATCCCAGGTTTGATTATTTACCTCAGACTACTATACCAAAATAATTTTCAAAATATCCCCCACTGACCTGGTGCGAATTAAGGAGATGTACCATATCCCTGAAGAATATGAATTGTTGGTGCTGAGCACTTGGGGTAGAATTCATCGACCTCTTAGGGGATGCATAATGGTGTTTAAGGAGAGATTGAGGTACGATCTTAGGTTTTCTCTTGCCCAAGCAATAGTCGACCTCCTGGTGGGTCTAGAGGTCTGTATTACCTTACTGCTTCCCAATTGTTTTGCTACCCTCTATAGCTTCATTTTGTTGATGCATTTGTTCGACCAACCTACTTCTTTCGCCAATTATTTCAATTTATTTCATTTACCTAATTTCTAAAAGTCAGGCAGTATAGAGAAGTCTGGCTTCTACTATCTCATGACACACTTGTATCGAAAGTTTCTAGTAGCCCCTTCCTCTTCCGATAACCAAGAGTGGAAAAAATACTTTTTTTATGTTCGAAGCCCAAGGGATTTTATCATTTTCACGGGTTGGTGGTAGGGACCTATGGAAATGTTGGGGAACCAAATACCTAGTTAGCCTAACACCTTTATCAAGAATCTAATTGGATTTAGGCATATAGAGGCCTCAGTTATGACCAAAGAAAGGTGTTTGGTGTTGGTTAGCTTATCACCAGTTGATCTTGACCTATTCGCGGGTGATCGACTAGGTGGAGATATTCATCAATTGTGTTAACTGTGATTGTTGTTTTTTCAGCTCAATTTTGATGCTTGTTGTTCTGTCTACGCTTGCAGATCAAGAAAAGATAATGGCCAGAAGTCGAGTTGAAGCTCAAGCCCAGGCCTTGAGGAATAAGGAATGCCATCAAGCAATTATTGCTCAATGAGAGGCTCCAATTATAGAGCTGGCCGCTTCAACATGATCGGCATCCTCTCTAGTGGCTTCCTAAATCAAACTAGCGCTCGAGCCCTAATTCGCTCAACATGAAGAGCCCGTACAAAGTAGCCCCACAAGTCGGGGCAAAACACAGATAATCAAGCAAAGAGGCTCAGAGCCTAAGAGGACAATGGGTAATAAGGGAAAATAAAAGGTAGCAACAAGCTATGACCTATTTGGAAAGCATGGCGATAGGGTACTTTTCCAACTCCCTCAGTTGCCATTATCCCATTTTCGGTCCGACCCCATAAATGATGTGACTAACTCGACCTTTATCCTTTAAGAGGGAATGGCTGGCGACAATGCCCTAAAATGGATGATCTCAGGGCTTTTCTTACTTGACCAACACTAAGTGATGGGCCTGATTCAGGTTGGGGCTCTCTGGGTGTTAGCCTATCACTATAATATGGTGAGTATGAGGTCAACAATTTCTCGCTGAATTCCTTTTGCATAGTTGTATTGTAGATTGATATTCTTATGTAACAAGTAGACCAAATAGGCTACAATATCTTCTGTTGGTTGGAGCTGGCATTAGCTACAAGGGGGAGGAGATGTGAAAACCCTCAAGGTTCAGCTCAAGTCTTCCTAGCTTCAAGTCGACCAACTGACCAAGCAAGTAGCCAAGCTTAAGGAAGAACTGAACTCCAAAGATTAACAACTAGTCCAAGCAGTCGAGGAGAGGAGTCAAATGGACTCTATAATCAAAAAGGCACATTTGGACTTGTAGGTGAGTTACACCTCTGGTCGAGCGGCAAGTCACACCGAGGTAATTAAGGAGGTGCGGGAGGCCTTCAATCAATATTACCCTATAATTCGGTGGGAGATGGTGGAGCAGTTTATTTTGAGCTCAGCCTCTCAGGATATGAGCGTAATCACGTCACTTGATGATGCTCGTGAGGCATTCTACAAAGCAATGAAGAAACTCAAGTGCTTGGGTTATGCTTTTCAGTTTGATGATAAAAGTAAAATAAGCCCGGTGTTTAATGAAAATCTGTAACCTTACCCTAAATTCGAGGAGGGCAGAGTAAATTAGGTCAAAGAGAAGGACACCACAACCAATGCACTTGATAAGCTGTTGATTGAAGCTCAAAAGAAAAAGGTTAAGGTTGACGCAAGGCTGGAGGAGTTAGCCAATGAATTTGCATTTGTCAAGGACCTTGTTCTCTAGTTTAAGGAGAAACAAGTTGACGTGGCACAATGCATGCTGCATTCAACTAACTTTATGAGTGATGTCGAGCCCTCTCAAACACCCTAAGCTATTTTGCCTCTTGCATGCGCACTGTCGGAGCCTGACTTAAACTGGCTGGAGGGTGACCAGGCGAGGTCCAACTAAAGTTGACCTCGAAGCTGTTGTTGCTTTTGTCTTTGCTGTTTTTGTCTCTTTTCTTTTTTTTTAGTGGAAATGTAATGAATTTCTTGAAGAACCTCTTAATGAATGAATGATGTTTCTCATTATTTTTTCATCGAATGAAATAAATTTCTTGTACCTTGTCACATGCAACTTTATTGTTGTGATAGTTTGGGGAATGATTGATAAAATAGTTAGTTATCACAATCACTTTCAAGAAAATCTAACAATGTTGTTGTCGATTTTTCTTAATGTTGATTGACACATGGTTTTGTCAAAGCACACTTAGTAATTTGTGTTTCATAATTGTGTGGTTGATTCTTATTATTATATGGTCGACTGATTGATTGACTACTTGGTCAATTATTTGGTTTGGGCTAAAAAGCCTTAGGTTTGTAAAATATGGCTATTTTCTATTGACGATAGGGTTGAATTTAATCTTCATTGGCAACGAGGCGCTGCTTAGTCGTCGACTGTGAGGTCGACTTGGAACTTGTGGCAGCATGAAGTTGCTTATTCGTCAACTATGGGGTTGACTTTGATCTTGAGTGGCAACGAGAGGCTGCTTATTCATTGACTACGAGGTCAATTAAAAACTTTATGGCAACATGAAGCTGCTTATTCATCGATTGCGAGGTTGACTTTGATCTTAAGTGGGTAATATAAACCTCTAGACCCACCAAGAGGTTGACTATCATTTGGGCAAGAGAAAACTTAAGACCGCACCTCAACCCCTCCTCAAACACCATTATACATCCCATAAAAGGTCGATGCATTCTACCGCGAGCCCCCGGCACCAACAACTCATATTTTTCAGGATATAGTACATCTCCCTAATTCACACTAGGTCAGTGGGGGTTATTTTGGAAATTATTTTAGTATAGTGGTTTGGGGTAAATAATCGAACCTAGGATGCTAGAAAATCACTCAAGCCAACTTTGCCCCCAGATACAGCCTTTTCTATGCTCAAGCTATCGCTCGATGAACTATTAGGACTACTCTCACGGGTTGTTTTAGACCTATTTTCAACTTCAATTTCCCCCTAAAATGCTACGCCCTCGGACCTCGTGTCCTCATTATCTGAATCATTAGACATTTTCACAAAGAAAAGAAAAAGAAGATTAAATGGGCAAAAGAACTTACAGCGGATATCCTGAGAACTCTAAGCACGGGAAAGATTTAGAAAGCTTGGAAAGTAAGAACTCAAACATAAATGATTTCAACAAAAATGCAAATGGATGTCTCTATCCCATATATTTATAGACATCTAGGCGCGGGGACCTAAGTGGCAATAATAATTGCACTCCCCCTTCATGCTTCGTATTCTATGAAGTAACCAATGCATTACATATAGAAAAACTACCATGAACCCTAGTCGAGAATTTAAAAATCCTGGTCAAATATTCAAAAACCTCGATCAATCATCTATTCCCTACTTCTGCTCGTTGACGTGCTCAACCAGGACTGTGAGTAAGGGGACTCATGATATGAGATAGCCCGTTAGGCCCACTTAACATCCATGACCCAACATAACTTCTGAGCCCAGATGGGCTGGACCACTTAATAACAATTGTTTGGTTGAGTTTATTGTTCTCGATCACAGTCAATAGGAGGCTTCATGCCATTTAACCTATTCAACCATCTCTCTGGTTGATTGCCTCATTTGTTCAATCATAATCAACTAGATCGCTTACTCCAGCGCTGACTCATATCCTCGTCATATTTAATGTTCTGACAAGTAGCATGCCTCCATATTAATAGTGCGTGACAGCCGATACAGTCTCTGCCATCAACTCTATCACCATCTTTGACAGGGAAGCACCTATCTAAAGTATTGTTCACCCTAATAAACTAGAGATGATGCCACCTGAAACAATATCGAAATCATGAATAACCATTAACCTCCTGACAAGGACAAAAGCCCTCTACATCTAATAGGGGTACCTTTAATATATTATACACAAGGAGATGGCTATAAATACCTCATTGCCAGCCACACTCCAAGTAATGCCAAATATACTATAAGCTCCTAATATTCTATTTGATCAACCTCTTTCAACCAGAACTAACTTAAGTGTCAGAGTGCCTTCATTGAGGGCACCTTGGCAAATTTAATGTATGCTGTTGTTGTAGATCTTAGACTTTGAGAAATACAACAATTGGATCATTTAACCTCCTTGGTTGAATTAGCATAAACATCACTCTTCACTATAAATAACTTTCAATCTCATCATTTTAGTATACGGTCCTTCCTATTTCAGGTCGAGCTTGCCCACATTCCTGAAGACTTCCACCTTCTTGAGGATGAGGTCTCTAACCTTAAAATGGTGCGACCTGACTACTTTATTATAGTTCTCGGCCATCTTCAATCTGTAGCACTGCATCGTATTATAAGTTTCTTGCCTGCACTCATCAATTGTCTCAAGGTCAAACTTTCTCTTTGATGTGTTGCTGAGCAGGTGAAAGTGAATAACTCAAGCTATGTGTTGAATAAGCTCAGAGGGGATAACTGCCTCAGACCCGTAGACCAAACTGTAAGGGTTATGACATGTGGCTATTCGGGGAGTTGTCCTATATGCCCACAACACTCTGAGGAGGTCATTTGCCCAATTCAAGCTAGTATCCTGTATCTTAGCTTTTAGATGGTCAAGAATCATTCTATTAGTTACCTTCATCTAGCCATTCGATTGAAGATTGCCCACTGAAGTGAAGTACTGGGTGATCCCCAGGGCTTCGCACCAATCTTTGGTACTTCTACTTTGGAATTGAGTACCACTATCTGTAACAAGGACTTTAGGTAGACCAAAATGGCAATTGATGTTCTTCTTGATAAAACTCTTAATGACTATATTTGTTATCTTGGGAATAGCCTCATCCTCGACCTACTTAGTAAAGTACTCGATCACAAAGATTATGAATTTTTGCTGTCCCGCCGACTTTGGTGGTAAGCCCAAAATATCGATCCCCCATTAGTTGAATGGCCAAGAAATTTAGACATTGATCATTGGCGCTGCGGGTTGGTGCTGCAAGTTTGAATGGACTTGGTATGATGTACATTTTCAAGCAAAATCCACCGAGTTCTTTAACAATATTAGCCAAAAGTATCCGTATCTAATTATTTTATGGGCAAGGGATCTTTCTCCAAAATGGTTGCCATACATACTTGCATGGATGTCCTGTAATACTTCAAGAGACTGGTCAGGATCCAGGCACCTCATAGGGGGTCCAAAAATTGACATCTTATATAATTGATCATGCTTGTCAAGCATAAACTTGGCAACTTAGCCTCGAAAGCGTTGGGCCTCATTTCTATCTTTGGGGATTGTGCCCTGGCTCAAATAAATTTAATTGGATCTTGCCAAGAAAGTATAGTCTCCTCAATGTTTGCTATTAAATTCTCCTCGAAGGGTTTGATCAATAGCCTACCGACGACCAAAAATATGATTTTTCTATCTCTCATGTCTCTAGTCGAGCTTGCAAATTTTGACAAAGCATCTACTTGCTCATTCTCAGATCGAGGCCTTTAACTGAGGGTGAATCTTTTGAATGACTACTATAATTTTCTCACCTCGGTCGGGTATCGGCTCATCATCAAGTCCTTAGCTTCAAAATTTTCATTAACCTGCTCGACTACCAGTTAGGAGTCTATAATCACAACCTAGTGTTTGACACCCCAATCGAACACCATTCCTATTCCAGTGAGAAACTCCTTATATTTTACCTCATTATTTGTGACTGGGTAACCTAATTTTATTGCAAAATCATATTTCTCAACTACTAAGGAACGGAGAGCAACTCTTACTCCCCCTCCAAATGTGGTTGATGATCCATTGATGTGCAAAGTCAAAACAAAGGGCCTTCGTAATTCTCTTTGGGCAAGTCAACCTGCTCGGCTATGAAGTCAGCTAGAACTTGTGCTTTGATGATGATTCTTTATTGGAAGGTAATGTCGAACTCTTTCAGCATGATAGCCCATTTGGTCAGCCTTCCGAATGTGTTGGGCTTCAACATCAATTTCAACGATCGATTGGTCAATACTACAATAGCATGAAACTGGAAGTATGGGCGCAGCTTTCAGGTAGTGATGACCAATGCTAAGGCAAATTTCTAGATCTCCAAGTAATTATACTCCAATCTATGGAGTAACTTGCTGCAATAATAGACTGGTTAATAGCTACCATCTTGGGTTGAGATTAAAACTGAGCTGATCGATGCTTTGGAGACCAACAAATATATCTAATATACCTCTCCCAATTCAAGTTTCACAAGCATGGGTGCGAGGACAACTCCTGCTTCAACTCGACTAGTGCTCGATCACGTTCTTCACTCTACTGAAAACCTAGTTTCTTAGTGTTACTGAGAATTTTGAAGAAAGGTAAACTCATGTCTATTAATCTTGCAATGAATTTGCCTAAGGCAATAATCCTTCTAACCAGCCTTTGGATGTCTCTGAATTTTCTATGCGTTTGCTTCAATATCTCATTGACTAACCATGTAGCCCAAAAATTTACCTCCGTGGACCCTAAATGTACATTTTTTCGAATTTAGTTTTAGACCAAAATGCTCTCAAAATTACAAAAGTATGATTAAGGTCGAGTAAGTGGTCTTAAGCTTTTTTTGTCTTTACAATCATGTCATCGACATACACTTCCATCAACTTACTAATTTCATTTTTGAACATAAAATTAACCAGTCTTTGGTAAGTTGCTCCAGCATTTTTTAGTCTAAAAGGTATGACCAAAAAGCAATAGACCCCATTGGGGACAACAAATGACGTTTTATCCCTATTCTCGGGAGCCATGAAAATTTAATGGTAACCTTGAAATGCATCCATCAAGCTCAACAACTCACAACCAGTAGTAGTCGAGTAAGTGGTCTCGATTGGAAGGTAATATCAAACTTTTCCAGCTTGATAGCCCATTTGGTCAGCCTTCCGAATGTGTCGGGCTTCAACATCGATTTCAGCAACTGGTTGGTCAGCACTACAATAGCATGAAACTGGAAGTATGGACACAGCTTTCAGGTTGCGATGACCAATGCTAAGGTAAATTTCTCAATCTCCAAGTAATTATACTCCAATCCTTAGAGTGACTTGCTACAATAATAGATTGGTCAATGGCTACCATCTCAGGTCGAGACCAAGACTGAGCTAATCGATGCTTTGGAGACCGACAAGTATATCTGAAGTACCTCTCCCAATTCAAGTTTCGCAAGCATAGGTGCGAGGACAACCACTACTTCAACTCAACCAGAGCCCAATCACATTTTTCACTCCATTGAAAACCTGATTTCTTGGTATTTTTGAGAATTTTGAAGAAAGGTAAACTCTTATATGACAATCTTGCAATAAATATGCCTAAGGTAATAATCCTTCTGACCAGCCTCTAGATGTCTTTGACTATTCATGGAGGAGTGATGTTGAGAATGGCCTGAATTTTTTGCGCATTTGTTTCAATACCTTGCTGACTAACCATGTAGCCCAAAAATTTACCTCCATGGACATCGAACATGCACTTGTTCAAATTCAGTTTCAGATCAAATGCTATCAAAATTGCAAAAGTATGATTAAGGTTGAATAAGTGGTCTTGAGCATTTTTCATCTTTACATTCATGTCATCGATGTACACCTCCATCAACTTACCAATTTCATTTTTTAATATAAAATTGACCAGTCTTTGGTAAGTTGCTCCAGCATTTTTCAGTCCAAAAGGTATGAACAAAAAGCAATAGGCCCCATTGGGAAAACAAAGAAAGTTTATCCCTATTCTCGGGAGCCATGAAAATTTGATGGTAACCTTGAAATGCATCCATCAAGCTCAACAACTCACAACCAGTAGTTGAATCAACTAATAAATCTATTTGAGGTAAGAAGTAAGGATCTTTAGGGCATGCTTTATTTAAATCTCTAAAATCATTACTCATTCGCCATTGTCCCTCATTCTATGGGACGAGTACAACATTAGAAAGTCAAGAAGAATATTGAATTTCTACAATATAACTTGTATCTAGGAGTTTTTTGAACTCTTCCTCAATGATTTAAGTTCTCTCAATATTGAATATCCTCATCTTCTATTTGACTAGTTTGTATGAGGGGTCAACATTAAGGCAGTACACGATCACATGGGATCGATTCCCTAGAGGTCGGATGCTCTCCATGCAAAGACATTAATATTTATTCTCAAAAAATTGACCATGAGGCATTTCAGGTGGGGGTCCATGTCTGTCCCGATGTGGGTTGTCTTGTTGGGGTTTTCCTATTCCAGCTCGATGGTTTTAAATTCCCCAATGGTCTCCACCTTGGTATCCTCCAACTTTCTCTTTTTGTTGGCTTGGGTCTCATTGGCTTCTACTACAGAGGCGTCCCCCAAGGTCTTCAATTATGGTCGAGTCTTCTACTCTTGACTTGACCGATATGTTGTAACACCTCCAAGCCTCCTTCATGTGCACAATAGTTCCCTTGTGCCCGTTGGGATCAAAAATTTGATCTTCATGTGGTAGGTCGACACAATGGCACAAAAATAATTAAGGGCTAGTCGACCAATTATAACATTGTAAGCAAATGGGGCTTCAACCACCAGATAGTTCACCATCAAAGTTCTTTTTTAGGTAGCCTCTCCAAATGACATCAATAGGTTGATAGATCCTTCCGGAATGATTTCTGACCCTCCAAATTCGACCAGAGGGGTTCACACAAGTTTGAACTTCAGTTGGCCCATGTTCATTCTTTTCAGGGTAAAGAGGAAAATGATGTTGGCCGAGACTTGATCCTAAATTTCATTGACAATCTATGGGGTTTTTGGATTAATAGATAATATAATCTATGGCTAAGACTAGATCCTAAATTTCATCGATCTCTACTGGAGGAGACTTGATCCTCACTAGATGTTTTGAACAATGGTAAAGAGATGGATTGAGGAGGGAAATTTTTCAGCTTTGTAATCTTAGTGTAATTTGATGGGTTTACAGACTTCTGGCAACAACACTCGATAGGAGCGGTCGGTGGAATAATTACAACAAATCTATTTCCTTTTTATCAACCTAAAAATTTTGGGATTCATTATAAGCTTAACTTTAGTATTGTACCAGATGAATACAAATGATTTTAGATCAAATAATTTAGTATATTCGACCTCAACAAATCAAGTAAATGCTTCTTTAGCGCCTGTTTGGTTTTATTCTTAAAGTTTCTTTTTATGTTTTTTACTACTGAAAAATTAAAACACATAATATATACGTATTTTACCTAATATATTTTTATTTTTATTCTTAAAATATATTTTCCTATAACTAATATATTTTCTTCTAATAATATTTTTATCTAATTGCATATCTTACTCATATATTTTTTAGTAATATTATAAAAATATTAAAATATAATACATTATTATAAAAATAATAATAAAAAATAATAATAAAAATAAGAATAATTATGTGACTCTCAATTTTTATAATAAAAAAAGTTGAAGCAACATCAATTTGATCCACACCTATTGAAATATATATAAATTATAATATTGATTATATCACCATATCTTCAAATGATTAAAAAATATATACAAATCAATAAATGAAGAGTTATAGATTTTATCAACGACTCTTCAATCTAAACTTATAGAAAAAGTACAATCAAGGTGTTGTGGCCTTATCACAAAAAAGTTAAACACTCTAATTATAAGATATTTTATAATTTTTTAATAATATTTCATCAAAAAGTTCAAAAGAGCTTGTTGAGTTATAATTATAGAACTAGTAACTTCAAAGGAAATGTGTTTATTTTTTTTTATTTTTTGTGTAAATGTGTTTAACATAGTTGATAAGATATAAAATGTATATATTTGTTGTTGCAATTCGAATAACATTAAAAGTGTATTAAAAATACATAATTATAAACTTATCACACAATTTTTTTTTACAATAATAGATAAAAAGATTTACTAATAAATGTTTGTATTTTATAAATTTCTACAAAAGGGTAATTTGGTGTAACACCATTAATATTTCATATTTTAATGATAATTTTTTAATGTTAGTTTATTTATGTAACTTCAATTATTTGTTTGTTATTTGAAATTATTTTAATTATTCTAAAAATAAAAATATATTGAAAAGGACTTGATTGCAAAAATTTTAAAAGTTTTGGGGTTAGATTTATAATTTTGAAGAACTTGATTTAACACTTTTTGAAAACAAAGGGGTTAGCATGGAAGAGCCTTGGTCAATAGGGTTAAAATTGTAATTTTTAAAAAATGCAAGAATTTAATTGAGGCCAATTGGAAGTCGTTGGGGCTAATTTGAAATATTAAAAAATCTAATTTAATAAAATCTAGTAGAAAGCATTCTCACTTCCATTTTCCATTTCTTCTTCCTCTTTTTTACTCTTTCACCCACAACCACCTTTCTCTCTGGAAATTTTTTTGTTTTCGACGAGCCCTTTCCCCAAAAACAACTTGCCATTTTTTCCCCCCACAC
This sequence comes from Jacaranda copaia, assembly GCA_014898725.1. Classification (NCBI taxonomy): domain Eukaryota; kingdom Viridiplantae; phylum Streptophyta; class Magnoliopsida; order Lamiales; family Bignoniaceae; genus Jacaranda; species Jacaranda copaia. The sequence continues at coordinate 348,505 of JACGDI010001153.1, read as the reverse complement.
CTCTAGCAACCACTTGACACCACTAGCTCAACATTCTAGGCGGAGGACCACTAAAACGAAAGCTTGAAGAAAACCCACCTTAGCGGTCTTGGCAGGCAACGACGGAGCTACAGCTGGAGCTTGATTCTAGGCATCAATTTTGGAAGCCCTCGGCATGGAAAAGCTAAAAACAACACTGCATAGGAGTTTCTTGCGACAGCGGCGATGGGAGAAGGTGATCAGAGCTCAGTGGTGAAAACCTACTTTGAGGACTGTTGAGCTTAGTTGAAGGTGCTATAGGCAGCAAAATTTGAAATCAAAGGCGGCATTAGGTTCAAGAGCTCGAAAGGAGCAGATTGGTGGTGGCATTGAAATTTTTCGGTGGCAACAACAGTGAAGGGGCAATTTCATCTCCTCGACATGATGATCACACCTATGTTATCAGTTTGTGATTTTGAAACTTCAGTGGCAACTTTGGATTTTGGATTGAGTTCTACCCTTGTTTTATATATATATATATATGCATATGTTCTACCTTTCCTAATTTAGCATTGTAGCTTTGCCAAGAATGGGGATTTGGGAAGAGATGGTATGTTTGTATATATGTGTGTTGATCCCTATGCAAGAAATGTGGAATAAGTGAACTTGGACTTATGCAAAATGTCGAAATTAGATTTAATATGGTATGAAGGATTATATTATAAGACTAAGTGGCATTTGATTAGGAATTGATAATGTAAAAAATTAACCTTATTATGTGGTTTAGGATAATGACCATGACGGTGACCTTATAAATAAGAATAAGAGACCATGTTATTTTAGAATTGATATGGACCATTATGGTTAATCTAGGACTGTTGATTAATTGGAGAATTTTTTGGAAATGCTATTAACCTATATTATCATGTTAGTAGATAAGTTAATGACATTAGAATGCTTATTAATACAATTCTAGAGGACTATTAGGGTTGAACGAGAATTTTGACTATGGAATATTTCTTTGATTAGGTGATGATGAATTAAGTATTGCCGAGTAGCAGATTGTGATGAGCCATAGATGTTTTAGCGAAAACTACAAGAGGTGAGGGTTTACCAACTGATACTTATTTTGTTTAAGCTTACTTATAAATTGTTGCACCTCTATGAGAGTCTACCAATCTAACACCTTTTCTTGCTATCTATTATTCATGCTAAGCCCCTATGTGGGTTTTTGGTTTTCGTACCATACTCTAAAAAGTGTTTACATTATGATATGTTATCTGTTATCTGATTGGAACACCCCTGTGAGGGTCTACCAACTGGTACTTGCTTTGTTAAAGCTTACTCATAATTTATTGTACGCTGTGAGGGTTTGCCCATCTGGCACCTTTTTTTTCATTATATGTTATTCTTGATAAGCCTTTATGTGCATTTTTTATTTTCATATTGTACTCTAAAATATGTTTAAAATTTGATCTACTATATGTTATCTAATTGGAACACCCCTATAAGGGTCTACTAACAAGTATTTGCTTTGTTTAAGTTTACTTGTAAATTATTGCACCCTGTGAGGGTTTGCCAATCTAGTACCTTTTTCTCGCTATCTATTATTTGTGATAAGCCTTTGTATGGGTTTTTAGTTTCCACACCGTACTCTAAAATATGTTTGAATTATGATCTATTATTTGTTATCTGATTGGAACACCCTTGTGAGGGTCTACCAATTGATACTTGCTCTGTTTAGGCGTACTCGTAAATTATTGCACCCCTATGAGGGTTTACCAATCTAGTACCTTTTTCTTATTATTTGTTATTCATGATAAGCCCCTATGTGGGTTTTTGGTTTTTGTACCATACTCTAAAATGTGTTTGAATTCTAAGCTTTTATTTGTTATCTGATTGGAACACCCATATAAAGGTCTACCAATCGGTACTTGCTTTATTTAAGCTTACTCATAAATTATTACACTCTCGTGAGGGTCTACCAATCTGGCTCCTTCTTCTTGCTATCTGTTTTTCGTGATAAACCCTTATGTAGGTTTTTGATTTTTTTATCATACTTTGAAATATGTTTGAATTCTAATCTATTATTTGTTATCTGATTGGAACACCCCTATAAAGGTCTACCAATCAAAAATTACTTTGTTTAAGCTTACTCGTAAATTGTTGCACCCCTGTGAGGATCTGCCAATTTGGCAGCTTTTTTCCACTATTTATTATTCATGATAAGCCCCTGTATGGGTTTTTTTGCTTCTATATCATACTCTAAAATGTGTTTGAAATCTGATTTGTTATCTGTTATCTGATTAAAACACCCTTATGAGGGTTATCTTTGGCATCAATTCTATTTTCTATTTGTTTTAGCACCCAGAACCTTTATCTGTTATTTGTGTCCTTAATATCTAATTGTGTCGTATCTGTATCATTTTATTTCATTATCTGTTGTCTTATCCGCTTATCTGTTTATCTGCAGTATTTACTAGCCATGTTGGCTTATTTGTGTTCTATTTACTACTTTCATGTTACCTTGATGGTATTTTAGTTCCATTCTATATTGTTGGCCTTGAAACTGATAGTGCACTAGGGATTTCCCCCTAGGCATCTGCACAAACTATTAATTCTATTATCTATAGATGATTATATGGGCTAAAGGCCAATTCGAGCTATCTGTTTGATTATATGAGGCACGCTAAAGATTTTTCCCTAGGTGTTAATGATACACTAGGGATTACCTCCTGGGTGTCAACCGTACTCTAAGGATTTCCCCTAGGTTCAAGTAATATGTTAGGAATTTTCCTCTAAGTATCAATAGTGCGTTAGGGATTTTTCCCTAGATATCTACGATACGCCATATAGTTTCGTATGGGCATTTGCCATGTACCAAGCTATTATGCTTAGGTAAATTGTCTATCTGTCTGGTATATGTTGAATCTATAATACATGTCTTGAAGCTTTCTCTTGGTATGCATATGCTTTGGGTTTGTTTTGCCTAACTAGACTCTGTCTATCTGTAATATGATTTTAGAGAAATAAGGCAAGATATTTTTCTATTTTACTTTTCATTATTGCCTGTATTTTGAATATGTTATATTCTATTTGTTTGATTATGATCTATTGAGGTAAGTTTTTTCTTGATAGATCCATGCTATTACTCTTACTTATCCCTCACTAAGTCCTTGGACTTACCCCCTGTATTTCATTAATCTCTCAAACATGGATGGTGATGCTAGATTCCAGGTTTGAATTGAAGTTCAAAGATATTTTGTAATCGAGCTAGTGTTGTAATTATGTATGGGATTTTGTGTATGTGACGTTCACCTTGGAGATGTTATGATATGTTGAACTAGTATCGAAGGTTATAGTGTTTGAATGATGATGATAACATGATCTATCATGGGCTGTAAACTTAAACTAAGCTCCCTAGAACTCTTATGGCATAGATTTTGTGATTTTCTGTTTAGTCTTGTTTAAGTTAAACTGGTGTTTGCTTTTGAGACATTTGTAAAAAATAATTATGGGCCCACTATTGAATTGTAACTCTAAGAATTAAGTTTGAATTAGTGTGGCACCTCAGCTTAGGTGCTATCTTATGGTAGGGGTGCTACATTTGGCCAATTGAAAATTTTCATTCCATTTCTATCGATTATTGTTGAATATTAATCATAAGAATGGAATCAATTAAGGAATGACAATTCCATTCCTTTCTCATTTGTTTTTCTTGTACATATCAAGCATAGGATAAGTTATACCATCATTATTCGTTTTCCATCTTCATTCCATTTCTAAAATCATTTCATTCTCACCTTATTTCGTTCTTGTACAATAATCACCACCCAATGATTACTACATGCGAGAATGCATACTTCATCTTTAAACTTATGCTTGTTGGGATGCTTATTTTTGAAGGAATTTTAATTTGGCATTTTTTTGGATGGTAAGGATTGGTATTTGAGTTGGATTGTTAAAGTTCAGAACTCAATCTATCAAGTTGTGTAGATTTGTAATTTCACTAACCTATAATCCAATAAGAGACTCATATGATTGGAGTTAGCTAGTAATGGAAAAGAGTGAATAAGACAAACCCCTCTGAGAAGAGTTAGATTGAAGGGCGCAAGCTAGGGACATAAGTATATGAATGGGACTTCATCCTTAAACCAAGTAATAGCTCAAATTCCATTCATCTCCTCTCTCTTTCAGTCCCAAACATAGATCAGACATGCTATAACTATTTATTGTAACAAAGAAGTATTTTTAAAAAATATAATATTCTCGTAATTTTTAAAATATGATAAAACAATGTTATTAGCAAAAAAGTCATTATTTACAAATTTATATATACATATTTTAAATTTTAAAAATTAAAGATTCAAATATACTTTTTACTTTTAAACTATTTTTTTGTTTTATGTTATTTTTAATTTTTTAAAGTATTACATATATTGATGTGCCTAATTAAAGCCTTGAGGGAAAAAAGGTAAAAATTCAACAAAAGGCCAAATTAATTAAACAAAAAGAGCCCTAGCCTACCAAATTAAGCCCATTCAAGATGAGTTTCGAATCCAAGTATGCCCAAGCCCATGAAAGACTTAGCTAGTATAAAAATTGACCACTAAAATAAAAAAGGCATGGAAGTAATAATTTTTCAACTTGAGCCCTAAATTTATGCAAGTGTATTTTAGAAGTAGAAGCCTAACACATACTAATTTATGGAAAGGATCCTAGACTCCTTTTCTATCCAATACCATTTGGTATTGTCTATGAAAAATTCCCTTCTAACATACAAAACATTGAGAATGTAGATGAGAGCTAGATCTCGAGGCTCTAGCACCCAATCTCACTTATAAGAAAGAATGCAAAGAGCAATCGTTTGGATGTACAACCCCTCTCGACAATTGAACAAGCACTCAATATGCCTCTAGCTATGGAGGTACCATCGAGTAGCAAGTTCCGCCCCTTGGAGGACCAATACTATAAATTACATAAGAGGCCATAATAATATTGACAAGAGATACCTCTACCCGGAGTTCAACAAATAAGATGTCCATGTATCTTGTAAAATAATGTTTATGAGGCGATAAAACCCGAGCACCTAGAGTAGGATGGGGGTGACTATTGTCACCTCTTCTAAGGTCGGTCACCTATGTGGTGACTAGATCAGAGAAAGTGGTGGCCCTATGGCTGCACTTATATCTTAATACGTGCTAGAGCCCCATGGTTGGCCACCACTATCGCCAATCACAAATTCAAGATAACCAACCTCTCAAAGTTTGAAGAAATTAAAAATCCTCAAGAGTATTTAGATATGATATAGCGTGCTTATAGATGTACGCCTAATAAAGCATAACCTCACCTAGCTCATCTGAAGCCTATTGAAACCATCACTTAACTAGATAGGTTAACACAACATCTCCTAGACAACTTATTTGCCAACTGGATATACCTAAGGCTACAACCTACTCATTCACCATAAAGCATAAGAAAAAGAAAGGCCTACAAGATTACTTTGTTCAAGTAGTACACTTGGTTTCTCACCTTAGTCTAGAGCTTTAGCATCATACAACAAAACTTGAAACATAGAAATGCAAGGTATCGTAACGTCAAGCGCCAACTATTTTAGGGGATCACCTAATCTAAGCTGAGAATATATATCCATGTTGGAGGCATAACAACTCCCATGGAGAACCATAAAAGATAATAGATGATCCCAAAAGGCAAGGTAGATCTCTCATATTAAGCGACCACAAAGCACTATGCTACTAAAAAGATGGTGGACAATCCTAAGAGTTAGAATTTAGAGAAAGTTTCAGTGTTCCAACCATGACAGAGGATATACTACCAAAAAATGTAAGTACCTAAATGAGAAAATCAATAGATTGGTCCAACGAGGAGACCTAGGGAAGTTTGTAGATAAGTAATAAGATAATACCAAAAGGCGACCTAGACATAGGGTGTGAAGGGTTATCAAAAGAAGCTTAAAAGTAGGAATTAGAGTCTTGAAAATAGTTGCAACAACATAAAGCTAACAACCTACTGGCCATAGGGCTATATCAATAACTTCTGGCAAACCTATACAAAATGAATCTGCTAGTGCCAAAACGCCCCTCATTAGAGCTACAATGTAAGTGAAATCTTGATTGCTTGAATTGGCTCTTTGTACATGCAAGAAATATCTCCTACCATCTGATCTTACCCTTAGAAAAGAAGACATAGAGGTAAGAAGAGACAAAAATCCTGACACCCTAGCAATCTCGACCTCTCCTGCTTGTTCCTAAGTAGAAAAGATCTTAATAGATAATGGGAGTGGGAGCCCTGTAGACATCATTCTCTATAATACTTCCTTCTAACTAAGCACAACTAATGTTTTATTGCAAAAGATCAACACTTCCTTTGTCAAAGCTAATGAAGAAATCATGGAGGCAAGTAACTGAAAGTAAAGGGTAGATGAATGCAAGCTTGGAGCAGGAGAAACTCCCAAAGAGGTTGAAGTCCAGGTAGTACAACAAACACCTCCAAAGCAAAAGATGGGAATCCAAAGGCAAAAAGTGCTAAAATAGAATGCTAAAGAGATGAATGAAACCATGAAGATGAATATATGCAACACTCAAGCACACCTGAGGAATCTCTTGGCTTGAGTCTTAATGATAAAGATAGCTAAAATTTCAAGATCCATCAAAAAGCTAGATATAAAAGGGGAAGGACCTCTAAAATGACACACGAGTAGAGTTAGATGCAAGTTTTAGAGTACAAAATGGAAATCACCACTCTAGATTGGGAATAACCTAACTTTAAGGAAATACATCACTTGATAAACATTATTTATTTCATTAGACTAGGTACCCATATTAATAAAAGCTTAAGTTTGATTCCTAGTCACTTAAATTAGTATGATCTTTGTTACAAATAAAATCCATCCGAACTCGAGAGATGACAAATATCATTTTGAGTTTCAATGAAGTATTTTGATTTATTCTTAATAACACTTGTCTCTATTTACTTCAAACTAATATTCTCTCAGAAATATCTTTATGATAAAGACCATGAGAGGCATGCAAAAATAACAACTCTGCAAAGACCCAAACGGGTCTCTCTATGGAATATCAACTTTGCGAGAGATGTCAATGGGCTCTTTTGATAGAATATTAACTATGCGAAAGACCCCAAGGGACTGTCTCCATGGAATAATTAGTTTGAAGTAAGATCTTAGGCGTACATTGCTATAAGATTCCAAGTAGGATTTCAACTTGTAGTAAGGCCCTAAGACCGCATTATGGTATGATCATAGGTGCATGGAGCTTTAACTTGCAGTAAGATCTTGGGCACACATCTCTATAAGATCCCAGGCGTGCCAACTTTTGGCTTATGGTAAGATCCTTGGGACGTATCATAGTTAGATCCCAGTGTATAGAACTTTATTTGCAATAAAATCTTAGACATGTATCACGATAAAATACTAGTTGCATGGATTTTTGGGTTGCACTATAATTCTAGGCACGCTTTGTGGTAAGACCCCAAGCACGCGAAGTATCAAAATCCATGCACATATTATGGTAAGACCTTAAGCACATGGACCAACAAATAAAGACCATTATAAGATCCCTGAGAAGGCTCAAGGCAAACCACAAAGACCACCACTATGATATCCTAAAAGGGCATGTGGCAAACTAACAAAGACCACCACAACTCCTCCAATAGTACATGTAGCAATGAAGATATCACAAAACCCCTAAGAGGGCTTGTAGAAAATGAAGATTACTATAAGATCCCCAAAGGGGCTACAACAAATTGAAGACTCTTATAAGATCCTCGAGAAGGGCCCAAACCAAAACGAAGATTGCTACAAGACCACCTAGAGGGCACATAGTAATCACATTTGCTATATGACTTCCAAGGGGACTTATAGAATTTAAGTTTGTAGTAATACCTCTAATGAGACTTGTAGAAACTAAGTCTATTATAAGACCTCCAAGCAGGCTTGAAGAGATGAAGTCCATAGTTGGACCCCCATGAAAGCTTGTAGAAATTAAGTTTGTTGAAAGGCTTCCAAGGGAGCTTGCAGAAATCAAGTTTCATGCGAGACCCCCAAATAGGCTCATAAAAATTACATTAGCTTTATGACTTCTAAAAGGGCTTGTAGACAAACATCCCCATAGTAAGATCCCAAGGGTAGGTTACTCAAAAAAAGTAAAGAGGCGAAACTATCTCATGATAGAACCTAAACGAGCATAGATACAACACAGGACAAATATAAAAAATGGGGCTGACAACTAAAATGAAAAAGAGTTAGGCCACATGTTTCAGGTTCATCTTGTTGAAATTAGTCATCAATAGTGAAAAAAGATAACAGATGATGTCTTAATGTGTTCACAGAAGAGAAAGGTAGAGAGAGTGAGAGTTGGGCATTACCAATAAAGGAGAGAGAGGGAGAGAGAGAGAGAGAGAGAGAGAGAGAGAGAGAGAGAGTCCTAAGCTAAAAAAGAAAGAAAAAAGAAAAAAAATAACTAATATGGGGGTATTTTAGTCAAATCAAGTGAGTGGAGTGTGAACTCCAAAAATAAAGTTGATATGGTGAGTTCAAACTTTAAAAATGATGTAGGTAGAGATGGGAATATGCTAGGCTGCCCGTTAGGGGCTTATGGCCTAGCTTATGCATGGCATAGCTATGCCTAGCTTATTTAGTAAAAAGGCCAGATTAAGACTTATAAAATAGCCTTTCGCATTAAATAGGCTAAACATAGACTATTTTAAAAGCCCACATGCCTAACAGGTTGATGTGTTTATCATTCTTTATAAGATAACTTTTACTTTATTCAACTCTATTTATAAGTTAATATAAAATAACTTTTAGTATTTAATCATTATTTATTGAAAATGTGTTAGTTTACTTTAAGCTCTATATCTATATAACTTTTATTTATATACAACTATTTCATACTTTAATTTTAAATTTCATAACTATTATCAATTTTTTTTTTCTTTTTGGCTATTGTCTATATACATTTTCATAATTTACATAACTTTCAAGCCTATTAAATAGTTAGATATATTAAAGCCCATTACAAATTTGAACTTATTAAAAAGCCTAGACTCATGTAATGTTTAAGTTTAATCGGAACTTTAATAGAAAATAGGCTTTACATAGGTTTTGTTTGGTTGTAAATTGGAGCATTTTTTCAAAATGGTTTTTGGGAAGTGGGGTTAGGAATGTGATGATTGTTTGTTTGTATTTTGGATGGTAGATGAAGAATATTTTTGGAGAAAATTATTTTTTTAGTTGTATTTTAGGAGGAGATAAACTGTCATATTAATAACTTGTTTGTTTTGTTAGTAAGGTAAAATTAATATTTTAATGTTGTTTATATATGTTTATATATATATATATTGGGAGGGAGGGTCAAAAAATGAGAGGAGTGGACATTGGAGACTGGGTAGGAAATGAATTGGAAGGATATTTTAAGCCTTTTTAGGTGTATTTTACGAGTGAGGTTGGAGAATGTGTATGGTTTATTTGTTTATATTTTAGAAGCTGAAAAATGAATCGGCAATTTGCAACCAAACATGTATACGTTTTCAAACCAAATCAAGGCTTTTGAATTTATTAAAAAGGCTAGGCCTAACCTTAAAAAAAGCTAGGCTTGGCTCCGGTTTCTTATTTACATAATAGGCCTATCCTATTTAAACCAAAGCTTATCCTGACCTAGCCTATTTCTATACCTAGATGTGGGGACTATTCATAAAATAAAAATAAGTTTTGATATTTTTAAATAAGATCTCCTTTTTTTAAAATTTAAAGCCTTTTCACATGATTTGTCAATCATATGAAAATTATAGTTATAACTTTCATAATATTTGAGATTTTAGAAATGTTACATATATTTTTATTAGAGTACATATATGATCTCTTTATTCTTCATCTATTAAAATAACTTACATTAGATTATCATATGATCATCAATTCAATGAGTAGCTTGTAATATGCAATGCTTTATGAACTAAATATCTCTTAATATTTCATACAACTCTAATAAGTAAAATTTATTTATTTTTTATTTATATGTATAGTTATTTTATTATTTTTGAAATTATCAAATAACAAGTATCATGTACATAATCTTAAAATTATAAGTAAATTTTTAATATTTAATTCAAAATAAAA
>JACGDI010001153.1:282749-336648 GCA_014898725.1 Jacaranda copaia | reverse complement strand
CGGGGCAACTCCGGCTAGTTCACGTTTGTTCTTGTTGCAGAACTCAAGCTCAGCATCAACTCTATCCACCGGACTTCCGGACCATTCAACTCATTACAGCATCACTAACCATAGAACCCCAATTATACTCTAGCTATAGGACTATAAAAATTAAACTTTTCTCTCTTTTTGTTTTATATGACAACTAGCCTTAGTTCCAAACACTGTTATCAAAGGTGGGCGCTTGGCTTGTTTGAGGCTACCAAGTGAGCCAAGAGCAGCTTGGGGCCCCTCGTCGTTGCTAGGCGAGGTGCCAGCAGCAAGGCGGCCCTAGGCGGGCACCTCTTCTGTTTAGTGAGGTGGGTCGCTTCATTAAATGTGGGCTTCTTTAAATAAAAAAAAAAAGTAAAATTATTGATTTTTTTTAAAAAAGGAAAAATTATTAAATTAAAATCAAAACCCTAACTAAACCAATCAAATAAAACAAAGTAGACCCATTTCCACACAATTCCCAATTGACCGCCAAGACCCCGCCCATTCTGTCACAACCGGTGGCCGCGGCTCCAAGTATGGCTTTTTGATTTTTTTTTTCTTTTTCTTTTCTATTTTCTGCTTTCTGTTTTTTATGTAGAAAATGTAAGATTTTAGGTTTTTAATTTCATTTAACTTAATTTAAATCATTATTTACTCTTTTTTCTATTTTCTGTAATTATTTTGTTTATTTTTATTTTTTTTTACTTTTTTAAGTATATTTTTTGTAATTATTTTGTTTAATTTTTTTTACTGTTTGCATTAGATTTGAGTAGGGATGAAGAAGACATATGATTATTTATTGTTAATTGAGTATATATTAATATTTTTATGAGTTATGAATAAATTTTTGAATTGTGAACTTAGATTTTTTTAACATTATTTATGTTTTCATATATTTATTGTCATCTAAAACATATTTTTTTGGAATTTTCGCACTATATATTTTTTAAAATTGTCTCTTCATTTTCCTTTTGATCGCTCGTCTCTCGCCTCTCACCTCTCGCCTTTAATAACTATGATTCCAAAATATTAAATTAACTCCAGTGTACATAAAAAAAAAATTGATTTAATATATTCAATCAATTGGATTCGTTCTATATATATATATATATATATATTCCTTCAATTGCCATTCCTTATAAAATCCCATACCCTTAAATGAAAATTTCAACCCCATGCCTAAACAAGTCAATTGGAATAGCTATATTTATATTTACACAGTTACACATACACTAAACCGTCTACCAAATTCCTTACACGTAAAATATATCCCCATACTTACTAAGCAACCGCCCAATTTCCATACTTAAATATATATATATATATATATATACGACCACAAATGCATATATCTCTATTGTCATATTGCAATTGCGAGAATTAATTCCCATGAAAAGGAAAGAAAGGAAAGAAAACTATGAATTTGATGGGACCAAACCTGGACGCATCTAACATCTCCTATATTATAAACAATCAAGTCTTCAATAAGCTTAGCTATGGCGGATTTACGAGGAAATCGGGACGGCATCTAAATCTCAAATCTAATAGTGCATGAGGGTTCTCGGGTCCACATTTATCAACTTGGCAATATCTTCTATGATGGGTTAGTGTTCTTTTCTTTTCATTTTTTTTCCTTTGCATTCAAATTTTGCAGAAAAAAAGTAATCAGCACCACACAACACCGACAAGATTAGTCAAAGGCACCCACCCATGATTGTTCCCAATCTTTGTACCCACCATCTGCACAGTTAGTCATGGCATCAAGAGCATAATAGTGGCTAAGAAGAAAACTACTGCTACCTTAAAAATTTTCTGGCTCACATAGGAACAAACAAAAATAAAAAAATTACACTCAGGATGGTCTGAGGCTTGACAAGCAGAACTCTAATTATACATTTTTTAAAATTAGAATAACTTTATAATAAATCTAATTTCTCTATTACTAATACATAATGTCTTAATTATTAATATCTGATAACAATATAATATTAATTTAAATAGAATTATAACTTATACTCCCCAAATATAGGGTATCTACAATATATAATATCAATTATCATTATTTGATCAAGAGATAATTTATAACTATCTATATTTTATATATATATATATATATTCGAAAATTTAGTTCATATTTTACCGTAATTTTAATTGAAATAATAAATAAAATAAAATAAGGTATAATAATAATTAAATATATGAAAAATAAAATTTTGGGCTATTACGTTGTAAATTTTTGTTAATCATTTCTTCAACAGAGATGCTATTTCTTTTTCCTTGTATCTGCCTTTTGGTCACTCTTGATCACCTGGTAATCAAATTTGACTTCAGTTATAGTTTGAGAAATTTAATTTTATCATTCTTAATTTACTTGAATATTTTCTAATAACATCCACAGTAATATGATATGAAGTGTTTAGTTACTTAATTAGGTTAATGTAAAGTTGTCAACTGGCCAAATTTCGATCGAATTTGTCATATCCAAATCCAAATTCGATTATCAAAATTCATATCCGAATCCAACCCGAAATCCTATATGATTTTTGTTAGTCGGTACCATATCTGAATACGATGAATATTCGAAATCCGATTAAAAAATTCAATCCGATTTATTTTTTGTTTCTATTTTTTTCTTGTGGCCTTTTGAATTTTATAAAAATATTGTACTTATAAAATAAATGTATGTCATATTTAAATTTTTAATAACTTTTTATTTTGTATTAGTCTCAAAGTTAAATATTTGAATACTGAATTCATATTTTACATTATATTAATGCATAAATGAACTATTATATATTATTATATTTGATATTTTATCAACATTCCTCTTATTTTTTTAGGTTAAAGACTCAATAATAATAATAATAGGATAATATAGACGTTAATACAGATATTAGGCCAATAGAATATATAGATTTTATTTTAAAACCTTTATTAATATTATATGTAAGAGTATTAATTTAGTAAAAATATTAAAGTTCGGATTCGAATCTTTAACGAATTATATTGCTTAATTCCATAATTGATCTACTTATTTCGCATTATGAATATTTATAATCAAATCTAATACATCGGATATTTTAATAAAATAAAAATTTTAAAATTCAAATTAAATTTAAATTAAAATCTGATTCGTTAACAACCTTATGCGGATTGATTTTTGACCCCACAAATCCTATTGTTTTGTGAAAGAGAGGTTACTCATCGATTAAGGACGTGCAGAGAGTTTTATTTAATTAGGAAGAAAGGGGTAAGAAGAAGTAAAGGCATCCTAATGCTTCAATCAATCATAGTTTCATGGCAAAACAAAAATCAAAGACAGATTTTTAGATAATTTATTTTATGGTGAAATGAGGGTAAATAATTGATAATTTCTGACCTCCTTTGTGTTTCAAAAAGGTGAGAAAGTGGTGCCTTCATGAAGGATGAGGGGAGATTGTGGTATTATTAGGTTGTGATTGTTTGTGTCTGTTTTTTTGTTTTTTTAATTTTTATATTTGAGAAATAAAAGTGAGATTTTTGAATTTATGAGGTGGAAAATTTTTTTATGAATGTGTGATTGGTTGTAAGGTAAAAGTATAATGATTGTGGTTGATATGCTAGGTAACTGTTATAAGATATTTTTGGTTGTGATTTTTTTTTAAGAAAAACTTGTGAGATGGTAATTGGTTATGAGATAGAAGTTAAAATGCTATGCATCTAATAATCATAATATAAAATTTTACATGTAAATATAATTATATATTATAAAAAAAATCTAAGTAATCATTAAAACATGTGTAAATAATTATATTATCAAAATAGTTATATTTAAATATTAAAATATTATTATAAATATAATTATATATTATGAAATTTTTTTTAAGTAAACAGCAAAATATAGATGAAAATATAATTACATATATCAAAATATTTTAATTTAAATGGTAAAATATACATGTAAATAATTACATTATGGAAATAATTTTATTTAAATAAGAAAAAAATGTGAAAATATAATTATATATTATGAAAATAATTTTTTTGAAATATTAAAATTTACGTGTCAATATAATTATATGTTTTTAAATAATTTTATTTAAATACTAAATTATGTGTGAATATAATTATATATTATGAATTAATCATATAAAAGTAAAAATAAATGTACGAAATTATATATTTAATTATATATAATTTGACATAATACGTTTATATGTATAGCTTTGAAATATGTATAATTAGATACATACAAGGCGAGTGACGAGTCAGGAGAGAAATTTCAAAGATTTGTATGAGAAGGAGATCCCATTTTTTCCAAGAATCCAAAGAAGACCTCTACCAGGAGCACCCTTACTTTTCAGAGATAGAATAAAGAAGAAAGCAATATCTCTATGAGAAAAGAAAGTGCAGGTGGGGTTGTACGTATCCAAACACATTTCTTTGGAAAAAACGTACTCCAAAAGTGTGCTTGTGGGAAATATAATTAATGAGGTTGAAAGTTGTTTATAGTGAAAATGGTGGTGTTTAGGCTAATTTGAATAAGGAGATTGAATGATCCAATTGCTATATTTCTCGAGGTTTGAGATGTGCAACAACATCACACATTAAACTAGTTGAGGTGCCCCTAGTGAAGACACTTTGACACTCTAGTTAGTTCTGGTCGAAAGAGGATAATCGAACAGAATATTAGGAGCATATAGTGTATTTGACATTAATTGAAGTATTGCTAGTAATGAGGTATTTATAGCTTTCTCTTGGTGTGTAATATGTCGAAGGTGCCCCTATTAGGTGTAGAGGACTTTTGTCCTTACTAAGGGGTTAATAGTCATTCCTAATCCCGGTATTATTCCAGGTAGTATCATCTTCAATTTTTGGGGTAAACAGTACCTTGGGTAGGTGCCTTTCTGTCAAATAATACATTAAATGCGGCGAGGCATGCTGCTTGTCAGAATATTAAATGCAGCAAGGATATGAGTTAGTGTTGAGTGAGTGATCTGGTCAATTACGGTCAAACAGACGGGGCAGTCGACCAGAGAAATGGTTGAGCACGCTAAATAGCTTGAAGCTTCCTATTGAGTGCGGTCAAAAATAGCAAACTCAACCAGACAATTGTTGTCAAGTGGTCTAGCCCATCTACGCCTAGAAGTGATGTTAGGCCGCGCATGTTAAGTGGGCCTATTACACTATCCCATATCATGAGTCCCCCTCACTCATGGTCTTGGTCAAGCCTGTTAATGAGCAGGAGTAGAGAGTAATAACTAAATGATGGTTATGGCTGTTGCAGTGGTTATGCGCATTCGACCAAGGTTCTATTACTCGATTGGGGTTTTTGAATATTCGATCAGGATTTTATATTCTTAACCAAGGTTCATGGTGGTTTTTTTGCATTTAATATGCCAGGTATTGCATAGAATACGAAGTGCGAGGGGAGAGTGTAATTATTACTGCTGCTTAGGTTCCCGTGCCTAAATGTCTATCCATTTACACTTTTGCTGAAATCATTTCTAGTCAAGTTCTTGCTTTCCAAGCTCTCCAAATCTTTCTTGCACTTAAAGTTCTTAGGATATCCACTGTAAGTTCTTCTACCCATTTGATCTTCTCTTCCTTTTCTTTGCGAAAATGTCTAGTGATTCAAATAGTGAGGACACTAGGTCTGAGTGCGTGGCGTTGTTAGGGGGAAATTGAAGTTGAAAGTGGGTTTGAAACAACCCGTGAAAGTAGTCCTAATAGTTCATCGAGCGATAGCTCGAGCATAAAAAGGGCTGTGTCTAGGGGTGAAGTTGGCCTAAGCGATTTTCTAGCATCCCGGGGTCAATTATTTATCCCAGACCACTATATCAAAATAATTTTCAAAATATCCCCCACCGACTTGGTGTGAATTAGGGAGATGTACAATATCCTTGAAAAATATGAGTGGTTGGTGCCGGGTGCTCCGGGTAGAATGCATCAACCTCCTAGGGGATGCATAACGGTGTTTAATGAGGGGTTAAGGAGCGGTCTTAGGTTTTCTCTTGCCCAAGCGATAGTCGACCTCCTGGTGAGTCTAGAGGTCTATATTACCCAATTGCTTCCTAATTGTTTCGCTACCCTCTATAGCTTTGCTATGTTGATGATTATATTCGACCAACCTGCTTCCTTCATTAATATTTTCAATTTATTCTATTTACCCATGTACTAGAAGTCAGGTAGTACAGAGGAGTCTAGCTTTTACTATCTCATGGCATGCCCGCGTCAGAAGTTTCTGGTAGCCTTTTCCTTTTCCTATGGCTAAAGTGGAAAAAAAACTTTTTTTATGTTCGAGGGCTAAGGGATTTTATCATTTTGAGGAGTTGGTGGAGAGGGCCTATGAAAATGCATGGGAACTAGATACTTAGTTGGCCTAACACCTTTATCAGGGATCTAATATGATTTGGGCATATGGAGGCCTCAATTCTGATCGAAGAGAGGTGTCTAGTGTTGGCTGGCTTATCACCGATCAATCTCGACCTACTCGCAGGTGATCAACTAGGTAGAGAATTTTGTCGATTGTGTTAACTGTTATTATTTTTCTACTTAATTCTAATTCTTGTTGTTCTATCTATGCTTGCAGATTGAGAAGAAATAATGGCCAAAAACCAAGCCGAAGCTCAAGCTTGGGCTTTGGGGAATGAGGAACGCTATTGAGAGGTTGTTGCTCGACGAGAGGCTTTAACTACAGAGTTGGCCGCTTCAACACAATCAAGATCCACTCTGGTGGCTCCCTAACTCGAACAAGTGCCTGAGCCCCTATCGCTTGATCAGAAAAGCCCGTGTAAAGCAACCCTGTAGGTCAGGGCAAAAAGTAGAAAATCGAGCATGGAGGCTTAGCGCCTAAAAGGACAGTGGGTGATAAGAGAAAACAGAAGGCAATGACAAGCTATGACCTGTTTGGAAAGCGTGGCGATGGAGTACTTTTCTAACTCATTTAGTTGCCATCATCCCATTTTGTGTCTAACCCCACAAATAAAGTGATGATTTGACCTCCATTTTTTAAGGGGGAATGACTAGCAGTAATGCCTTAAAGTGGATGATCTTGGGGCTTTTCTTACTCGACCAACACAAACTGATGGGCCTAAGTTAGGTCGGAGCTCTCCAAGTATTAGCTTTCCACTGTAATATGGTAAGTATGAGGTTGGCAATCTCTCATTGAATTCCTTTTGCATAGTTATACTATAGATTGACATTCTTATGTTACAGATGAGCTAAATGGGCTATAATATCTTCCGCTGGTCGGAGCTAGCATTGGCGGATTGAAAAGAGCTATAAAGGGGAAGAGATATGGAAACCCTTAAGGTTCAGCTCGAGTTTTCCCAACTTCAAGTCGACCAGCTGACCAAACAAGTGGCCGAGCTTAAGGAACAACTGAACTCCAAAGATTAATAGTTTGTCCAGGCAATCAAGGAGAGGAGTCGAATAGACTCTATAATAAAAAAGGCACACTTGGACCTGCAGTTGAGTTATACCTCTGGTCAAGTGGCAGGTCACGCCGAGGCAATTGATGAAGCATGGAAGGCCTTCAATCGACATTGCCCTATTATTCGGTGGGAGGTGGCAGAGCAGTTCATTCTAAGCTTGGCCTTTCAAAATGCGAGCGTAATCACGTCACTTGACGATGCTCGCGAGGTATTCCATAAAGCCGTAAAGTAGCTTAAGTGCCTGGATTATGCTTTTCAAATTAATTACAAAAGCAAAATAAGCCTAGCGCTCAATGATAATCTGCAACCTTACCCTAAATTCAAGGAGGGTAGGGTCGATCAGGCTAGGGAGAAGGACACTACAACTAACGTGCCTGATAAGCCGCGGACTAAAGCTCAAAAGAAGAATATTGAGGTTGATGCAAAGCTGGAAGAGTTAGCCAATGAATTCATGTTTGCCGAGGACCTTGTTGTCTAGCTTAGGGTGGAACAAGTCGACATGGTACAATACGTACTGTGTTCAACTAACTTTATGAGCGACGTCGCAGGGCCTTCTCAACTACCCCAAGTCATTTTGTCTCTTACATGCGCACTATCAAAGCTTGACTTAAAATGGCCAGAGAGTGACCAAGTGGGGTCCAGCTAGAGTTGACCTCGAAGCTTGCTGCTACTTTGGTCTTTGCTATTTTTATCTCTCTTCTTTTTTTTAGTGGAAATATAATGAATTTCTTGAAGAACTTCTTAATGAATGAAAGATGTTTCTCATATCTATTTTGTTGAATGAAATAAATTTCCTGCACCCTGTTAAATGAAACTTTATTATCACGATAGTTTGGGGAATAACTAATAAAATAGTTAGTTATCATGATCACTATCAAGAAAATCTAACAATGCTGTTGTCAATTTTGCTTAATGTTGATTGACACATGGTTTTACCAAAGCACGCTTAGTAATTTATTTTTTACAACTGTGTGGTTAATTCTTATTGTTATATGGTTGACTGATTGATCAATTACTTGGTTGATTATTTGGTTTGGGCTGAAACGCTTTGGGTTTACAGCATTAAACTACTTATTTGTCGACTGTGGGGTCAACTTTGGTCTTGAGTGGTAGCGGAGGGTTATTTATTCATCAACTACGAGGTCGACTAGGAACTTTGTGGTAGCATGAAGCTGCTTATTCATCAACTATAGGGTCGAATTTGATCTTGAGTAGCAGCGAGGGGTTGCTTATTTGTCAATTATAAGATCGATAAAGAACTTGGTGGCAGCATGAAGCTGCTTATTTATCGATTGCAAGGTCAACTCTGATCTTGACATTTGCTAGATACAGTTATGACAATACATGCAAATGGTAGCGGTATTGCTGGAACTTTATTCAAGTTAGAGAATATAAGGACGATTACAATATAATTTCAAATATAGAATTTTCTTAAGTTGATGGAGTTCCATGGGTGAGGGAGCTCTTTCCCCTATATATTAGCAAGTCTGTAGGTGTTATGCTTTGACACTTTTACAATAGCATATGATCCTTTCGGGTTGAGCTTGCCCATATTCTTGGAGACTTCCACCTTCTTAAGGATGAGGTCTCCGACCTTAAAACTATGCGACCTAACTCTTTTATTATAGTTCTCGACCATCTTCGATTTATAGCGCTACATCATGTTATAAGCTTTTGCCTATACTCATCGATAGTCTCAAGGTCAAGCTTTCTCTATGATGTGTTTCTAAGCGGGTAGAAGTGAATAACTTAAGTAGTGTGTTGAATGAGCTTAGAGGGGATGACTATCTTCGGGGAGTTATCTTGTATGCCTACAACACTCCGGAGAGGTCATCTGCCTAGTTTGAGCTAGTATCATATATCCTGGCTTTCAAACAGTCAAGAATCATTCTGTTGGATACCTTTGTTTGGCCATTCGATTGAGGATTGCCCACTAAAGTGAAGTGTTGGGCAATCCCTAAAGCTTCGCACCAACCTCTAGTGTTCCTACTTTGGAATTGAGTGCTATTATCTGAAATAAAGACCTTAGGTATACCAAAATGGCAGATGATGTTCTTGCAGATGAAAGTCTTAATGGCTGTATTTGTTATCTTGGGAACAACCTCGGCTTCAACCCATTTGGTAAAGTACTCAACTGTGATGATTATGAATATTTGCTATCCCGTCGACTTTGGTAGCAAGCCCAAAATATTGATCCCCCATTGGTCGAACGGCCAAGAAATTTGGACATTGATTATTGGTGCTGCAGGTTGATGTGGCAAATTTGAATGGACTTAGCATGATGTACATTTTTGAGAAAAATCCATCGAGCTCTTCAACATTGTTAGCCAAAAGTATCCGTATCAAATTATTTTGTGGGCAAGAGATTTTTCTCTGGAATGATTGCCACACATACTTGTATGAATGTTCTGTAATACTTCAAGAGCCTGGCCGGGATCCAGACACCTCAGTGGGGTCCAAAAATCAACCTCTTATATAATTAACTATGCTCGTCAAGTGCAAACTTGGCAGCTTGGCCTCGATGGCATCGAGCCTTATTTCTATCTTCAAGGATTGTGCCTTAGCTAAGGTAAAATTTGATTGGATCCTACCAAGAAAGTATAGTCTTCTCAATGCTAGCTATTAAATTCTCCTTGAAGGGTCCGATCGATGGCCTATAGGTGACCAAAAACGTGATATTTCTGTCCCTCGTGCCCTTGGTCAAGCTTGCAAATTTTGACAGAGCATCCGTCTGCTTATTCTCAAATTGAGGCACTTGACTGAGGGTGAATCTTTTAAATGAATGCTGCAACTTTTTCACCTTGGTGAGGTACCAGCTCATTATCGAGTCCTTAGCTTCAAAATTTTTGTTAACCTGCTCGGCCACTAGCTGGGAATCTATAATCATAACTAGGTGTTTGAAACCCCAGTTGAGTGCCATTCTCATTCCAGTGAGAAGAGCCTCATATTTTAACTTATTATTCGTGACTGGATAGCTTAATTTTATTGTAAAATTGTATTCCTCAGCTACTGGGGAATGGAGAGCAACTCCTAATCCCCCTTCAAATGTGGTTGACAATCCATCAATGTGCAAAGTCCAAATAAGAGGGGTTTTGCAATTCTCTTTGGGCAAGTCAACCCACTCAGCAATGAAGTTAGCCAAAACTTGTACTTTGATGGTGGTTCTTAGTTGAAAGGTAATGTTGAACTCCCCAGCTCGATGACCCATTTGATCAACTTTTTGAATGTGTTGAGTTTTGACAACACCTATTTTAGTGGCTGGTTGGTTAGCACTATAATAGCATGAGATTGAAAGTATGGACGCAACGTTCGAGCCATGGTGACTAGTTCCAAGGCAAATTTCTTAATCTTCAAGTAATTATACTCTAGTCCTTAGAGTGACATGCTGCAATAATAGACTGGTCGATGGTTGCCATCTTGGGTCGAGACCAAAACTAGGCCAATCAATCTTCGGAGACCACCAAATATATCTGAAGTACCTCTCCCAGTTCATATTTTGTAAGTATGGGGGCGAGGGCAAGTACGGATTCAACTCAATCAGCGCCCGATCATATTTTTCACTCTACTGAAAACCTAATTTCTTGGCATTTTTAGAATTATGAAGAAAGGTAAACTTTTTTCTGCCAATCTTGTAATGAATCTACCTAAGGTAATAATTCTTTCGATTAACCTCTGAATGTCTTTGACTATTCATGAAAGAGTGATGTCGAGAATGGCCTAAATTTTTTGCGGGTTTGCCTTAATACCTCGCTGACTGACCATGTAGCCTAAAAATTACCTTCACAGACCCCAAACGTACACTTGTTCAGATTTAGTTTCAAACCAAATGCTCTCAGAATTGCAAAAGTATGATTGAGGTTGAGTAAGTAGTCTTGAGCTTTTTCCATTTTTACATTCATGTCATCGATGTACACTTCCATCAACTTACCAATTTCATTTTTGAATATAATGTTGATCAGTTTTTGATAAGTTGCACCAATATTTTTTAGTTTAAAAGGCATGACCAAAAAGCAATAGACACCATTGGGGACAACAAAGAAAGTTTTACCCCTATCCTCAGGAGCTATGAAAATTTGATGGTAACTTTGAAATGCATTTATAATGCGCAACAACTCACAACCCGTAGTTTAATCAACTAATAAATCTATTCAAGGCAGAGGGTAAGAATCTTTAGGGTATGCTTTATTTAAATCTGTAAAATTATTACACATTCGCTATTGTGCCTCATTCTTTAAGACGAGTACAACATTACAAATCTAAGAAGGATATTGAATTTCTACAATATAACTTGTATCTAGGAGTTTCTTGACCTCCTCCTCAATGATCTGAGTCCTCTCGGCATTAAATGTCCTCATCTTTTGTCCAACTAATTTGTATAAGGGGTCAACATTAAGGCGTTGCATGATCACATTAGGGTCGATTTTCTAGAGGTCGAATGCTCTTCATGCAAAAATATCAATATTCTTTCTCAAAATATTGACCATAAGACATTCTAGATAGGGGCCCATGTCTGTCCCGATGTAGGTTATTTTGTTGGCGTTTCTCTATTCTAGCTCGATGGTTTTAAATTCCCTTACGGGCTTCACCTTGGTATCTTCCAACTTTCTCTTCTTGTTGGCTTGGATTTTCTTGGGTTCTGCTACAGAGGCGTCCCCTAAGGTCTTCAATTGCAGTCGAGTCTTCTACTTACTTGACTCAAACGAGATGTTGTAACACCTTCAAGCCTCCTTCATGTTGTACAACAACTCCCCTGTGCCCATTGGGATTGAAAATTTGATCTTCATGTGGTAGGTCAACACAATAGGATAGAAATCATTAAGGGTTGGTCAAATAATTATAACATTGTAAGCAAATAGGGCATCAACCACCAGATAGTTCAGCATCAAAGCTCTTCTTTAGGAAGCCTCCCCAAATGATGTTGATAGGTTGATGGATCTTTTCGAAATAATCTTTGACCCCCTAAATCTAACCAGAGGGGTTTGCACAGGTTCAAAATTTAGTTAGCCCATGTTCATTCTTTTCAAAGTAGAAAGGAAAATAATGTTGGCTGAGCTATTATTATTAACCAGGACCTTGCGCACTTTGAAGTTGGCAATCTCAACAAAGACTACCATAGGATAATCTATTTTGTGGTCGATATTCTTGCCCTTGAGGTGGGCCAAGTTGCTATCAGTGAATAAGATAAGCTCTATGCTCGTTGATAAGTGGAATGTTATTTCAATAGGCGAGACTTTAGTCGACTCCAGTCTTCTCTGAGTTTTTCTCCTAGCAGGCTTTGAGTCCCCCCCAGTAGGACTTCCTGCGATCATATCGATCACTCTTCAAATGGGCAGGTTTATTTCCTTTGTCCTCTCTCCTAGGGCTAACAAACCTTTCTCTACGTGGAGTTCAGTCAGTTTTTCCCCTTTCAACCTGTGTATCCACACTATATATTTCTTGAGATGGTCATATCTAATTAGCCTCTTGATCACATCCTAGAGGTTGAGACATTCATCAGTGTCATATCCCTTCTATTTGTAGAAGTAACAATAATTCTTTGAGTTTTTTTATTACCTTAGTCTTTGTCAATTTTTTGAGGAGATTGTTATGTTGAATGGCATACAGGACCTCTCTCATCGGAATGTTCAATGGTTTATAGACATGGAAATATTTTATTGGATATCAACCTTTTTCTATGTATTTTTGGTTGTCTATCTCTTTCTTCTTTTTGTCAACCTTAGGGGATCCAAACTTGAGCTTGTTCATCTCTTTTTGGATCATGTATCTCTCAGCCAAGTTGAATAGTTCTTCTATCGACCTGGGGCATTCACTCATTAATGTATTAGTGCATTTTTTATGTCTGAGCCCTAGAAATAGCATGTCGATCTGGAACTCGATCCTAGGGTTATCTATCTTGAGGACCTCTATGTTGAATCTTGTGAAGAAGTCATGGAGGAACTCCCCCTCGCTTTGTTTAATGGTATGGAGGTGGGTGTGGAGGAATTTCACCTTTCTCCTACTGGCAAATTGGTGCAAAAACTTGTCGCACAATTAATCGTAAGAGTATATCAACGAAGGCTCGAGCTTTAAAAACCAATCAAGCGCAATGCCTTAGAAAGTGGTCAGCAGCATCTTGGCATAGATATATTCATTTTACCTATGTAGCTGTATTATATGCTCAAACTGCATCAAGTGCTTATTGGGATCCATCGAGCTATCGTATCTCAACAGTTCAATCGGGATTTTGGCATCAATAGCAATACGCTCGTCGATAATCTCTTGGATGAACGAGGAGCCTCTCTCTCAACAAGACCTCTAGGGGCCTTCTGGATTAGGCGCTTGTCAATGTTTCTCCTCGAGATCTTATTGAGGTACCTGTTTAGTTGTTGGACTTGAGGGAAAATTTTTCCCATTTCTCTCGATTAGCTTGGGTGGCATTTTGATCGAAATAAGGCCAGCGCACTTGACCCTATTATGCGGTGGGGCTCGCATAGGCCAGGCCACGAGGTCTGTAGATTCTTCCATATCTTCGTGGTAGTCAAGCCTGGAACAATCAATCCTATCACACTGTAGGGCTCGATTAGGTCGAATGTGATCAATGGAGTCGACGATCCCCTTCCTCAACTCTGATTGCTTTCTCTCTCCCTGGGAGTGTTTAGGACTAGTTTCTCGTCGTGTTGGTGGCCACCTGGACTTCTGGCATATATGGATGTCCATAGGAGACCTATCTTTCAATGGAGGTTATTACGAGGTTGGCATGGTAGTATGCCTATTTAGTATGGCAAATAGTTGGGCAGAGATTTAAGCAGAGATTTGCTCACTTATCAACTGCATCAATTGGGGTATGGTCAAATGTCACAACTTGCTCTTAGGGGACATTGGAACCTGGAATGTGTACACCTTGTTGGGGGAAGAGGAGGAGATAGAGATTTGGACCTCTTGTTGTCCTTCATTTTTGATGCGGCTCTATGTGTGTTCACCATTTTTTTATTGCAATCTCAAGATTTTCCACAAACAGTGCCAAAATGATGAGATTGAAAATTGTTTATAGTGAAAAGGGTGATGTTTAGGCTAATTCAACCAAGGAGGTCAAATAATCTAATTGTTGTATTTCTCAAGGTATGAGAGCTGCAACAATAGCATACGTTAAACTG
Source organism: Jacaranda copaia (assembly GCA_014898725.1). Taxonomy (NCBI): domain Eukaryota; kingdom Viridiplantae; phylum Streptophyta; class Magnoliopsida; order Lamiales; family Bignoniaceae; genus Jacaranda; species Jacaranda copaia. The sequence continues at coordinate 322,088 of JACGDI010001153.1, read as the reverse complement.
GCCGAGATGATCCTAATGAAGGCACTCTGATGCTCAAGTTAGTTCTGGTTGAAAGAGGATAATCGAATAGAATATTATGAGCTTATAGTGTATTTGGCATTATCTTGAGTGTGGCTTGCAATGAGGTATTTATAGCCTTCTTCTGATGTGTAATATGTTAAAAATGCCCCTATCAGATGTAGAGAGCTTTTGTTCTTGCCAAGGGGTTAATGGTCATTCTTGATTTTAGTACTATTCTAGGTGATATCATTTCCTATTTTCTAGGGTGAACAGTACTTTGGGTAGGTATCTCCCTGTCAAAGATGGTAGTAGGGTTGGTGGCAAAGATTGTATCAGCTGTCACGTGTCATTAATATGGAAGCATGTTACTTGTTAGAACATTAAATAAGGTGAGGATATGAGTTAGCTCCAAAGTAAGTGATCTAATCGATTATGATTGAATAGATGGGGCAGTGGACTAGAGAGATGGTTGAACAGGCTAAATGGCTTGAAGCATCTCGTTGAGTGCAGTTGAGAACAACAAACTCAACCAAACGGTTGTTGTCGAGTGGTCCAGCCCATTTAGGCCCAAAAGTGATGTTGGGTCGTGCATGTTAAGTATGCCTATTGAGCTATTCCATATGAATAATACAAAGAAAATAAAAATACTTATCATTATTTTGATATATAGTAATATAATCATTTAATAATTTTAATATATTTGATGAGGGTAAAAACTATATATAATTAGATTAGGTTGGAATTTGAGTGGATTGACATGCCTAATCGAGTAAATAAGCTCCATAGATACTTAGGTTAAGTCTTTCAATCACCAGCAAATGTCAAGCTAGTAGAGGTGCCATCTACTACGGTACTCTGATGCTCAAGTCAAATTAGATCGATCAGAAAATTGAGAAACAGAGTGAGGGTTTCATTATAAAATGTTATACCTTGTGAGAGGCTGGCAATGGGGTATTTATAACCTTATCTAGGTGGATGAAATATCTAAGATGCCCTTGGTATTCAGAAAGGGTTCTTGTCCTTGCATGAGGGGCATTAGGTCTTCTTCCATTTATGTACTATTCTAGATGGCTTCACCTCTAGCTCTCATGGATAGAATACTATGTAGGGGGTGCGTCTCCTATCTAGCGTGGCAAGATTGGTGGTATTGGGATGGCATGCACCATTAATACAGGGGCGTGCCACCTGTCAGGGCATTTAATACTATAGAAAAGGGATTCTATAGTGAGTCGAGCTACCTGGTTGACAAAAAGATCGACCTCAAAGCTAGCTTTGAGTGTGTTAGACCTAACTCTCATTGAGATTATCGAGTATTTATGTTCGACCTATGGCCTAGTTGAATGATATCAATGCTACTCAATGTACTTGTGTGAAAGGGGCTAAGAGATAGATCGAGGTCAACAACACGATTGGCTTTAATAGTGAAATGGGCCTAACGATATACTTCACATCTAATACCTAGGTCGATAGCCATTGGGCTGGGCCTATTGGTCTATCCCATATCGTGAGCCCTCCCCTTCCCCAATTTCTGAATTCTAATTAAAAGGACTGATGAGAAAGATTAGGGAGTAGCCTGTTGTGAGATAGCAAGGTCCGATTGACAAGGGTTTTCATATTTGACCAGGGTTTAATGCATTTAATGCGCCTATTACATTGAGCCATATCAAGTGCCAAATGATGGTTATGCTATTATTACAGTTGTTTGGATTCCCACACTCGAGTGCCTATAAATAGGTATGGTTAAAAGATTTATTTTTTACTTTTACAACTTTTTGTTTGGTCAAATTTTACATTTATTGTACTTCATGTCAATTATTTTATACTTTAAGCTTTGTTGAAATCATGTAAGTCTTTTCCTAGTTTAATTTGAGCACATCATTTCTTTAAAATATAGCTTTTATATGATTCTGAGGGTAGTCAAGAGAGTAATAGTGAGGCCGCCCGATTTGATTGGAATCCACCCAGTAGGGGGAGTAAGTTTCGACCTTCAGTAGCTCGAGCTACAATTGCACTGCTGCTGAGGGAAAAGTTAGGCTCAATTAGGCTCCAGTATCTCATGGTTGATTGTTTACCCTAAACTATTATAGCGAGATAGCGTCTAAATTAGCATTGGCTAACCTGACGTGCGTTAAGCAAGTTTACCTATTCCCTTTGAGTATGAACCTTTACTGCCTGGACCTGTTGATAGGATGCATCAACCTCCTAATAGATGTATAACTATATTCAAAGAGACTTTTAGGTGCGGACTTAGGTTCCCTTTAGCCTAACTAATAATCAACATATTAATTGGGTTGGAGGTTTTCATAACCCATTTGTTACCAAATTGCTTCTCGACCATATACAATTTTGCCATTTTGATGCATATATTTGACAAACCAGTCACCTTTGTAAACTTCTCAAATCTCTTCCATCTTTCTATATCTTGAAAGTTGAGCATTGAAAAGTTGAGTTTTTACTACCTTACTGCTCGACCCTACTGAATATTTCTTGTCACTATACCCTCCTCATATAGCTAGGAGTGGAAAAAATATTATCTATATGTTTAAGCGTCTAGGGGATTTAAAATTCTGAGGTGATGGTGGATAGGTTATATTGAGATTCCTAGGAACTTAACCCAGACTTGGCCTAATATGTTTATTTAGGATTTTAGTTAAGTTTGGCTAAGTGGAGGCCTCAGTGTTTGTTGAGGAGATAAGTTTAGTTTTAGCTGGTTTATTGCCAGCTCAGTTGGACTTGTGAGTGGATGCTTGACTAGGTAAATAGCGCTACTAATTTTCAATGAATTTGCTTATTTGCATGAATCTTTGCGTTTAGTTTTAATCATTTTGCTATTAACAATTTTGTTGGTAGATTGAGAAGAGATAATGAATCAAGCATAAGCAGAAGCTTTGGCCAGGACCTAAATAACCAAAAAGTGTCGTCAAGTGATTGTGGTGCATTAAGAAGTTGCTCTGGTTGTGGCGCCGCAGCTCCAAGTAGTGCAATCGTCACCAACTGCATCGCCAACTCGACCTGTGGCGACCACGGCTAGCAACCCCAATGGTCGGGTAAAGAGGCAAATAGTTGAGTAGGGGGTCCTACTAAAAAAAGAGCTGTAGTTGAGAAAAATAAAGGAACAGCTAGCGGGTTGGGCCAATTGATGGGGTATGACCTCTTCGAGTGGCACGAGGATGACGTGCTATTCTAACTTTCAAAGCTACCATATTCTCGATTTGGGATAGAAATGGCCATGGCTGTGTATAACTCATACTCTATGTTGTCGGTGGGGTCGATTAGGGCTATCTTGCTGAAAATGATGATAGCCGGACTGTTGATGTCCAACTAGAAGAAATTCATGGACCTAAGCCAGGATGCTACACTCAGAGCCTTGGCTTATCACTCAAATATGGTAAGGGCATAGTTGAATAGTATATCTTGTCAAGCTTTATTTGCTAATCAAATATTTTTCACTTATTCAAAAGTATTTGTTCTATAGGTGAGCCAGTTGGGCTACCATTTCTATTGAAGGTTGGAGCTAGCTCTGGCCGACCATGATAAATTGCAGACGAGGGAAGATTTGTAGATGTTGACAACTCAGCTCGAGTCTACTCAAGTAAGGGTTGAACAGTTAACTAAGGAGGTTGATGGGATCAATGCTTAGCTCATCATGAAGGATAACCCATTGCTGGTCGCCATCACTGAGAAGACTAGGATGGACAAGTTGCTGAGTCAAGCCAAAATAGAGGCGCAGCATGGCTATGATTCTAATCGGGCAGCCGGCTATAGTACTGCCCTTTAGGATGCTCGTGTTAAGTTTTACAGAATGCTATTACTGATGTAATGAGAGGTCGTGCAACAATTTATGTTATGCTTGGCATTTTAAGATGCCAGTGTCATCTTCTCTCTTGATGATACCAAAGGCGCATTCTATAAAATAGTCCAATAGCTAGAGTATCTTGGCTATACATTCCAAGCAAAGTATAGAGATTGTCTCAATCCCATACTGGATGAGCAGTTGAAGATATATCTCAACCTTGATGAGGCTGTTGCTAAAAGGGTGCTATAGGAGGTCTCCCAATTGAGCCCTTAATCAAGGCGTAGAAAAATAGGTCGAGATGGCAATTACACTGGTTGAGGTGGAGAAGGAGTTTGGGTCTACTAGTAACTTTGCAATTTGTTGCGTATCTCAAACCTCGAGAAATATCACTGTTGGATCATTCGACCTCCTTGGTCGAGTTAACCCAAACACAACCCAATTCATTATAAAAGAGTTTCAGCCTTATCATTTTGGCGCCGTCTGTGGGAAATCTTGAGATTACAACTGAAAAATGGTGAACACAAAAAGAGCCACATCTGAGAGAAAGGACAATAGGAAGTCCGCATCTGCATCTCCCCTTCGCCTTAGCAAGGTTTACATGCTCTAGGCCCCAGTGCCCCTAGGAGAAAGTTGTAACATTGACTATGCCTCAACTAATGCAGTTGATAAGTGAACAAATATCCGCTCAACTAGAAGAAAGGTCCCCTCAGGATACCACCGTGCCAGTCCCCACTGGAAGCACCACTCTGCAATCACCTCTGCTAGAAGAAAGGTTCCCTCAGGATAGTCATGGTCACCAGGAATCTAGGCGAACACCAGCTAAACTTAAAGCCAGCCCTAGATATAACTAGTACAAAGAAATGGAAAAATCTATAGACCACGCTACCCAATTTATTCGAGCCCCACAACGTGATAGAGCTGAGCACACAAGACCTTATTTTGATTGGAATGCCACCTAGGTTGATTAGGAGGAGTAGGAATAAGTTTCCCACCAAGTTTAATAATCAGCAAATGCCTCGATGAGATCTCGAGGAGAAATACTGACAAAATGCCCAATCCAGAGTGCCCCCAAAGATCTCATCAAGAAATAGGTTTCCCTTTCATTTAGGAGATTGTCGATGATTGCATTGTTATCGACGCCAAGGTCCCAACTAGACTACCAAGGTACGATGGCTCGACAGACCCTAATGAGCACTTAATGCAGTTCGAGCATATGATACAGCTGCACAGGCATAAAGAATATATCTACGCCAAGATGCTGGTGACCACTTTCCAGGGTATTATGCTCGATTGGTTTGTTAAGCTGGAGCCTCATCGATATACTCCTATGATTAGCTTTGTGATAAATATTTGCACTAGTTTGCTAGCCGAAGAAAGGTGGAACTCCCCTATACTCACCACCACACCATCAAATAGAATAAGGAGGAGTCCTTCCGTGACTTCTTCACGAGGTTCAACACGAAGGTTTTGAAGATAGACAACCTCAGGATCAAATTCTTAATCGATGTGCTGTTTCAGGGATACAAACATAAAGACTGGGCCAATGCTTTGGTACAAGAGCGCCCAAGGTTGATGAGGAAATGCTTGACCTAACAAGAAATATATAACCCAAGAGAAGATGAACAAGCTAAAGTTTGAAAACTTTGAGGTCGACGAAATGAAAAAGGAAAGAGAAGGTCAGAAACACAGAGAGAAAGGTTGATCTCCAATAAAGCGCTTCCACAACTACACCCCACTGAATATCCTAAGGAGAGAGATCTTATATGCCATCTAGCATGATAATCTCCTCAAGAAATTGAGAAAATTGATGGAGACTAAAGTAATGAAAAATTCAAAGAAGTGCTGCCATTTTCACAAACAAAAGGGGCATGACACAGATGAATGCTTCAATTTTCAGGATGAAATCAAGAGGCTCATCAGATAAGGCCATCTCAAAAAGTATATGGCCATGGAAGCATAGGTTGAAGAGGGAAAAATCGATCAGACTCTCTATAGAGAAAGGTCGATTAGCCATTCGAGGAATAATTAACATGATCATGAGAGGTCCCATTGGGAGGACTTAAAATTAGTCAGAAGGTAGACTCTACGGAGGCTAGAGTCGGCCAAAGCCACACCTATCGAAATAACATTTCATATATTAATGAGCGCAGAGCCTATCTCTTTTACTGACAGTAACTTGGCCCACCTTAAGGAAAAGAATATTAACCACAAAACTGATTGTCCTATGGTAGTCTCTATTGAGATTGCCAACTTTAAAGTGAGAAAGGTCCTGGTCGATAACGGTAGTTCAGCCAACATCATTGTTCTCTCCACTCTCAAAAGAATGAACATAGGGCAGCTAAAGTTCGAACCTGTGCGTAACCCTTTGGTCAGGTTTGGAGGGTCAGATATCATTTTAGAAGGATCTATTAACCTATTAATGTCATTTAGGGAGGCACCCTGAAGAAGGACTTTGATGGTTAACTATCTAGTGGTTGACACCCTATTTGCTTATAATGTTATAATCAATCGACCAGCCTTAAATAATTTCTATGCCATTATATTGACCTACCACCTAAAGGTAAAATTGTCGACCTCAGCTAGCACAGGTGAACTTCTATGCAATATTAAGAAAGCTTAGAGTTGTTACAATATTTCGGTTGAGTTAAGCAAACAAAAGACTTGGCCATAATTGAAGACCTTAGGGGATAGCTCTGTAGCAGAACTCTAAAAGACCCAAACAATTAAAACTATCGAGCTGGAAGAAAAAATCCTGACAAGATAAATCGAATCAAGACAGATATGGGCCCCTATCTAGAATGCTTTATGGTTGATTTTCTGAGAAAAAACATTGACGTCTTTTCCTGGAAAGCATTTGACCTCTAGGGAATCGACCCCAAATTGATCACGCACCATCTTAATGTTGACCCCTCATACAAATTGATCAGATAGAAGATAAGGACATTTAACACTGAGAGAACCCAAATCATCGAGGAGAAGGTCAGGAAACTCCTAGATGTAGGTTACATCATAGAAATTCAGTATCCTTCTTGGCTTTGTAATGTTGTACTCGTCCTAAAGAATAAAGGACAATAGCATATGTGTAACAATTTCATAGATTTGAATGAAGTATGCCCTAAAGATCCTTACCACCTATCTCAAATAGATTTATTAGTAGACTCCACTATTGGTTGTGAGTTATTAAGCATGATGGATGTATTTCAGGGCTACCATCAAATATCCATGACCCTTGAGGATAGGGATAAAACTTCTTTTGTTGTTCCCAATGAGGTCTATTTCTTTTTGGTCATACCTTTTGCATTGAAAAATGCTAGAGCACTTACCAAATGCTGGTCAACTTTATGTTTAAAAATAAAATTAGCAAGTCGATGAAGGTGTACATTGACGATATGATTGTAAAGACGAAAAAGGCCTAAGATCACTTGCTTGATCTTAATAACACTTTTGCATTTTTGAGAGCATTTGGTCTAAAGCTGAATCCGAACAAGTATACATTTGAATTTCGAGGAGGTAAATTTTTGGGTTATATGGTCAGTTAGTGACGCATTGAGGCCAATTTGAAGAAGATTCAGGCCATTCTCAACTTTGCTGATCCTTAAATAGTTAGAAATGTCTAGTGGCTGGTCGAAAGAATTATTGCCTTAGGTAGGTTCATCACAAGATTGGTAGACAAAATCTTACCTTTCTTTAAAATTCTCAAAAACGCCAAGAAGTTGGGTTTTCGGTGAAATGAACAATGTGATCAGGCACTGGTCGAGTTGAAGCAGTACTTGTCCTCACCTCCTATGTTTGCAAAACCTAAACTGGGAGAGGTACTCTAGATATACTTAGGTTTCTCCAAAGTATCAATCAGCTTAATCTTAGTTTTGACTAGAGATGGCGATAATCAACCAACCTATTATTGCAACTATTAAAGCAAATGTTGTTGAAACTAGACACATTTGAGAGGCTAACCAAATGGGCCAACGAATTGGAAGAGTTTGATACTACTTTCCAGCTAAGAATAGCCATCAAAGCACAGGTTTTAGCAGACTTCATCGCTGAACTAGTCGACCTTCTAAAGAAAGATTGTGAAACCCCTTTCGTCTGGACTTTGCACATTAATGGATAATCGACCACTTGGGAGTGGGAGTAGAAATCTCCTTCTATTCGCTAATAGCAGAGGAATATGATTTTGTGATAAAACTCGACTATGTAATCACTAATAATGAAGCAGAATATGAGGCCCTCCTTATAGGGATAATGATGGCACTTGACTGAGGTGTTCAGCACCTCATGACGATCACAAACTCCTAATTGGTAACAAAGTAGTCGAGGGAAACTTTGAGGCAAAGGATTCAATGATGAGTCGATAACTGGTCGAGGTTAGAAAATTATAGTAACTATTCCAAAGGTTTACCCTTAGTTAGGTACCCCATCTGAGAACAAATGTGCAGATGTCTTGTCCAAATTTCCTAGCTTGATTAGAGGCACAAGAGATAGAATAATAATATTTTTGGTCATTGATAGGTCATCAATCGGCCCACTCGAGGAAAACCTAGTAGAGAGCATTGAAGAGACAGTCCCTTCATGGCAAGATTTAATAAAACTCTACCTAAGTTATGGTACAGTCCCCGATGATAAGAATGAGGCTCGACCCCTACGTGGGCAAGCTACCAAGTTTGCACTCGATGAGTACAGCCAGTTGTATAAGAGGTCGATCTCTAGACCCTCCCTAAGGTACCTAAATCCTATCCAGGCACTTGATGTATTGTAGGATATCCACACAGGCATGTGTGGGAACCATTTTGGGGAAAGATCCTTTGCACATAAAATAATCAGGTACAAATACTTTTAGCCAATATTATTGAAAGACTCTATGGACTTTGCTCAAAAATATGTATCCTGTCAAGTTCATTCAAACTTATCGCATCAACCTGCCATGCCCATGGTCAATGTCCAAATCTCTTGACCGTTTGATCAGTGTGGGATCGATATTTTGGGCACACTGCCAAAGTCAATAGGTCAATGAAAATTCATAATCATGGCGGTCGAATATTTTATCAACTTGGTTGTGGTTGAAGTTGAGGCTGTTTCGAAGATAATCGATGCAGCAAGTAAGAGTTTCATTTGAAAAAACATCATCTGTCATTTTGGCTTGCCTAAGATCCTTATTTCAGGTAATGAGCCTCAATTCTAGAGTAGAAGTACCAGAAGTTGGTGCAAAGTTTTAGGAATCACCCAGCACTTTACTATAGTAGGCAATCCTCAATTGAATGACCAGACATAGGTGACAAATAAAATGATCCTCGACCATTTAAAAGCCAAGATACAGGATACTGGCTCAAGCTAGGTGGATGACCTCCCAAGAGTGCTGTGGGCATACAAATAACTCTCTGAATGGTTACAGGTTATAGCCCTTATAGTCTGGTCTATAGGTCCGAGGCAGTCATTCCCTCAAAGCTAATATACAGCTCGAGTTATTTACTTCTACCCATGCAAAAACACATCAAAAAGAAAGCTTGACCTCGAGACCATCGATGAGCGCAGGTAAGAAGCTTACAATACTATGTAGCACTACAAGTCAAAAACCATGGAGAACTATAACAAAGGGGTCAAGTTGCATCGATTTAATGTCAAAGACTTTGTTCTCAAAAAGGCAGAAGTCTCTAAGAATATTGGTAAACTCGACTTAAATAGGAGGAACCCTATACCGTTGTAAAAGTATCAAAGCATAATGCCTACAAACTTGCTAATATGGATGGGGATGAGCTCCCTCGCCCATGGAACACCATTAACTTCAGGAAATTCTACATCTAAAATTATATTATAATCATCCTCATATTCTTTGATATGAATAAAGTTTCAGCAATACTGTTACTATTTGTTTACATTGTCGCAACCATATCTACCTTGTACTATTTCAAGTTTTGAGTCGATCCCATGGTTGACAAATAAGCAGCATCATGCTACCACTCAAATTTTGAGTTAACCCCGTAGTTGACGAATAAGCAGCACCACACTACTACTCAAATTCTAAGTCAACTTTGTAGTCGACTAATAAGCAGCTCTACGCTACTACGCAAGATTCAAGTAGACCTTGTAGTCAATAAATAAGCAGCTTTATGCTGCCACTCAATTCTTGCATTGACCCAATAGTTGACAAAGAAACTGCTTCACACTACTACCCAACCAAATTTTGAGTCAACCTCACAATTAGATGCAAAAGCAAATTTCCATTGCTAAACTAAAGTTCTAAATTAACCATGCAGTTGACTCCTAACATCTACATGTTACAAACTTAAAAGCTTTTTAGCCCAAACAATATAATCAACCTAGTAATCGATTAACAGGTTGATCATAAAATAATGAAAATTGACTATAAAGATGAGCGCACTTTGGCATGACCATGCATATCTCTCAACATTAATCAAAAATTGATGATAAAGTTCTTGAATTTTATAAATCTTATGGATAACTAACAGGTTTATCAACTATTTACCCATGCAATCACGACAGTAAAGTTGCATTCGACAAGAAACATGTAAAATTTATGTCATTCGACACTAAAGATATGAAAAGATCTTTCATTGAATAGAAGGTTCATTGCAGTTAAATTTCTATTATAGAAAAAAAATGAAAGCAAAAATAAAGAAACAACATCAAAAAGTAGCATCAAAATGGAGCGTCAACTCTAGCTCGACCTTACCTGGTCACCTTTTGGCCAGTCTTAATCAAGCTCTGACATGGCAAATGTGAGTGACTAAATAGCTTGTGGTGGTTGAGAAGGCCCCGCGATGTCGCTCATGAAGTTTGTTGAATGCAGTATGTACTGTGCGATGTGAACCTACTCTTCCCTCAGTTGGACAACGAGGTCCTCGACAAAAGCAAATTCATTCACCAACTCATTTAGCCTAGGCTCAACCTCAACCTATTTCTTTCGGGCTTCAGTCATTAGCTCAATGGGGGCATCTTTTGCAGTATCTTTTTCCCTGACCCCATTGAGTCCACCCTTATTAGATTCAGGGTATGGCTGCAACTTATCATCAATAGCAAAGATTATTTTGGCCTTGTCTTCAGGCTAGAAAGCGTAGCCCAGGCACTCAAGCTACTTGATTACCTTACGGAATGCATTATGAGCATCATTGATCGACATAATTATGCTTGTATCCTGGTAGGTCGAGCTCAATATGAACTATTCCACCTCTTCCCACTACATTATGGGGAGCTATTAAGTGAAGGCCTCCCATACCTTCTCGAGCACATCTATGCAACCAGCCACTCGACCTAAGGAGTATCTCATATGTAGGTCCAAATAAGCCTTCTTTAGTACAAAGTCTATCTGACTCCTCTCCTCGACTGCCTGAAAAATTGCTGATCTTTAGAATTTAGCTACCGGTGAGGTTAGCTATCTTCTTTGTCAGCTGGTCGACTTAGAGCTAGGAAGACTCGAGCTGAACCTTTATGATTTTTGCATCTCCTCCCTCTTGCAGGTCCTCTCGATTAGCCAATGCCAACTTTGCTCGATGGTAAAAGTTATACCCCAGCTAGCTTACCTAAAATAGAGAGCATCAGTAGATAACAAAACTTTCTAAAATACGAATTCGATGAGAAATAGTCAACCTCACATTTACCAGATTACGACAGTAAGCCAGAGCTCTGAGTGGTCCAACCTAACTCAGCTGCATGAGTCCGTGCTAGTCTTTGGTGAAAAGCCTAGTGACCATCCACTTGAGGGCATCGGGGCCCACCAACCCCAATTGTATAATAAGGTCAAATTAGTCACCTCCCGCTGGGGCAGTTGAAATAGCACCCTATTACCACATTTCCCAAACAAGTCATAGCCTGTTACTGTCTTCTAATTTCTCTTATCATCTACTGTCCTCTTAAGCACTCAACCTCCATTTTTGATCATCTGTCTTTTATCTCAACCTGTGGGGTTGCTTTGAATGCGCTCCTCTAGTTGAGCGGGTTAAGGTTGGGGTGCTTGTTTGATTTAGGGCATTGTAGGGGCGATGGTCAATCAAGTCGAGGTCATAAGTTTTGCTATGGATGCCTCTCATCGAGCAGCTACTCGACAATGCTCTTCATTTCTTTAGGCTCTTATTGTAACTTTTGCTAAACTACGTACCATTATCTCTTCTCGATCTACCAACAAAGACAAAATAAAAGCCATCATAATCGAGCAAAAAAAATAAAATTTACAGTTAACATAATCGATAAAGATCTCTACCTAGTCGATTTCCTGCAGAAAGGTCGAGCTCGATCGACAATAGGCTAGCCAATACTAGATATCTCTCCTTGATGAAAATTGAGGCCTCCATCTATCTAAAATTAACCAGGTCCTAAATAAAGGTGTTGGACCAACTAAATGTTTGATTCCCTAGCATTTCCATATGCCCACTTCACTAACCCCTTGGAATATTAAAATCTCTAGGTTCTCAAACATAAAAAAAGTATTGTTTCCACTCTTGGCCATACAAGAAGGAAGGAACTACTAGGAACTTTCAATGTGGGCATGCCATCGGGTAATAAAAGTTGAACTTTTTTGTACTACCCAACTTTTGGGACATTGGCAAATGGAATATGTTTGAGAAGTTGGGAAAAAAGACTGGTTGGTCGAATAGGTACATCAACACAACAAAATTGTATATTGTGGCAAAATAGTTGGGGAAGAGCTGGGTTATATAGACCTCGAGGCCCACTCGGAGGTCTACTATAGCCAGGGCTAAGGGAAACCCAAGGCCACACTTAAATTCCTCCTCAAACATCATTATACATCCCTTGATAGGTCGATGCATCCTACCTCAAGGCCTAGGTACTGAAAGTTCATACTCATCAAGAATGTGATACATTTCTCTAATTCAAACTGAGTCAGCTGGGTATATTTTGGAGACAATTTCACTATAGTAGTCTGGTGTAAATAATCAGCTCTGTGATATAGTTTCTCACTTAGGCCAGTCTCATCCCCAGTGATAGCCCTCTTAGTGCTCGAGCTGCTCAAGGTCGAGCTATCGCTCAATGCGCTATCTAAACTACTCTCACGTGTTTTTTCATATGCACTTTCAACACCAATTTTCCCTTGCAACGGTATACCTTCGACCTAGTGTTTTCACTATTTGAAGCACTAGACATCTTTGCAAAGAAAAATGAATGAAAGCATAAATGGGCAGAAGAACTTACAGTAGATAGTTTGAAAACTCTAAGTGCAAAAAGAATTTAGAGAGCTTGGAAAGCAAGAACTCGACCAGAACTAATTTCAACAAAAGTCTAAAATGAGTCTCTTTATCTCTCATATTTATAGGGGTTTGGATGCGAGAACCCAAGCAACAATAATAATTACACTTTTGCCCCTTGATATTTCGTATTCTACGATGTAACTGGGGCATTAAATGCATAAAAATTATCAAAAATCCTGGTCGAGTATTCAAAAACCCTTGTCAAGTATTCAAAAACCCTAACTGAGAGGTCAGAACCCTGGTTGAATACGCATAACTGCCATAAAACCATCGTAACCATCATAGCCTTCATTCAATTATCTACTCCTTGCTCCTGCTCATTAACAAGCTCAATCAAGACCACGAGTGGAGGGGACCTATGATATGGGATACCCTAGCAGGCCTAGCCTAACAAGTTATCAACCTTAGAAAAGGCCCCCAAGCCCACTTAAATTACACAGTCCAACCTCGTCTTTGGACCCAGTTAGGCTGATCCACTCGAATTGAATTACCTGGTTAAATGGACTGCTCTTGACCATACCTAACATGAGACTTTAAGCCACTTGACCAAGCCAACCATCTCTCTAGTCAACCACCTTATCTGTTCGATCTTTATTGACCAAAGTACTCACTCCGATGCTGACTTACATCTCGAATGTATTTAATACTTTGGCAAGTAGCATGTCTTCGCATTAATAGTTCATGCCATCCGATACAGTCTCTGCCACCAACTTTGGTAGACCGATGCACCACTAGAGTACTGTCATTTTGGAAACCAAAAGATGATGCCACCTAGAACAGTATCGATATTGAAAATGATCAATAACCCCCAAATAAGGACAAAAGCCCTCTACACCTGATAAGGGCATCTTAAACATATTACATGCCAAGAAAAGGCTATAAATACCTCACTTTCTGCCACACTCTACATAATGCCAAATACACCATACGCTCTTACTCTTCTATTCAATTACTTTATTTTGACTAGAACTAACTTGAACATTAGAGTACCTTTACTAGGGGCACCTCTACTAGTTTAACATTTGCTGTTCGTTGCAGATCTCAGACCTTGAGAAATATCACTATTGAATCGTTTGACCTCTCTGGTTGAGTTAACCTAAACACAACCCAATTCACTATAAATGGCTTTCAACCTCATCACGATCATATTAACTTAATGCTTTTCACAAGGTTGTCTTCAACTATGAGGTCAAGTTTTTAGCTAAGCACGTTCATTAGTTTTGGTTGGAGGGCATAATTTGTTACAATAATGATTTGAGGACGACTTCAGGATTGATGATAAATGGTTAACTCATTTATTCAATTGGGCTAAAAAGCCTTAATTTCATGGCTTAAAGTTGTTATTTTTAGTTGACTACAGGGTCGACTACAATCAATCAGCATGTGGATTTACTTAGGCTAAAAGGCCTTAATTTCGCGGCTTGAAGCCTTATTTTCAGTCAATTATGGGGTCAATGGGTAATGACTAACTTGTTTACTAATTTAGAGAGAGATATCTTCTTTAGTCGTGTGGGTGGATAGTTATAGAAACATAAACGATTTCATTAACGTGAAGCAATACAGAAGAGACTGGAAGTCTCTTCAAACCTAAAATTTCTTCCAAAATTTACTGCATTCCAATATTGTGGGAGTTCATTGCTGTTCATGTATGTAAGTTAAAATGCATTGTGCTTCAATATCTTGATCACGGAATAGGGACCTTTCCATTTTGCGTTAAGTTTGCCTATGTTCTTGGACACTTTCACTTTTTTGAAGATGAAATCTTTGACTTTGAAGCTACGCAGTTGAATGCCCTTATTGTAATGCTCTATCATCTTTGATCTACATTGTTGCATGGTGTTATAAACTTCCTGATGTTACTCATGATGGTTTCCAAGTTGAGTTTCCTTTTAGATTTGTTCTTGATCAAATTAAAATGGATCACTCGAGCTGTGTGTTGTATCAACTCAGATGGGATGACTATTTTAGAACCATAAACCAAACTATAGGGGTTGTGACCTGTAGCTATTTGAGGAGTAGTTCAGCATACCCATAATACTTCAAGGAGGTCATCTGTCCAACTCGCTTCGGTCCTTTCTAGTTAACCTTTATGGTGGTTGAGGACAGTTCTGTTCATTACTTCAATTTGGCCATTCACTTGGGGATTCCTAACTGAAGTAAAGTTTGGTGGATTATCAAAGCTTCACACCAATTTCTCATGCTTCTGCTCTAAAATTGGGTTCCATTATCTAAGATCAGGACCTTATGGAGGTCAAAATGGTAGATAATGTTCTTCCAAATGAAACTTTTGATGGCCACATCCGTTATCTTGGAAACTTCTTTTGCCTTGACTTATTTAGTAAAGTACTCAACTGCGATAACAATAAATTTTTTTTGACATGATGTCTTCTGTAAGGAACCAACAATGTCAATCCCCTACTGATCAAATGGCCATGTGACCTAGACATTTACCATTGATCCTACTAGATGGTGTTGTATGCTTGAATGGACTTGATAGGATGGATACCTTCTAGCAAAATTGATGGTGTCTTTTATCAGTGTTGGCCAAAAATACCTATATCTAATAATTTTATGGGCCAAAGACAGTCCTCTAGAGTAGTTTCCACAAATGCTTGTGTGAATTTCCTATAAGGCCTCTTGAGCTTGGTCTAGGTCTAAGCACCTTAAGGGTAGTCCAAAAATTGATCTACTGTAGAGTTGGCCATACTCATCGAGGGCAAACTTGGTTGCTTGATCTCTAAGTCCATGCCTCTCATTTCTATCCTCAGGAACTATCCCCTACCTTAGGTAAAGTTTTATTGCTTCTTTCCAAGAAAGAGTGGTCTCCTCAATGCTCCTTACTAGGTTCTAGTAGAGGGAGCGTATGGTGGGTTTACTTGCGACTAAAAATATTATTGTTCTATCTCTAGCTTCCTTCATCGAGCTTGCAAACTTGGATAGGGCATCAGCTCACTCTTTCTCTAATTGAGATACTTGGCTAAGGGTGAAATTCTTAAACAACTATTGTAGTTTTTTCACCTTGGCTAGGTACTAACTAAATTTAGATTCTTTGGCCTTGAAGTTTCCTTCGACTTGCTCTGCAACTAGCTCGAAGTCAGTGATTGCCTCTGGTTGCTCAACCCCATGATCTGCTGCCATCCTCATTCCCGCAAGGAAGGCTTCATGTTCTACCTTATTATTGGTTATTGAGAAGTCAAGTTAGATTGCAAAATCATATTCCTCCACAAATAGAGAGAGAAGTGAAACACCTATTCCACCTCCCAAAGTGGTAGTTGATCCATTGATGTGTAAGGTCTATATGAGAGAATTGTGGTCATTTTTGCTCAGGGAGGTCGAGTCTTTTGGCGATGAAATTAGCTAAAGCTTGCATTTTTATGGCCATTCGAGGTTAGAATGTGACATCAAATTTTCTCAGTTCGATCGCCTATTTAGTCAGTCTCCCTAGTGTTAGGTTTTGATAGGACCTGTTTCAATAGTTGATTTATCAATACTATGATCATGTGGGACTGAAAGTATAATTGTAGCTTTTGGGCTACTATGACTAGGGCAAGGGAAAATTTTTCGATCTCGAGGTAGTTGTGCTCGGGATCCTGTAGCACTTTCCTACAATAATAAATAGGTTGACAAATTCCATCCTTGGTTGAGACTAAGACTGAGCTGATTGAGGCCGTCAACACTGCCAAATATATGTGTAAAACTTCTCCCAGCTCAAGTTTGGCAATCATGGGTGGTGAGGAGGGGTAATTCTTGAGCTCGACCAAGGCATGGTTATAATGTTCCATCCATTAGAAGCCTAATTGCTTTGTATTTCTAAGAATCTTGAAGAAAGGTATACTTTTGTTGGCTAATCGAGCAATAAACCTGCCAAGGGCTATGATTTGCTCAACTAAGCATTAAATGTCTCGTACTATTTGAGAAGGGGTGATGTCTAAAACTACTTAGATTTTTTGTGAGTTTGCTTTAATGCCCCTTTGACTAACCATGTACCCCAAGAACTTGCCTCCTCGAACCCAAAAAGTACATTTGTTAAGGTTAAGCTTTATGCCGAACACTCGCAGTATTTAGAATGTGTGGTTGAGGTTGATTAAATGATTTTTGGTTTTCTCTGTCTAGACGATCATGTCGTCGATGTAAACTTTCATGGACTTTCCAATCTCATTTTTGAACATAAAGTTTACTAGTCTTTGGTAAGTTGCTCTTGCATTTTTGAGCCCAAAAGGCATGATTAGAAATAGTATACTCCATTAGGGATGACGAAGGGTGTCTTGTCCTTGTCCTTAGGTGCCATGAATATTTGATAATAGCTTTGAAATGCATCCATCATACTCAATAATTCACAACCAGCAGTAGAATCAACTAGCAAATCTATACAAGACAGGGGATAAGTATCTTTAAGGCAAGCTTTATTCAAATAAGTAAAGTCATTACACATGCGCAATTTTTAGGGACAAGTACAATATTACAAAGCCAAGATGGATATTCCATTTCTATAATATATCCCACCTCTAAACATTTGTTGACCTTCTCCTCGATGATTTGGCATCGTTTAGCATTGAAGGTCCTCGTCTTCTACTTCACTAGCTTATATGAGAAGTTTACATTCAGGTAGTAGATGATAATGCTGAGGTAGATCCTCTGGAGGTCGGAGGCCTTCCATACAAGCACGTCAACATTTTTGCACAAGAAATTAACAATAAGACATTCTATATGGTATCCTATGTCGTTCCCAATCCAAGTGGTCTTGTCAAGGTTCCTTGGTTCTAGTTTGATTATTTTTGAATTCCCCAATGGGCTCAACCCTTGTCTCTTCCAACTTGTGTTTCTTAGTTTGCTATCTCTCTCTCCATACGTTTTGCTACTAGGGCATCCCCCCAAGGGCTTAAGTTGTGGTTAGTTCTTCTACTCGTTGGCCTTAATTGAAATGGTGTAGCAGTACTAGGCTTCTTATATATTGCATAAGAGTTCCCCTGTCTATAACGCCTTAGCCAGGAGGCGCTTGCTTCCAACCAAAGTGCTTCCTACCTTATGCCATAACTTATACCATAACAAAAAATACACTCCTCAAAATTTTTAAAGTAATTAACTTCTACAACAACATTTATCGAGTGTTGAGTTTTGAATCAAAATATCTTGAATGACACTTAGCACTTCTATTAACCTTATTACCTCATTTATTACCTGGGTCAATCTATTTTCATTGTGTTATTCTATTTGAGGTAAAGAATGAAAGAAACAACAAAATAACGGAAGTCTAAATAACTTAGTGAGATAATTTAGCCATAACAAAAAGGTGACAATTTCACAAATAGTAGAGGTAAGTAGAGGTATAAATATTTTCAAATATTGTGAGAGAAGGTTTTATTCAAAATTTAAGGATGATCCATCCCATCACTGTCCCATACTAGTGATGAGACTTCACCAAATTCACTATCTCTCATTGAGGTTTCAAAACATAAGTATTAAACTATGAAATTGAATAGAGGATATAGGCAAGGAACAAAAGATAAGAGTAAATAACACTAAAGATGAAATACATAATACCTTTACAAAATATGTTGTTGGTAGTTTTCCTACCTTGTCTCTCCATTTTAAAAAATACAGAAACACATATTCCTCCAGCCCGAGTGATCGGCTTGGATATTCACAAATAGATGGCATGGCTAGCTACATGCTTTATCTCACTTATAGATAGTTACTTCTAATTGGCTATGAGATAGGATACTAGTAATAGGGTATCAGTTAGAGATAAGCCACCGTCAGTCTGTACCACCCAATCATCTTTCGGTAGCGATCCCAAGGCCCATCCCCAAGGGTATCAATAATCAATTCAGTATCAGTGACCAATAATCAGTACTCAATAGCATTTCATAATACAATCAAGTCGCCAGGTTACCATAAAACTAACTCAGCACTAGGCTAGTTTCCAAGAAGACATGGCGATAAAACATATATATTTCGAAACTATTTTCAACTTCTTCAACATGATTGCCAATTTATGATAAAGTGATATCAATTAAAGACAATGGAAGCGCTCAATATGAATGGGTGATGTGGAGTACTATTTTTAACACACAGATCGAAAGAAAGCAAATGAACAGGATATAGTAACAAGTATATATATTCTTTCCCTAGTAAAGAAGTTCATACTATTGAGTATAAACTCACCTAATAACTTCTGATCGGTGATATTTCTCTAAGTTCTCTTATTGGTCATGTCCTTGCCTCCTAAATTCAATTAAAACATAGTATCAGGGAACTATTCCTCATTAATGTCATACAACAACTTAGGAGGTTTTAAGATTCTCTACCTTGCCAGATTAATTCCCTAAATTTTGTCAGATCAATTTTTAGATTTAAATTTCTGTATAATGCTTATGATTCCTTGATCTTTTAACCTAATTAATAAGATCTAAAGTGTATAGCTAAAATGCACTGATTCGACTAAGAGTTGGGTTTATATTCTAAGATTTGGTAATTTGATTCAGATCTATCCAAATAAATTTTTCGTTTGACCTAAATTTATTTAAATTTCAACATAACCAAAAAAAGCTAAATTAATTGATAAAATTCAAACTTTACCCAAATTTAATGATTAGAAGTCCCAATTGCAGCTCAAAAATAACCCCATGAAGTCTGAAATTGAATTTCACATGTTCTGCCTGTTTGCCGCACTTGTCATCGCCTAGGTGCAAACAAATCTGACCGACATGTGCATCTCGTTAAGCACATCAATATCCCTAAATCAATTTCTTCATTCGCCACCTCCTTGTCAGTGAATTGAGCAAAAACTACTGCTGTAACCCAAGCGCCGTTGCTGCCTTCTCATCTTAATTACTACATCGTCGGTCGTTGAAAATTCAATTAAATGGTACCAAAATGTTCCTCTCAATGAGCCCGTCAAAACCCACCTACCTTTTCACCATTTATATCATTGAAAATCAGCAACCCATCATTGCCGCCTTGGAGCTCCGCCGTTTTTGAAAATTCTGGCGATTCGCTAGTTATTTTGGATTGTTATTGGTATCGTTATGTTCCTTGAGTTGAGAACTAACATTGGGGAAAGGTTGGGTTGGCTTTGAAAATTTGAAGAAATCGTGTTCTTAATTTGTATATATAATAATATTTTCTGGTTTATTCAATTTGACCCTAATAATTTCTGGTTGCCTTCAATTAGCTCCAAAAGTAATAATTGCCTTTCAATTCGACCCTAGAGCTTTTATTTTCATCCATGGAAGTTTTAATTTTTTCATTTTGGCCCCCCAACATTTCTTTTTTATGGAAATTAGGTCTATTTTAATTATTTTGAAGTCCTTCAACTTTTAAATTGCTCATATTGATCCCCTAGACTTTATAGTTTCAGGCAATCAAGTCCTTTTTTTATTTGCAATCCAAATCCTTGATTATGAATATTTAATTCTAAGTTGTAATTAAATCAATCCAAAATTAATCGAGCTAAATTTATCAACTTCACATTTTGTAATATTTTATGATTTTAAAATTCGGGGTGTTACACTTTCCCCCCTTAAGAGAATTTGGTCCCCAGATTCTTATATGTAATATGAAAGATCTCATAGTATCATCACATATCAGTTTACTATTCCCAAAACCATTTTGTTGAGGATGTCTATTCCTTTCCACTAAATTGATTCCATATTTTCTTTTTTTCATTTCGAGTATCTCCTATTTGTCATGAAAGATGGAGATCCTTCTTGGTGGTAATCACTATTGTGAGCTTCTCGGTTACTCATACTCACGTGAGTCTTTTATATTTTATCAAATATTTTGAGTGATATTCTATGTTCCATGCTCAACAAGATCATTCATCTTTCATCTTGAGCCTTTCTAGTATCTATAAAATTGCTCCCGAATGATCCCATACTCCTCTTAAGTGTAAGTATGCTTGATATTTCCTTAAGTTTCCCAAAGATGAATAAAACTACTACCACGATTAACTGTCTCCTTAAGCCTTAAAAGTTTTCCATACCCTCCATTTATTCAGAGACTAGCCCATTTCTCAATTCTTTTAGTTCAATGGACCTATAGCCTTAAAAAGATCATATTTGATATGTATTGTCAAAGCCTAAGAAACATGTACTCACGACATATCCTTCGATCTTCTTCAGTTCACCACGCCCTCAACTTTAGTATGATTAAGGTTTCATCTTCTCCCAAGAAATCGTGCGTTTCATATCTTATGATGTAAGGATTAGTTTATCCTAAAACTTATGACTTAGATTCCTTGTAAACCTTTTATTCCTTTTCATCCTTTTTTGTTCGAATGTTGGTACTTTAACTTGATAGGCTATGACCATATTTTTCAAGAAATTCCATCATTAATATGATTAACCCTAATGTAGTGAGACATCCCAAGATAGAGAATTCTATATCTCAAACGGAACAATCCCTTTTCCACACGTAAATCCCTTATGATATGTGCAATCATCTCTTCATAACCATATATTTAGTTGGCATGGCTATATGAAACTATCATGCACATTCTATAGGAAGAATGATAACTAACATAAATTAATCTTGGTCCTTAGTTCACAAAATTATATTCTCTCCTTATTCGTCCTTTAAGACCACCAGTTCTCTTTACTAGATTAATCAATGAACTTTTTATCGTAAGAATCCTAATTACACTCTTAGTGTTAATTGGATAAGACCTTAAGGCTTTACACTTCTAATATAATTGCATCCTAGCCCTTCCTGATCGACTATAACCTTGACCTTAGTAAGATTATCATGATGATCCTTTGGTATCACATACCTTTAAATATGTATTTTTCCCCAATCGATAGTTGATTAACTTAATCTATGAGTATCTATAACACTAAGTATGAGTAGTATGGCTTTTTCCTAAATTCCAAATCCTCCAAATATCTTGAATAGATTCACTAGAGCCTGATCCAATAAATTAAACATCTTATCTCTCATATTTGCAATTATGGTAAAAGTCTAACCACCCAAATGGCATTATATCAATCCCTAATACCCGCATTACAAATGAGAGGTAATTCCCAAAAGCTTTCTCCACTGACTTATAACTAAGAATAGTTTGACTGAGTTCAATCTTAAGATAAACTATACACCTTTGTCTTGGGCAAAGTAATGTACATAGAGCCAAGTATCATGATCCCATACTCAATGAGGCTCTTCTAATTCGTATTCATGTTCTATAAGTTGGTATTCTAATTGCTAATCCTTTCATAAACCTCCATATCAGAAGCCCAAGAATTTACCTAAAGTCCTTTCCATAAAGTCTTTTATGATACCTTCAAAATTAGTAGGTTAGTTATGTTTATCACTGTTCCACAGAAGCAATGTTATTGTTTACCTATAGAGATATGGTTTTTCTAAAGTCAGATTCCCAGCCCATGTCTCCCTAAATTCTATCCAAATCTCGCTAACCTAGTTGATGTTATCAATGAACCATAAAATCATCATGTCATCTTTATTAGATTCCATGTCCGGCTTGTTTACTTCAGAATCTTTTCCTAAAATTGACATAAAGGGTTTCTTGCTAACATCTATGTTTTATTGTATGCTTCCCACTAGAGTATTCTTCACACAACTCTAAAATCTATTAGCGACCTTTCATAGTAATACAGGTGACCTGCATTGGTGTCCGACTAATACTTTCAATCAGAATGACTTTTTGGCGTATCAAAATTCTGGCTCGAAAGTGCATGTCTAAAGCAATTTAACCTATAGCATCTAACCTAATATGTTAATAAACAATATGGAGGTTACTATGTGATTATTTAAAGATACTCAACAGTCGCCATTACATGCATACAATCATTAGTACCACAGATTTCCACTCATAGGGTACTTATATCAAAAGTGACTAGATTCAAACTTAACATCCTTGAAATAGTATGATAATTCATACACTTAGATATCACAATCTACCTACTCACCCAAGTTGTATTAACTTAAATGATGTTACTAACCTAGAATTTATGATATCACCAGTACCAAAGTCTTAATAGACTAGGTAGGTACAAACCAGAAAGTTCAGTGTAATTACATTTCCCAAAAATGCATAATAAATTCAAGTCAACAGTTATCATCAACACCAACCCACATAAGTATAGATCTTTACACGAGTCACTCTAAAGTTTAAGTGTACGTATATAATACTTCATATAACCAAGCTAGTTTCGGTGTATTAAAAACCAATAATGGAATCATTTCTGTTAACACCACCTAAGATCTCATAACAAGCCATACATATCCATATAGTTCATTACGAGTTTGTAAAATTTATATACATAAAGTGCAGTCACAAGTGATGCATCAAATCCTTTAATTCCATCTATGGGATAAGGCCTAAATTATATAGAACTACGTCATTGATTGACATTCAAACTTAGATAGTGCCTTTAACTGCCTAGGTGCCCTTATCCTTCTGAACACTTGAGGGTAATAGCTTAACTTTAGGAAAATCTCAAACAAAATATTCATTGCTATCATACCGCATGCATTTCCATGCTTCTTCCAACACATGCTCTCATTATGAAAGAAGTCACCACAAAAGCTACGGGCCTCAGTCGAGGATAGTTGAGGTATCTGGGGTCATCCTAATAGTTCATTATATTTCTAGGTAAATCCCACATATTATTGATAATGTTATTTAGCCAATTACACTTGATATTCAATTCTTATAACTTAACATCCTACCTTTCCACTGCTAAAATTTACTTATGGTTCCTCACTTCCATGTGGAATCTTTGTATCTTTAGATTTCAATGATTGGCTATATGTCTCCAAAACCATAGTCCTTGTCTTTCGTCAAATCCTTTCTAAATTAGGACTCTATCAAAATGCGTCTTACCCTATCATTTCCATTCAATTCCTCTAAATCATTTCTCCTAGATTCTTGTACCCTTACTTGACATTTGTTTCCAGACTCCATTACTAACCTTAGATATCTCTTGTATTTCTTAATAACCTCATTCTCATAGTCAACCTTTCTTTCGTTTGTTCACTGTCATCTTGTAATCATATAAATAAGTTTCCCTACTATTAACGAACTAACTTCCCAAACATTCAAATTATGCCCACATCTTCATGACAGTCATCTTTACCATGAAAAATTTCCTTATGAGAATTATTCCTTGTTTTCCTTTCAAATACCACAAGATGATCATACTAATCAATCCCATTGTTGAAATATCAGTTCCTTTGTGATAACACATTATATAGATCTCAAACACATGTGTGAAATAAAATGCTAACCACCTTAAAATGATCCTTTGTTTCTCAAGTTCTATTATCACAAGATATACTTGCACAACAATGCGATGCTGAAAGTACTGCTCCACCAAACACCAATGAAGTCATATGCTTAACATTTTGAGAGTAGTGGCTTAGATATTAGTTGGCCACCTCGACACCAATCCTTTACTCTTTTATTATTAAGCAATATTCCAAATATTCACATCCTATCCAAATCTTCATACCAACCTTAGCCTCTGTTAATCTCAATATTCCATATACCAAGGAGATTCAACTCATCAACATATTATTTCCCCAATATCCTTATCTTGGGCTACAAAAAACCCTTATGTCAAAAGTAGTAACCCATTAAGATCCTTTACTCATCAAATTCAACCTTATCTAAAACAATCATTAGTTCATATACTAGCTAAAAATATTCCCAAACAAATTCACACTAAATATAGTTTCCCAAGCATATTATTCTCATCAAATATAAAAGTCACATGCTTGATACCTTAGGAGTTACAAATTATAAATTGGCTGTGCACCCAATCACAATCCTTCACATCCTACAAATCGAACATTACCTAAAAAATTCACATCCCAAATAGAATTTAGAATCACACTTAATCTCCGCTAGCCAACACTTTTGTGCCTCTTTCAACCTCAAAATCAAGCTTACTCCATACAAATCAAACCTTTCATATTCTAAGGATAATATTCTAGCATGGCTCAGGTTTCCAAGCTTAAGCTTTAATACCACCGATAACGCCCCAGCCAGAAATTGCTTGCTTCTGATCGAGGTGCTACCTACCTTATACCGCCACGCATACCATAATAGAAAATACACTCTTCAAAAATTTTAAACTAATTAATTTTTACGACAACATTTATCGAGTGTTGAGTTCTGAATTAAAATATCCTGAATGGTACTTAGCACTTCTGTCATCTTCATTACCTCATGTATTGGCTGGGTCAGTCTATCTTCGTTATGTTATTCTATCTAGGGTAAAGAACAGAAGAAATAACAAAACAACATAAGTCCGAATGACTTAGTAAGATAATTTAGCCATAATAATAAGATGACAATTTCACAAATAGTAGAGGTAAGTAGAAGTATAAATATTTTAAAAATTATGAGAGAAGGTTTTATTCAAAATTTAATGAAGATCCATCCCATCACCATCCTATATTAGTGATAAGACTTCACTAAATTCACTATTTCTCAGTGAGGTTTCAAAACATAAACATTAAGTTGAGAAATTGAATAGAGGATACAGGTAAGGAACAAAAGACAAGATTAAATAACACTAAAGATGAAATCCATAATACCTTTATAAAATATGTAGTTAATAGTTCTCCTACCTCATCTCTCCAATTTTAAAAATACAAAACCCTTATTCTTCCAACTCAAGTGATCGGATCAAATATTCACAAATAGATAGCATGGATACCTACGTACCTTATCCCTCTTGTAGGCAGATACCTCAAACTAGCTATGAGACAGGATACCAGTAATAGGGTATTGGCCAGAGACTAGCCACCATCGGTCCATATCGCCCAATCATCTTTTGATACTGATTCTAGGGCCCATCCCCAAGGGTATCAATAATTAGTTCAGTATCAGTGACCAATAATCAGTGCTCAACAGCATTTCACAACACAATCAAGTCGTCATGCTATCATAAAATTAAATCAACACCATGTTGGTTTCTAAGAAGACATGGAGATAAAATATATATATTTCGAAATTATTTTTAGCTTCCTCAACACAATTGCCAATTTACGATAAAGCAATGTCAATTAAAGATAACAAAAGTGCTCAATATGGAAGGGCGATGTGGAGTACCATTTTTAACACATAGATCGAAAGAAAGCAAATGAACAAGATATAGTAACAAGTATCTATATTCTTTCCCCAATAAAGAAGCTCATACTATTAAGTATAACCTCACCTGTTAACTTCTAATTGGTGATATTTCTCTAAGTCCTCTTATCGATCATGTCCTCGCCTCCTAAATTCAATTAAAATATAGTATTAGGGACTATTCCTCATTAGTGTCATACAATAGCTTGAGAGGTTTTAGGATTCCCTACCTACCAGATTAATTCCCTAAATCTTGTCAAATCAATTTTTAGATTTACATTTTTGTATAATGCTTATGATTCCTCAATCTTTTAACCGAATTAATAAAATCTAAATTGTATAGCTAAAATGCACCAATTCGGCTAAAAGATGGGTTCATATTCTAAGATCTGGTAATTTGATTCAAATCTATCCAAATAAAATTTCCATTTGACCCAAATTTATTTAAGTTTCAACTTAACCAAAAAAAAAAAGCCAAATTAATCAATAAAATTCAAACTTTACCCAAATCTGATGATTACAAGTCCCAATCGTAGCTTGAAAATAACCCTACGAAGTTCAAAATTGAATTTCACATGTTTTGCCCATCTACCACCGCTTTCCGCTACTTGGGTACAAATGGACTAGACCAACATTTGCATCTCATCAAGCCCGTTAATACCCTTAAATCAATTTCTCTGTCCGTTACCTCTTTGCTGGCAAATTGAGCAAAAACTGCCATTGTAACCTTAGCATTGCTGCCATTTTCTTATCTCAATTACTCCATCATTGATCGTCGAAATTCAATTAAATGAAACTAAAATGTTTCTCTCAATGAGCCCATCAAAATCCACCTACCCTTTCACCATTTCTATCATAAAAAATCGACAACCTATCACCGCTACCTTGGAGCTCCGTCATGCTTGAAATTTCTAGTGATTCATCAATTATTTTGGGTATTTCTTAGTATTGTTATGTTCCCTGAGCTAAGAAAAAGCTAATGGTACCTTTAGTTTTTGGTTTCAAGCAAAAATGAAGGAGAACTAATATTAGGGAAAGGTTGGGTTGGCTTTGAAAATTTGAAGAAATTTTGTCCTTAATTTGTATATATAATAATATTTTTTGGCTTATTCAATTTGGCCCCAACAATTTCTGGCCACCTTCAATTAGCCCCAAAAGTAATAACCGCCTTTCAATTTAACCCCAAAGCATTTATTTTCATCCCTGTAAGTTTTAATTTTTTCATTTTAGCCCCCAACATTTTTATTTTAGGGCAATTAGGTCCATTTTAATTATTTTGAAGTCCTTCAACTTTTAAATTGCTCATATTGACCCCATAAACTATATAGTTTTATTCAATCAAGTCCTTCTTTTATTTGCAATCCAAACCCTCAATTATAAATATTTAATTCTAAGCTGTAATTAAATTAACCCATAATTAATCGAGCTAAATTTACTAATTTCACATGTTATAATATTTTATGATTTTAAAATTTAAGGTGTTACACTATCCTGACGGTGGTTGAGAATTTGACTTTCATATGATATGTGGACACAATAGTGCAAAAGTAATTCAGGGTTTGTCGACTAATTATGGTGTTATATGCAAAAGGCGTGTCTACAACAAGTTAGTTGATCATTAGAATTCTACACCAAAGGGCTTCTCCATATGATGTTGACAAGTTGATGGATCCTTCGAGGATGATTTTTGAGCCCCCAAGTCTGACCAGAGGTGTATGGATAAGCTCAAACTTCAGTTGGCCCATATTCATTCTTTTTAGAGTCGAGAGAAAGATGATGTTTGCAGAGCTACCATTGTTGACTAGGACCTTTCTCATCTTAAAGTTGGCAATCTCAATAGATACAACCATGGGGCAGTCCAATTTGGGGTCGATTCCTATATCTTTAAGATGGGTGATGTCAGCATTAGTGAAGAAAATTGGTTTTGCACTGGTCAAGAGTTGAAAGTCTATTTCGATCATAGAGAATTTGGTCAACTCCAGTCTTCACTGGTTGTGCCTTTTGGTGAACTTTGAATCCCTTCCAGTTAGACCTTCAGCAATGTTATCAATTACTCCTCCAACTAGTAGGTGGGGATCATGGGTGGGCTTCTTTCTTTTGTCCTCATTCTTTGGGTTAATTGACTTTTTTCTATAGGGAATTAGGTCAGTTTTGCCCCCTTCTTGTTGTGAACTCTCATTGATAAATTTTTTGAGATGGCCTTGTCTAATTAGCCTCTCAATCTCATCTTGTAAATTGAAATAGTCTTTCATGTCATGGCCATTCTATTTATGGAAATGGCAATACTTCTTGGATTTCCTCATGGTTTCTATCTCGACCAATTTTCAGGGTTTCTTTAGGAGGTTGCCGTGTTGGATGGCAAACAACACCTCATTTCTAGAAAGATTAAGTAATGTATAGTCACGAAACCATTTGATTGGAGATCGATGACCTTTTCTCTGTTGTCGATCAATTTTCTTCTTAGCCTTCTTTTTATTGACATTAGGGTTGCCATATTTGAGTTTATTCATGCCCTCCTGGGTCACATATATTTCTGTGAGGTTGAGAAGCTCCTCCATCAACTAAGGCCGCTCTCACACTATTATGTTGGCACACTCTTTGTGTCAAAAGCTCAAGAAAAGCACATCAATTAGAAACTTAATATAAGGGTTCTTGATCTTTAGAACTTCAGTGTTAAATCTGGTGAAGAAATCACAAAGGGATTCCTCTTCATTTTTTTTGATTGTATGCAAATAGGTATAGGGGAGCTTTACCCTTATTTGGTTGGCAAATAAATGCAGGAACTTGTTGCATAACAAGTTGTATAAGTAAATCAATGCAGGCTAAAGCTTAATAAACTAATTGAGCGCAACGCCTTGCAAAATAATCACCAGCATCTTTATATAAATGTATTTGTTGTGCCCGTGCAACTATATCATGTGCTCAAACTGCATCAAAATGCTCATTTGGATTAAATAAGCCATCATATCGAGGGAGTTCAGTTGGGACTTTAGCAGCAATGATGATTTGCTCGTCGATGATCTCCTGCATAAATCACGACTTCATTTCACAACAAAACCTCAAGAGTCTCTCGTGGTAGGGGTTTCTCTTGGTGTTCCTTCTCAAGATCTCTTTCGGGCATCTGTTTAACTACTGGACTTGGTGGGACACCTCTTTCTATTCCTCTCGATTAGCTTGGCACCTATTTCTATTTGCTTGGGGCCTTGGGTGCTCGACCCTATGCATTGCAAGGCTCGAATAGGCCGAGCGCAATGGTCAATTAAATTCGTCGCTTCTTCAATGGGGCAAGTTGCACTTTTTTCTTGGGGAAATCCCTAGTTGGTTTCACGCCATAAGGGTGGTCGCTTGGATTCTAGTCAACTGTGATTCTTTCTAGGCAGCATCTCCTCAAGAGGTACAGGTTGCTGGTTAGCACTATTCGTCAGTTCATGCTAGGCGATATGTCGATTCAAGGTGGCAAAAATTTGAGCAGATATTTGCTTGCTGATAATTACATTAATTGGCACATGGTTAGAGTGACTACCTGTTTCAGCTGACCACTTGGCCCTAGCACATCTGGTTCTTATGGAGGTCAAGGGGGAGGTGTTGGGGACCTTCTGTTCTCCTCTTGCTCATAAGTAGTTCACTTGGTGTTAACCATTTTTTGATTGTGAACTCAATGTTCCTATAGATGGCACCAAATGATGAGGGTAAACACGGTATATAACTGGATTAAGTTGCAATTTTGGTGGATCAACCTACCTGATTGAGTAAATGAGCTCCATAGATACTTGGGTTGAGTCTTACAATTATTAGCAAATGTTTGGCTAGCCGAGGTACCCTCGGCTATAGCATTTCAACAATTAAGTCAGTATTAGATCTACCAAAAAATTGAGCAGCAGAGTGAGGGCTTTTAGTATAGAATGGCATTCCTTGTGAGAAGCTAGTAATGGGGTATTTATAGCCTTTTTCATATTGATGATATGTCTAAGATGCCCTTGGCATTCAAAAATGACTCTTGTCCTTGCATAAGGGGCATTAGGTCTTCTCTCACTTGTGTATTATTCCAGATAACTTCACCTCCAACTTTCATGGACATAATAGTACATAAAGGGTGCACCTCCTATCTAGCATGACAGGATAAGTGGTATTGGAATAACATGCGCCATTAATGCAGAGATGTGCTGCCTTTCAAGGCATTTAATGCAACAGAGAAGGAATTCTATAGTGAGTCAACCTATCTGGTTGACAAAAGGATTGACCTAAGAGCTAGCCCTATGTGTGTTAAACCTAACTCTCATTAGGACCGTCAAGCATTTGTGTACGACCTATGGTCTGGTTGAATGATATCAACGCTACTCAATGTGCTAATGCGAAAGGAGCTGAGAGGTTGACAGCACAACTGGGCTTCAATGGTGAAATGGGCTTGACGAAATGCTTCACATCTAATTCTTGAGTCGATAGTCATTGGGCCATTCCATATCAATATTTATTTGAATTTGTAAGAAAAATAAAAAATGTTATAAAGTGAAATAATTGAAGACAAAAAATGGTAAAACTAAAAAAAAAAAAGAGAAAACAGAAGTATCTTATCATTGTCTTTAAAACTGAAGCCAATTTTGTCACATCATTAAAAAAATACTAAATTAATTATAAAGATCTCATGTCCTTAAATTATGGGCTGGTAATTTTGTGCTTTAACCTAATGTTTCTAGCATGTTATGGTTAATTAGATTAGTAATCTTACCTCATACTTATATGTATAAGATTTGAGGATTAAATTTTATAAAATTTTTAATATGTACACGTTTGTAAATATTAAAGAAAACCTAATCTTCTTAGGTCATACATTTTTATTTTAAGATTTTTAGGCTAGTAAAATTATTGTGAACCTTTAATTATGTCAATTGAGAACATATATATTCTAATTGGGTTTCATGAATTATTGGATGTAGTATTATTATCACATCAAAGTCGTAAATTGTCTTTTTCATCCCAAAGTTTAATTATGTGTACACTATTGATCCTAAATTTATACCACTCAATAATTTTAGTCCAAATTTCTTAATTTTTTTTTTTACATTTATAGTCTTCCACTATTAAAATTAATAGAAAAGCCCACATTTCTCATTCAATATTAACATTGTTAACATTATTATTTTGGTTAACTACATAAAGTCCCACAAGGTTTGACTTATTAAAAATAAATTTGAAGAACTTATACTGCCTACTAATATTTCAATTTGTTTAATATTTTTGAAGAATTGCTACCCCTCCATTAAAAATTTTGGTAAAGTCATTCAAATTTTTACGTGAAAATTCACAAATGTCCACAGATAACTATTTTGATTATGTGTTAGACAAAAATGCCCATAAACGTATTTATAGTATTTTCCATACTATGGGGAGTAATTTAACATTGTTTGAAATACTCATAATAAATATATATATTTTATTACTAATAAATTTCTTCAAAATTGAATAATTTTTAAATTCAAGTTGAATTAATAATATTAAAATTTAAATCATAAACATCTAATGTAATTTAAATCAAGTTAATTGAACATATTTACTAATTAAATAATAAAATAAGTAAAAATAGAAAAATTAAAATTAAAATTAAATCCATCTCTTAAATAATATAATTTTATAATTTTTGATTACATACTCAATAATATTAAAATGATAAATATATCTAAAATAATTTAATTAGATTAAGTTAAATTTATTTATTAATTAAGAAACAAAATAAGTCAAATTAAAAAGAAATAAAAATAAAAATCTATTATCTTTAAACATAATTTCATAATTTTAAATTACATATTTTATAACTTTAAAGTAATAAATATATCTAACATAATATATTTAAATATAATTAAGTTTATTTATTAATTAAAATAAAAAATTTAAAAACAAAAATAAAATCTTGAACTACCACCCTAACAATGTAATATAACTTTAATAAGCATATTAATAATTACAATTATTTTCATATAATATATATACACATATTTTAATGAAGGTTAATGAATATATTTTTCTTTAGTTTGAAACATCGAAGAAATGCTTTTTGTTCGTCAAAAGAAAAAAATCAAAAAGGAAATAACAAGTGTTTGAGTTTTAACAACTTTGAAGTGAATGTAGGCAGGCATTTGCCTGGTTCGTCATTAATCTGTTCAACTTCGCATGCATTATTCAATGATTATGCCATGGAAGATAAATTAAGCATTTCAGGCGCAGTCCGGGGCTGATTGCCTCAATGCTTGAATAGTTGATGTGGACAATCATATCTTCTAACGGCTTATATACATTGTTTTGTAATGAAAAGGTGAAAATTTTAAATGCAAAAAGGGTAAGAGCGTCAATAATTACAAATTCTTCATTTTCAAAAAATCTGATCATATTTAGGGTTAGTGGGGTCAGTTTCCTAAAACAACGTAACACGCCAAACCCATACCTAACCAAATGCCCGATCCATTTACTTGAGCATATCTATATGCTATAGTATCATTTGTAGAGGTTTAAAGTTCTGATCGCGATGCACCCAACAACTGATAATCGTATATGAAATACTAACTGACTAGTGAAATAAAAGAATTTATAATTTGATGTATCAATAATAAGTTGTAATGGTATATTAGTAATGTAATAATAAATGCAATGCAAGTGTAACACCCCTATAAATTTCTAAGTTTGATATAAAATTTAAATTTTGGAGGAAAGGATTAAATTGTTCCCTGTTAGAGAAGTTAGAGGTTTCCATTTAATAATTAGAAGTTGAGGGACCAAATTTAGTTAACCAAGACTTGATTGAAAGCAATTAGAAAACTCATAGGGCCAAATTTCAATAAGATTGGGTCAAATGACCTAATGTGAGGCAGTAGACAAATGGCGGGCCAAATTGAAAGCTGAAATAAAAATCATATGGTCAAATTGATATTTTCGAAAAAGGCCCTATAGATAGCATAATCAACCCACATTTTTTTCAAATTTCCACACGCAACCCTCCCTCATTTTCTCAAGCAAATTCCCTCCAGCGTCCATGGAAACCTAAAAACAACCATACCAATCTCTTCATCTTAGCTCCACGAACATACTGGTGCCAAGAACCACCACAAATAGCCGGTGAAATGACCAAAAAATAGAAAGAAAAGCTCGATGTGGCGGTCGGCGGTGGTCGCAGTTGTTCCGGCACTTGTTGGATGTGACAAGGTATGGGTTTTGACCGGCTGGACTGGAGGAACCTATAGGTACTTTCAATTTCAAAAACAAACCACCAGGGCGAGCAAAATTGGAGTGGAAATGCATGGCAATGCGGTGGCAAAGCTATACTAATTTTTGCCAAATTGAATGGTGAGATGGTGTCGGGTGCTGAAATTGATTTGGGCATTTTGATCAGCGCAATAAGTTGCATCTTTTGGTGGTGGTAAAACTCAGTTCCTATGATAGTGTACAACGATGCTCCACTAATTTCACCAACTCAACGATTTGAGTACATGTGAACCTATTCTATGTAGTGATTTGGTATTGAATTTGATTGAATTCGGTAAAACTTTGATTAATTGATTAATTGATTCCTGGTTTAATCAGATCAGATTATTAAGCTAATTTTGATTGTAAATTTAAGTTGACTGGATCGAGAATTATGATTATAGACAAAATGATCGGATAGGAATTTGATATATGTGGACTCGGATAATAAATTAGAAGTTGATTATCATTAAATTGGGCTAATTGATGTAGCTGGGGAATTTAAATTGTGTAATGCTATGAAGTTTGCTTGTAATAGAAAAATATGTAAAATTCTTATGGACAACCTAGTTATTTATCATGGACTTAGGGTATTAAATTTGAGATTATGGGTAAAATTCTAATTAAACAGTCATATGTCTCCTGATTGGGCTCAGTAAAAATGTTAAGATAGTTACTAATGTTAAGTTAAGTTAATCGCACCGACTTGTAATTATGGATTATCAGGATAAGATTTGTGATGTCAAGCTAAAATATTTGGATATATATGTTGTATACAGTGCTACTGGGCCCAAATTGTTATGTGGAACATAATTATTATTAATGAAGTCATTAGAAGATAAAACCTTAATTTTGTATAATTGAGTCCTGCGTAGCAAAATAGGCTTATTATTAATAATTGGGTCGTATAATTGACTTTGTGCAACATTGTGATTTGTGAAGTTAATTATACAATTTAAGGATTTGATTATAATCCTTATTGGTGCAAATGTGACCTTCATACATATTATGGTATTATCGCCACAATTAGTATGTTACCTCTCGATGATATTGACTGATGGTAGAATAGGATCAAAATGAATGTTTTGATGATAAGCTCATTCTTTTGGTTAGGTGACAAGGAGCAGGATCCCCTAAATCAGTAACTCAAGATAGCATTTTAGTAGTTGTTGAGTTGAGGGTCCACCGCTCTAGTATTTGACTTGTATAAGCCTATTCATTATTTGTTGTATACCTTTATGAGAGTTAAGTTGTCCTTGTTTTGGGAAATAATTGATTCTTAATTATTGAATTCTGTTATTTGTTTGAACTCTTGATTGTTATCTATTCATTATTTCATAAACCCTTGTAGGGGTCTACCAATCTAGTATTTGTCTTGAATACAACTATAAGTTATTTGTTCATATTCCCCTGTGAAGGTCTACCAATTTGGTAAATTACTTTGAATACCCTTGTGAAGGTTCAACATACCTTTCTTCTGCAAAATATATGAACATTGATTGTTGGAATCCTCAATTGTTTTGAATTCCTCATGTTATCTATTATTTGTTTTGTAAACCCCTATGAGGGTTTGTTTCATTAATTCTTACTTTTGTTAAAAATTTTGCTTGCTTCTATTCTGATGCCCAAAACTTTCATAACCCTAACTATTATTATCCGATACAAACCATGGCCTTGTCAACATACTTGAATTCATTCTGCATTTTAGTTGTTTGGCCTTGTTGGCATTCTTGAATCTGTCTTATGCATTGGTTGTTTGGCCTTGTCCGCACACTTGATTATTGATTGTATCAATAGATACTTATACGAGGAGCTTGTTTGGGCCGAGTACCAATCCCAGTGGAATGTTTGGATTATTATCCAAGATGGCCTTGCCGATCGATGTACTATGCATATTGTTGTTCCAGTCTTGTACCTTGCTATATTCATGTTTATTGCTTTAAAAGTTAAATTTTTATTAGTTGGCATTATATCCTATCTACCCATGGGGACGCCCTTGGGAAGTTACCACCCGAAGGTACTCCATGGGAAGTTGAGCCTAGGGCTAAGTTTGGAAAGATGGTTAGGCGGAATGGCTAGTACCCATCTACGATCCTGACACACATGTAGCTAAAGGTAACGGTCTGTGTGTGGTGAGATCCAGCATGCGGTCAGCCATGCCACATGACAAGTTGTTACATAACAAATCAAGCACTCAAGCAATGGAATGATAAGGAAATCTTGTTTGCGCTATACATGTGTCTGGTACTAATGATTACATCTTGATCTAGGAGTAATAAGGTTGAAATGGCCAACAACCTGTTAAATTTGGTATCGTACGTGCTATATTACATTATTGCCTTATATTATAGAGCCTTTCTTGTTGCAGAATTTGTTTACTAATTGTTGCATCTTGATTGCTTTTTCTTGACACCTATCATTTTCTTATCCTTCACTAAGTCATTAGGACTTACCTCTTGGTTATCTTTATTCTTTTCCCAAATAAGATTGAATAAACGTAAAAGGCTTAGATCAACCCGATGAGGGTTTTTATAGATTGTGATATGATAGGTGTCATGTAAATATGTAAGGATTATACCTAATCTTTATCCTCGAACCGAAGGATACTTTGGAAAGCTTAAATGTAAATCTTTGATGCTAGGATATATGTATGGTACTCTACGATCTAAGCTTTTGATTAGTATGTTATGGATGTTTTGTTTAGGTTTGGTTATGTCATGGCTTTCCCTTGTTACAATGATTTTGGGATATCTCTTGAATTATGTATTAAGCTTAAATTGGTGGCACCTCAACTTAGGTTTTATCCTAAGCAAGGAGTCACAACAAGATAATAAGATAGATCCTTATACATAATAGTTGAGGTATCAATTACATTTTGACTCAAGTATTTTCTACGAAATTTATATGGTGAGTGCTTGTAATAAATGTGTTCAAATCAAAGACCCTCAATATTTATTTTAGTGATTCTTGAAGAAGTCCCCAAATCCAAATTCAGACCATATTAAAACCTATTTTATAACACCCCTAAATTTTTAATTAGAGAAGTAAATGCAACCTAATATAGCAGATCTAACAAAAAAATAAATAAATAATGCTTTATATGATTATGAAACTAACACCTCAATCATAGTAATCGAAAACTGTAATATCCTATGCAATTAACAAAAACAACTTCAATCGTCCAAAAAATCGCATACTCGAATTTACTATCACAATTTTCTCTATATTCAAGCATAGAATGAATGAGAAATCTTAATCCATAACTATCAACATGCGTACCAAATAATGCTAAACAACACATGCAATCGAAACAACAACTAATGCACTACAAATGAAAACCATAATATCCAATACCAAAAATAAGAAAAAAAAAAAACCTTCAATCAACCATATAATTATGTACTTGAAATAATTTTCAAAGATTTGTACCCATTCAACCATAGTCCACCCCATCAACATTTGAAAAAACACTAACTAATTTGGCATTATAAATTGGTGACCATGTGCAAACTCAAGATGTGGGAGCTACAAAATTGGGTTTACATCCCCATGACATGGTATTTTACAAACTCACTGATTATGATAGATTTAGTCTTGGAGAGGTCAAGATCCTACCTTCCATCACTTAGGTGGATGTTCGATAGGACTGTTCTTGTCGATCGATGACACCGTCTCCATCTTCATCTTCATGCCATCTCCTTTTGCTGTCGATGGAAAGTTGTTAGGCGAATGGGTGGGGAGGAAAATGGTATTGGAGGAAAGATAATAGAAGTATTGGGGAGAAAAAAAATAATTATAGTTGATTGATGCATGAGAGGTGTGACTGATGGGGAGCAAGCTTTGTGTAATGAAATTATTATGGGTAGGTGGGTAGGTTTGAAAATGGCACAAAAAATGAACTGCAAAAATGGGATGTGGAAATGAAAATCAATTTTCTATCCCCTAAAAATGAACAAATTGAAACCATTTTTATTTTTAAAATAGTATAAAATGTGAAAATGGACCTTCAAAATGAAACCAAATAGGCACTTAGCTATAGTTGTTTGATCTGATATTGGAGGATCCCAACTTCCCCCAAAATTTGACCATAACCTCTAGACACTGCTCGTTCAAAAGTCGCCTATTGCTTTATCCAATCAAAAAGGCCGATTGCATGGCTACCTGACTTGATGCACTAGCACGTCCAGTAGGAGGGCCTGACGTTACAATGAGGTTGTCACTGTTGACAATCTTGACTTCGATGACCCACAGGGTAACTGTAATGGGTTCACGAATGATTGTGCTTTGGATTTCATATCTGAAGAAGTAGACGATGAACTTACTATAGGCGTGGAAGGACTAGAGGACTGCTCTGCGGAGCACCATTCTTTTGTTTTTCTTTTTCTTTTTCTTTTTCTTTTTTTGTGTCTGAAAGTGGAAGCTGAAAAGAGATGAATCTTCCTATCTGTATATATTGCTAAATATACAGGGTAGTTAATATTGGTATTCAACTGTTTAAATTTTTTGTTTTAATTGATATGTAATTTTTTTATTTTATAATATTAGGTACATCTAATTTTTTTCAAATTGATGCTTGAACGTGAATCACATATACTCAATGTGTATTTGAAAGATTAATTGAGATAAAAAAATTCAAATAGCTTATTTTAGTGCTAAATATCTAATTAATTTATATATAAATTCTAACCTGATAAATTTTGATTCATTGATTCATATTATGATAATATATCATGCATGGATGATCATGATCATGATCGCTTGATAGTTTCTACACATTTACTTCGTGCAGCCCACATAACTTTGGTGTTGATATAGGATATATTTATTTATTACTGCCTCATTTCTTATCTTAGGTTCTAATTTGAATTTTATATAAATTTCATTTCATGAGGGCACCTCCAAGTGCTACTAACTAAATTTATAAGAAACACATTCTTAATTATTCTTAAAACTATTTAATTCATAACTTAATGTTTATTTTTATCTTATTATTTCAAATAATGTAAGCAAAAGAACCGATGCGAAGATATTTAGGAATGCAAGTGCAATTACCAAGCAACTATGAGCTAATTTTTTTTTAAATTATTCTAAAAGTGCATAAATATATAAATAGTACTAAGGTACCTAGCTAAATATATTATATATTTTTTCAAATAGTGAAATTGTGGCAAAAGTTCGTTGTGTGGAATTATAATTTTACAGCAAAATATACTTTTTTTTATACAAATTTAGGCACCAGTCATCCTTGTACACATATGTGAGTATTTACATATTTAAAACGGGTGTATTTATAATGTTAATATAATTGAAAAGATTATTAAATTTTATTTGATGAAAAGCTTAAAAATATATATCTCACATAAAGCTTTCCTTCCACCCAATAATATATATATATATATATATATAGAAAGTGTTTATTATGTACAAAATTAACCCAGCTTTTATTATTTGAATCAATTTAACGATGAACAACTTCATAGAACTCTAATTCCATTCTCTAAATGGCCTTTCACTCTTTTTCTCCAACATTAAAACTATAAATCAATAATAAAATTCAGAACATTTGGGATGACCAGAAAAATAGAGTTACCCAAATCTTTAATAGTGAAGGCAAGCCTAGAAGTCATTGCATATATAAAGCCAATAGGCGAACTTGCTCTTCACGACTGATGTAAATACATTTCAAACATTGATTCTAATAAAAATTTATAAGTATGTATTAGATCATAATAGAGAACTAAAAGGCCTTTCTTTTCTGCAAGAATGAAAGAACTTAACTAATTAAATGAGAAAAGTCTGAGTGCTTTATTGTTTCATTATATATAAATTCTGCTTCATTCAATGGATAATGGTAAGAATTTTTAAGGCAAAATTGAAATACCTACTAAAATAGAAGATTTGAATACAAATAGAAACCATAGAAATTCAGAGCAGATCAAGAGTTCTCCGAGAAAAACAACCAAAGAATCATCTCTTCAGAAGACATCTCCGCAAGCAAAAGT
>JACGDI010001153.1:269383-282694 GCA_014898725.1 Jacaranda copaia | reverse complement strand
CAACTCACCCCTACCCTACCTCAAAAAGGAGGAAAAATAAGTTTATAAGAGCAAGATTTACTCATATCATCTATCCAAGGAATCCAAGAAAACATTTACTCATTCATATCATCTGTTCAAGAAATCCAAGAAAACATTTATTTCACATACGTTTTCTCTGGATCGAGATATTTATGGTTTAAGGGGAAAAAAGACGAAAAAGAACAGCAAGCCTATCAAAAGTACTTCAAAGAATCAATAGTAAACTTATGTTGCTAGTAGCCGATAACTTAAAAGTAATACTTCTTGAGAGTCTAAAATAGTACTTGATTATTAGTAGCATTCAAAGCCCTACCAATCTCAAAACGCACATAAGCATCAATACAAGAGTACTCGACTTGATCCCACGTCAAGCACTGAGTATCCCACATGCTACTACTCATCCCCTTCGGTTTATCCATTTCTTTCCCCAGCACAACTCTCACCAAAGCCTCCAACTCCACATTCTTCAAATGGCACCCTTGACACTCCACAACTGCCAAATTCCTCAAGTCCAATATCGCATTCGTTGGGGGCTAAAATGGGTGGTCCTTCCCGCGTTTTCTCAATTTAGAATAGACGTCAACCCCAACGAATGTGTAGTTCTCATTTGTGAGGAAATCGATGAGGCAGACAGGGATGTGCTCTGCATAGTTCAGTTGGTAGATAAGGCAGCTGTGGTTGACGCTAAGCTGGAGGATGTCGACGGGTTTGTTGCGGTAGTTGGAGTAGGTGGGGCGCGACTTGATGTCCGGGCTGACAGGCGGCAATTGAAGAGCTCGGCGTCGTGGACCCACTGGGAAATGGTAGCGAGACTGCCGGTAACGATGGTGAATATGTTGGTGTCAAAGAAAGAGACGGAGTACGCTTCGAGCTTGAGGTCTATAATGCCGGACGCCATTTTTGTTTCTTTGACGGTGTTCTAAATGTGGAAACTAAAACACTTGAATATATATATAAGAACGGTTACCGCTAGGCTATTGGTTATTTTACATTCTACTATTAAATATCATAATTACATTACGATTTCTCTATTTTATTATTCTTCTGCATAGCACAAAGAATGATAAGTTCAATACTCTGATCATTGATGGATGGTGGGTTAAAATAAGTCCAACCACCAGCACTCCCTCACCACCTCATGTTTGAGTATGTCACTTTAAATTCTCTATTTTATTTTTTATTATATCGTTTATTTTAATTTGATATATAAATATCAATTGTATATGATTTTAAATTAATTATTTTTATAAAAAATTATTTCATATACATATTATATATTTATAAAATTGAATAAGAGATGGAATAAATAATAGAATAGTGAATTTAAATTGAAGTTTGTGGAATCTATTTGTTATACATTTAGAACATTATATTAATTAATAATTTTACATATTTTACACCACAAATTAATGATGAATACATTTTTTTAATTTCACAAGCAAGGTCAATTGTCCCCCAAAATCGTATGAATTCTAAAAAAAAATCTAATGACTTCATAAGACGTGATGTATGTCGCAATTAATGCATGAGATGCAATATATTTTCATTGATGAGATACTCATCTCTTAAAATCAATTCCTAGTTTTAAGATGTCTAAGATGGTGCGTATAGAAATATAGATAAATCTAGAAACTCATAAGGGGATGATTATATATGTAGGAATATAATTGATATGGGATAGCCTAACAAGTTCACAATAGGCCCACTTAACATGTTCAACCCAATATCACTTCTAGGCTTAGATAGGCTGGACCACCTGACAACAACTATTTGATCGAGCGTACTGTTCTTGACCACATTCAATGAGAGGCTTCAAGCCATTTAGCCTGTTCAACAATCTCTCTAGTCAACAACTCCATCTGTTCGACCACAATCGACCATATCACTCACTCCAACGCTAACTCAGTATGCCTCCGCATTAATGGCGTGAACAGCCGGTACAATCTTTGCCATCAACTCTACCACCAACCCTGCCACCATCTTTGATAGGGAAGCGCCTACCCAAAGTATTGTCCACCCTGAAAAGCAAGAGATGATACCACTTGGACTAGTACCAAGATTGGGATGATCGTTAACCCCCTTGCAAGGATTAGAGCCCTCTACACCTGATAGAGGCACTTTCAACATATTACACACTAGGAAAAGGCTATAAATACCTCATTGCCAACCACACTCCAAGCAATGCCAAATACATGATAAGCTCCTAATATTCTGTTCGATTATCCTCTTTCGATCAGAACTAATTTGAGTATCGAAGTGCCTTCATTAGGGGCACCTCGACTAGTTTAATATGTGTTGTTGTTGCAGATCTCAGACCTCGAGAAATATAGCAATTGGATCATTCGAACTTCCTGGTCAAATTAGCCCAAACTCCACCCTTTTCACTATAAATGACTTTCAACCTCATCATTTTTGGCGCTATTTGTGGGACACCTTGAGATTGCAATGAATAAATGGTGAACACATGTAAAGCCATATCAGAAAAAGAGGAAACCAGGAGGTCCACATCTCAACCTCTCCCTCTACCCCAGCAAAGTGTACATG
The DNA here is from genome assembly GCA_014898725.1 of Jacaranda copaia. NCBI lineage: Eukaryota > Viridiplantae > Streptophyta > Magnoliopsida > Lamiales > Bignoniaceae > Jacaranda > Jacaranda copaia. The sequence continues at coordinate 280,129 of JACGDI010001153.1, read as the reverse complement.
CTCCAGGCCTCAGTGCCCTCTAGAAGCAAGTGGTGACATTAACTATACCTCAATTGATGCAGTTGATAAACAAGCAAATCTCTGCTCAAATCTTTGCCCAATTATTTACCGCACTAAATAGGTACACCACTGTGCCATCCCCCAACCGTCTTTATCGAAAGAAAAGTACCCCAGGGACAACCATGGATGCCTAGAGTCCAGTCGACCACCAACCTGATATGAAGCTAGTCCTAGACACCCCTAGGAGAATAAGAGGTGGCTGGAGATAATGGAGGAGATTGTTGACTCCATCGATCACATTTGACCTAATCGAGCATCGCAGTACAATAGGGTCAAACATTCTAGGCGTGACTACCACAAGGACATGGAAGAATCTACAAACCTCGCAACTCAGCCTATTTGAGCTCTGCAGCGAGCGCGTGAGGCCTTGTATTGATCAAAATGCCACCCAGGCTAATCAAAAAGAATGGGAAGAAGTTTCTCATCAAGTCCAATAACTAAACAAATGCCTTGATGAGATCTCAAGGAGAAACACGGATAGAGCACCTAATCTAGAAGGCCCCTCAAAGGTCTTATCGAGAGAGAGGCTCTCCGTTTGTCCAGGAGATTATCGATGAGTGCATTACTATCTATGCCAAGGTCCCAATCAAACTATTGAGATACGATGGCTCAATAGATCCTAATGAGCACATGATGCAGTTCTAGCATATGATGCAGTTGCATGGGCACAATGAATATATCCATGCCAAGATGCTGGTGACCACTTTTCGGGGCATTGTGCATGATTGTTTGTGAAGCTTGAGCCCTCATCGATATACTCCTACGATCAGCTATGTGATAAGGTTTTGCAGCAATTCGCTAGCAAGAGAAAGGCAAAACTCCCCTACTGTGACTTTGTCATGAGGCTTAATACAAAAATCCTCAAGATAGATAACCCCAGGATCGAGTTCCTAATCAATGTGTTGTTCCTAGGGTTTAAACATAAGGAATGCACTAATGCATTAGTGCGTGAACGCCCCAGGTCGATGGAGGAACTGTTCAACCTGGTCGAGAGGTACATAACCTAGGAAGAGATGAACAAGCTCAAATTTGGATCCTCCAAGGTTAACAAAAAGAAAAAGGAGAGAGACGACTAAAAATATAAAGCAAAAGGTTACTCTCCAATCAAATATTTCCACGACTACACACTATTGAACATTCCAAGGAGAGGGGTTCTGTATGCCATTCAACAAGACAATCTCCTCAAAACATTGAGGAAATTGATAGAGACAGAGGTAATGAAAAAATTGAAGAAATATTGCCACTTCCACAAATAGAAAGGGCATGACACTGATGAATGCTTCAGTCTCTAGGGTAAGATTGAGAAGCTAATTAGATAAAGCCATCTCAAGAAATATGTAGCCATGGATACACAGGTCGAAGAGGGCAAAACCAATCAAACTTCTTGTAGAGAAAGGTTGATTAGCCCTAGAAAAAAGGACAAAGGAAAAAAACCCACCCATGAGAATCACCCACCTATTCAAGGAGTGATCGATATGATCATGAGAGGTCCCACTGGAGGGGACTCAAAGTTTGCCAAAGGGAAAACCCAGAACAAGCTGGAGTCGACCAAAGCCTCACCCGTTGAAATAACATTCCACTTATCGATGAGCGTAGAGCCTATCTCATTCACTGGCAGTGACTTGGCCCACCTTGAGGGAAAGAATATCAACAACAAAGCATATTGTCCTATGGTAATCTTGGTTGAGATTGCTAACTTTGAAGTACGTAAGGTCCTAGTCAATAATGGAAGCTCGGCCAATATCATTTTTCTCTCTACCTTAAAAAGTATGAACATGGGCCAATTGAAGTTCAAACCTGTGCGAACCCCTCTGGTCAGATTTGGGGGCTCAAAAATCATTTTGGAAGGATCCATCAACCTATCGACATCATTCGAGGAGGTACTCGAAGAAGAACTTTAATGGTGAACTATCTGGTGGATGATGTCCTATTTGCTTATAATATTATAACTTGTCGACCAGCCCTCAATAATTTCTGTGTCATTGTGTTGATCTACCATATGAAGATTAAATTTTCAACCCCAACAGGCATAGGGGAGTTATTGTGCACCATGAAGAAGGCTTAAAAGTGTTACAACATCTCGGTCGAGTCAAGTGAGCAAAAAACTCGATCACAATTGAAGACTGTAGGGGATACCTCTGTAGCAGAACTCGAGAAGACCTAAGCCAACAAAAAGCAAAAGTTAGAAGATACCAGGGTGACGCCCATCGAGAAATTCAAAACAATCGAGGTGGATTAGGGAAACCCCAACAAGACAACCTACATAGTGACAGACATGGACCACCACCTAGATTATCTTATTGTTGATTTTTTGAGAAAGAATATTGAGGTCTTTGCATGAAGAGCATCTGACCTCCATAGAATCAACCTCAATGTAATCGTGCACCATCTTAATATCGAACCCTTGTACAAATCGATCAGATAAAAGATGAGGACATTTAATGCCAAAATGACTCATCGAGGAAAAGGTCAAGAACTCCTAGATACAGGTTATATTATAGAAATTTAATATCTTTCTTGGCTTTATACGTTGTAATCGTCCTGACGAATAAGAGACAATGGCAAATGTATAACGATTTTATAAATTTAAATAAAGCATTCCATAAAGATCCTTATCCCCTGCCTCGAATAGATTTATTAGTTGATTCAGTTGCTAGTTGTAAGTTGTTGAGCATGATGGATTCGTTTCAAGGCTACCATTAAATTTTCATGGCTCTCAAAAATAGGAATAAAACTTCCTTTGTTGTTCCCAATAGGGTCTATTGTTTTTTGGTCATATCTTTTGGATTGAAAAATGCTGGAGCAACTTACCAAAGATTGGTCAATTTTATGTTAAAAAATAAAATTGGTAAGTCGAAAGAGGTGTATATCAATAACATGATTGTAGAGACGAAAAAAGCTCAAGCCTATTTGCTCAACCTTAATTATACTTTTGCAATTCTGAAAGCATTTAGTCTGAAACTGAATTCAATTAAGTGTACGTTTGGGGTTCGCAGAGGTAAATTTTTGGGCTACATTGTCAATCAGTAAGGTATTGAGATAAATCTGCAAAAAATTCGGGCCATTCTTGACATTACTCCTCTACAAACAATTAAAGACATCCAAAGGCTGGTCAGAAAGATTATTACCTTAGGCAGATTCATTGCAAGAATAGCAGACAAGAGTTTACCTTTCTTCAAAATTTTAGGTTTCCAGTGGAGTGAAGATTGTGATCAGGCACTGGTTGAGTTGAAGCAACACTTGTCCTCACCCCCCATGCTTGCAAAACCTAAACTGGCAGAGGTACTTCAGATATATTTAGCAATTTCTGAAGCATCGATCAACTCAGTCTTGGTCTCAACTTGAGATGGCAGCCATCAACTAGTCTATTATTGCAGTAAGTCACTCCAAGGATCATAGTATAATTACTTGGAGATTGAGAAATTTGCCTTGGCACTGGTCACCACAGCTTAGAAGCTATGTCCATACTTCCGATCTCATGCTATGATAGTGCTGACCAACCAGCTGTTGAGATAAGTGTTGTCAAAGCTGGACACATTTGAAAGGCTAACTAAATGGTTAATCTAGCTGGGGGAATTTGACATTACCTTTCAATCGAGAACCGCCATCAAAGCACAAGTTTTGGCCAACTTCATTTCCAAGCGAGTTGACTTGCCCAAAGAGAATTAGAAGCCCCCTTATTTGGACTTTGCATGTTGATGGATCGTCAACTATATTTGGAAGAGGAGTAGGAATTGCTCTCTATTTCCCAGCAATTGAGGAATATAATTTTGTAATAAAATTAGACTATGCAGTCATAATAATAAGGTAGAATATGAGGCCCTTCTCGCTAGAATGGGGATGGCGCTTGACCAAGGTATCAAGCACCTGGTCACAATTACAAACTTCCAACTGGTGGCCCAGCAAGTTGAAGAAAATTTTGAAGCTAAGGACTCGACAATAAGCTGGTACCTAGTTGAGGTGAGAAAGTTACATTAGTTATTCAAAAGGTTCACCCTCAATCAGGTACCTCAATTTGAGAACGAGCAAACGTATGCCCTATCAAAATTTGCAAGCTCGACCAGGGGCACAAGAGATAGAAAAATCATATTTTTGGTCATTGATAGGCCATCAATTGGACCTTTCGAGGAGAATTTAATAGCAAGCATTGAGGAGAGTGTACCTTCTTAGCAGGACCTAATCAAACTCTACCTCAGCTAGGGCATAATCCCCAAAGATAGAAATGAGGCTTGACGCCATCGAGGTCAAGCCGCCAAGTTTTCACTCGATGAGCATGGCCAATTATATACAAGGTCAATCTCTAGACCTCCCTTAAGGTACCTGGATCCCAACCAAGCTCTTAGAGTATTACAAGACATCCACACAAGTATATGCGGCAACCATTCTGGAGAAAGATCCCTTGCCCACAAAATAATCAAGTATGGATACTTTTGGCGAACATTATTGAAGGACTCGAAAGATTTTGCTCAGAAATGTACATTATGCCAAGTCCATTCAAACTTGCCGCACCAACCCACAACACTAATGATTAATGTCCAAATTTCTTGGCCATTTGACCAATAGCAGATCGATATTTTTGGCTTACTTCTAAAGTCGAATGGATAGCAAAAATTTATAATCGTCACTGTCAAGTACTTTACCAAGTAAGACAATAGATGCAGCCATCAAGAGTTTTATCAGGAAGAATATCATCTACTATTTTGGTCTGCTTAAGGTCTTTATTTCAGATAATGGCACTTAGTTCTAAAGCAAGATTACCAGAGGTTAGTGTGAAGCCTTAGGGATCACCCAGCATATTACTTCAATGGGCAATCCTAAATTGAATGACCAGACAGAGGTAATAGATAGAATGATTCTCGACCATCTGAAATCTAGGATATAGGATACTGGCTCAAACTAGGTGGACAACCTCCCCAGAGTGTTGTGGGCATACATGATAACTCTCCAAACTGCCACAGGTTATAGCCCTTACAATCTAGTCTACAAGTCTAAGGTAGTTATCCCCTCTGAGCTCATTCAACACACAACTCGAGTCAATCACTTCCACCTACTTAGAAATACATCAGAGAGAAAGCTCAACCTTGAGACTATCGATGAGCGCAGATAAGAAGCTTACAACACAATGCAGTGCTACAAATCAAGGATGGCCGAGAACCATAACAAAGGGGTCAAGTCGTGCCATTTTAAGGTCAAAGACCTCATCCTCAAGAAGGTGGAAGTTTTCAAGAATGTAGGCAAACTCGACTTAAAATGGGAAGGACCATATACAATTATAAAAGTGTCGAAGCATAACATCTACAGACTTGCTAATATGGAGGGGGAGGAACTCCCTCGCTGTGGAATGCCATCAACTTGAGAAAATTCTATATTTGAAATTATATTGTAATCGTCCATGTATTCTCTGACTTGAATAAAGTTCCAACAATACCGCTACTATTTACAAGCATTGTCATAATCGCATCTAGCAAACATCAAGATCAAAGTCGACCTCGTAGTCAATGAATAAGCAGCTTCATGCTACCATAAATTTCATAGTCAACCCCATAGTTGACGAATAATCAGCCCCTCACTACTACTCAAGATCATAGTCGACCCTATAGTAGACGAATAAATAGCTTCATGCTACCACAAAATTCCTAGTTGACCCCGTAGTCAACAGGAAATAGCTATGCACTGCCCAATCAAGTTTCAAGTCGACCCCATAGTTGATGCAAGTCCAGCTTCGTGCTGCCAAAACTAAAATTGACCACGCCATTGATTCCAAACAGCTACATGCTACAAACCTAAGGCTTTTCAGCCCAAACTAAATAATCAACTAAGCAGTCGATCAATAAGTTGACCATACAATAATGAGAATCAACCACACAATTGTGAAAAATAAATTGCTAAATGCGCTTTGGCAAAACCATGCATTAATCAACATTAAGCAATATCGACAACAATGTTGATAGATTTTCTTGATAGTGATCGTGATAACCAACTATTTTATTAGTTATTCCCCATATTATCACGACAATAAAGTTGCATTTGACAAATAGCAGGAAATTTATTTCATTTGACAAAACAGATATGAAAAACATGTTTCATTCATTAAGAAGTTTATTACAATTCCATTACAAAAAAGAAAAAAGAAGAAGAAAAAGAAGAAAAGAGAGACAAAAATAGCAAAGACCAAAGTAGCAGCAAGCTTCGAGGTCAACTCTGGCTTAAACCCGCCTAATCACCCTCTGGCTAGTTTAAGTCAGGCTCCAACAGTGTGCACACAAGAGGCAGAATGGCTTGGGGTGGTTAAGATGGCCCTGCGACGTCGCTCATAAAGTTTGTCAAGCGTAACACATACTACACCACGTCGATTTTTTCCTCCCTCAGTTGGACAATAAGGTCTTCGACAAACACAAATTCATTAGCCAACTTCTCTAGCCTCGCATCGATGTCAACCTTATTCTTTTATGCTTCTGTCGGGGGCTTATCGAGTGCATTGGTTGCGGTATCCTTCTCCCCTGACCTGATCAACCCCACCCTCTTAGAATTTGGGGTAAGGTTGTAGAGTGCCATTGAGTGCAAGGCTTATCTTACTCTTGTCATCGGGAAAAAAAGCATAACCTAGGCACTCAAGCTGCTTCACAGTCTTATGGAATGCCTCGCGAGCATCGTCAAGTGATATAATCATGCTTATATCCTAAAGGGCCAAGCTCAGGATGAACTATTCCATCACCTCTCATCGAATTGTAGAGCGATGTCGATTGAAGGCCTCCGATGCCTTTTTAATTTTCTCTGCATGACCTGTTACTTGACTAGAGGTGTAGCTTACCTGCAGGTCCAAGTGAGCCTTTTTTATTATTAAGTCCATTCGAATCCACTCCTCGATGACCTGAACCAGCTACTGATCTTTGGAGTCCAACTGTTCTTTGAGCTCGACCACTTGTTTAGTCAGCTGGTTAGCTTAAAGTTGGGAAGACTTGAGCTAAACCTTGAGAGTTTCCATATCCCCTCTCTCTTACAGCTCTTCCCGATCTACTAATGCCAGCTTTGACCAAGGAAAGATATTATAGCCCATTTGGCCCACTTATAACATAAGAATATCAGTCTATAGTATAACTATGCAAAAGAAATTCGATGAGAAATTATCGACCTCATACTTATCATATTATAGTGGTAGGCCAATGCCCTGAGAGCTCTGCCCTGACTCAAGCCCATCAGTTTGCGTTGGTTAGATAAGAAAAGCGCTGAGATCATCCACTTCAGGGAATTACTGCAAGTTATTCCCATTTGAAGGATGGTGATCGAGTTAATCACTTCATTTGTGGGGTCAAACCTAAAGTGGGGCGATAGCAATCAAGGAAGTTGGAACGACACCCTATCACCACACTTTCTAAATAGGTCATAGCCTGTTGCTGCCTTCTATTTTCCCTTATTGCCTATTGTTCTCTTAGGTGTTGAGCCTCCCTACTCAGTTATCTACCTTTGGCCCTGACCCATGGGGCTACTTTGCATAGGCTCTTCTCATTAAGCAGATTGGGGCTTAGGCGCTTGTTCAATTTGTGGAGCCACTGAAATAGTTGTCGATCATGTTGAGGTAGCCGGCTCTGCAACTAAAGCCTCTCATCGTGCAGCAGCCACTCAATGGTGTTCCTTATTCCTCAAAGCCCTGGCTTGAGCTTTGGCTCGACTTTTGGTCGTTATCTCTTTTTGATCTGCAAGTACAGATAAAATAAACAAGTATCTAAATTGAGTAGAAAGAACAATCACAGTTAACATAATCAATAAAAATCTCTACATACTCGATTACCTATGAGCAGGTCGAGCTAGGCCAACGACAAGCCAGCCAACACCAACACCTCTCTTTGGTCGAAACTGAGGCCTCCATATGCCTAAATTCGACAAAATTCCTGATAAAAGTGTTAGGCCAACTAAGTGTCTAGTTACCTGGCATTTCTATAGACCCTCTCCACCAACCCCTTGGAATGATAAAATCCCCTGGCTTCTGAACATAAAAAAAGTATTTCTTCCACTCCTATCCATAAGAAGAGGAAGGGGATACTAGAAACTTTCAATGCGAGTACACCATGAGATAGTAGAAGCCAAAATCTTCTGTACTGCCTGACTTTTGGGACACGAGGAAATGGAATAAATTTGAAAAGTTGGTAAATGAGGCAGGCTGGTCAAATAAATGCATCAACACAACAAAGCTATAGAGGGCAACGAAATAATTGGGAAACAGTTAGGTTATATAGACCTTTACACCTACCAGGAGGTCGACTATTGCTTGGGCAAGAGAAAATCAATGACCACACCTCAAACCCTCCTCCAACACCGTTATACATCCCTTAAGAAGTTGATGCATTCTACCCCAGGCCCCCAATACCAACAACTCATATTCTTCAAGGATGTGGTGCATCTCCCTAATTTGCACCAAGTCGGCAGGGGATATTTTGGAAATTATTTTGGTATAGTGGCCTAGGGTAAATAATCGACCCTAGGATGTGAGAAAATTGCTCGGGCCAGCTTTGCCCTCAGATGCAGCCCTTTCTGTGCTCAAGCTATCGCCCGATAAACTATTAGGACTATTCTCATGGGTTATTTCAGACCTACTTCCAACCTCAATTTTCCCCTGAAACGCTAAGCCCTTGGACCTAATATCCTCACTATCTAAACTGCTAGACATTTTCACAAAGAAAAGGAAGAAAATATCAAATGGGCAAAGAACTTACAACAGATATGCTGAAAACTCTAAGCATAGGAAAGATTTGGAGAGCATAGAAAGTAAGAACTTGAACAAAAATGATTTCAATAAAAATGCAAATGGATGTCTCTATCCCACATACTTATAGATATCTATGTGCAAAAATCCAAGCAACAGTGATAATTGCATTACCCCCTTGTGTTTCGTATCCTGTGAGGTAATCGATGTATTAAATGTAGAAAAACCATCACAAACCCCGATTGAGAATTCAAATTTTCTGATTGAATATTCAAAAACCCCAATCAAGTGGGCAAAACCCTGGTCGAATGTGCATAATCGCTGCAACCATTGTAACCGCCATTCAGTTATCTACTCCCTACTCCTACTAATCGACAAGCTCGACCAGGACTATGAGTAGAGAGGACTCATGATATGGGATAGCCCAATAGGCCTACAATAGGTCCAGTTAACATGCATAGCCCAATATCACTTTTGGGCCTAGATGGGCTGGACCACTAGACAACAATCATCTGATCGAGCATACTGTTCTTGACCACATTTAATGGGAAGCTTCAAGCTATTTAGCCTGTTAAACAATTTCTCTAGTCAAATGCCCCGTCTGTTCAACCAGATCGCTCACTCCAATACTGACTCATATCCTTACCACATTTAATGTTCTGACACACAGCATACCTCTGCATTAATGGCACGTAATAGTTGATACAGTCTCTACCACAAACCTTGCCACCATTTTTGATAGAGAGGCGCCTACCCAGAGACTATTCACCCTGAAAAGTATGAAATAATGCTACCTAAAATAGTACTATAATCGGGAATGACTATTAACCCCTGGCAAGGACTAGAGCCCTTTACACCTGATAGGGACACCTTCAACATATTACACACCACCTCATTGCTAGCCATGCTCCAAGTAATATTAAGTACACTATAAGCTCCTAATATTCTATTCAATTATCCTCTTTTGATCAAAACTAACTTGAGCATTGAAGTGCCTTTGCTGGGGGTACCTCGGCTAGTTTAATGTGTGCTATTGTTGCAAATCTCAGACTTTGAGAAATATAGCAATTGGATCATTTGACCTCCCTTGTTAAATTAAGCCGAAACACCACCTCTTTTCACTATAAATGACTTTCAACCTCATCAAGAACTAAGCATGAAAATAATTATTTTAGAAATGGAATAAAGATGGGAAGAGAATTATGCAAATATAATTTATTATAAGCTTGGTATGTACCAAGAATAAGAAATGAATGAAATTGTCATTCATTTTTTTATTCCAATATCATGATTAACAAATAACAACGATTGGTAGAGAATAATAGTTCTCCACAATTTCCCTCTTAATTCAACTCTTTATGATGAACTATTAGAGTAAGAGGGAGTAATGACATGGTAGTGTAGAGTCGTAAACAAATATTCAAAAATTTATTTACCATTTACATTCATATCCGTTTATTCAAAATTTATTCGCATTCATTTAAAGTAAATATTATCCATGTTTAATTAGTAGATATTTGATTATAAATAGATACGGATATAGTAAATGAGTATCCAATCCATTTAATATCCACTCCGAATATATATTCATTAAATAATATATTATTTATATTTTTCAATAAAAATCTCCTAATCTATATATGTATATATAAATTATAATAGAATAATTGTGAAGAAAAAAGAATAAAATTAAAAAATTATTGTAATACATAGAAAAAAATTGAAGAATGAAGTTAATTAACATAATTACTGTTGGTTGATTTTATAATCAAAATACTTAAATGTCATTATTAATATTAATTAGTGCTAATAATCAATTATAAAAGTAATTATTTGTTAGAAATTATGACATTTGTTTGATTACTTTCTTTTTAACAAAATTGTATAATTTCTTCAACTAATTAAAAGTGTCAAGCCCCAAAGTCAAACCATATATTCCAGTATCGAAGTATGAAACTCAAACCCAAACAAATAATAGTATCCAA
>JACGDI010001153.1:237729-259187 GCA_014898725.1 Jacaranda copaia | reverse complement strand
GTCTACCAATTGATACTTGCTTTGTTTAAGCTTACTCGTAAATTTTTGTACCCTTGTGAGGGTCTGCCAATCTAGAACCTTTTTCTCACTATCTGTTATTCGTGATAAGCCCCTATGTAGGTTTTTAGTTTCCGTACCATTCTCTAAAATGTGTTTGAATTCTAATCTTTTATCTGTTATCTGATTGGAACACTCCTGTAAGGGTCTACCAACCGGTACTTGCATTGTTTAAACTTACTCATAAATTATTTCACCCTTGTGAGGGTTTGCCAATCTTGCACCTTTTCTCGCTATCTATTATTCATAATAAGCCCCTTGTGTAGGTTTTTTTATTTCTGTACCGTACTCTAAAATGTGTTTGAAATCTAATCTGTTATCTATTATCTAATTGAAACACCCCTATGAAGGTTATCTTTGATATTGATTATGTTTTCTATTTATTTTAGTGCCTAGAACCTTTATCTATTATCTATGTCACTAATGTCTGACTGTTTTATATTTGTATCATTTTGTTTCATTATCTATTTCCTTATCAGCTTATTTATTTATTTGTTCAGTATTTACTGGCTATGCTAGCTTATCTGTGTTCTATTTACTATTTTCATACTGTTAGCCTCAAAATTAACAGTGCACTAGGGATTTTCCCCTAGGCATATGAACAAACTATTAATTCTATTATATATAGATGATTATGTGGGTGAAGAGCCAATCCGGGCGATCTATTTGGTTATGTGAGGCACACTAAGGATATCTCCCTAAGTGTCAACGATACACGAGGGATTACCCCCTGGATGCCTGCCATATGCTAGGAATTTTCCCTAGGTACTAGCAATACGCTAGGAATTTCCCTCTGGGTATCAACGGTGTGCTAGAAAATTTTCCTTAGGCATCTACGGTGAACCATATAGTTTTGTATGGGCATCTACCATATACCAAACTATTATGCTTAGGTAAACTGTCTATCTATCTTGTATAAAGTGAATCTACAATGCATGTCTTGAAGCCTTCTCTTGGTATGCATATGCTTTGGGTTTGTTTTACCTAACTGGATTCTATCTGCATGTAATATAATCTTGGAGCAATAAGGTAGGAGAGTTTCCTATTTTACTTTTTGTTACTGCCTATATTCTGAATATGTTATATTCTGTCTGTTTGATTATGATATATTAAGTTAAGTTTCTTCTCGATAGATCCCTTTTATTACTCTTACTTATCCCTCACTAAGTCCTTGGACTTACCCCCTATATTTCATTAATCTCTCAGACAGGGATGGGTGATGCCAGGTTCCAGGCTTGAATTGAAGTTCAAAGATATTTTGTAATAGAGCTAGTGTTGTAATTATGTATGGGATTTTGGGTATGTGATGATCACCCCAGAGATGTTATGATATGGCGAACTGGTATCGAAGGTTGTAGTGTATGAATGATGATGATAACATGATCTATCGTGGGTTGTAAACTTAAACAAAGCTCCTTGGAACTCTTATGGCATATATTTTGTGATTTCTATTTAGTCTTATTTAAGTTGAACTGGTATTTACTTTTGAGATATTTGGAAAAACAAAATTATGGGCCTATTGTTGAACTGTAACTCTAATAATTAAGTTTAAATTACTGTGGGCCTCAGCTTAGGTGCTATCCTAAAGTAGGGTGTTACATTTGTCCATTTGAAAATTTTCATTACATTTCTATTGATTATTGTTGAATATTAATCATAAGAATGGAATCAATTAAGGAATGATAATTCCATTCCTTTCTTATTTTTTTTTTCTTGTACATATCAAGCATACGATAAATTATACCATCACTATTCATTTTCCATCTTCATTCCATTTCTAAAATCATTTCATTCTCAGCTTATTTTGTTCATGTACAATAATCACCACCTAATGATTACTACATGTTAGAATGCTTACTTCATCTTTAAACTTTTGCTTGTTGGGATGCTTATTTCTTAAGAAATTCATGTTTTGCAGATTTGTAATTTCACTCACCTATAATCCCGTAAGAGACTCCTATGATTGGATTTAGCTAGTAATGGAAAAGAGTGAATAAGATGACCCCCTCTAAGAAGAGTTGGATTGAAGGGCACAAGCTTGGGACATTACTATATGAATGAGACTTCATCCTTAAACCAAGCGATGCCTTAAATTCCCATTCATCTCCTTTGTCTTCCAGTCCCAAATGTAGAGTAGACCTACTATAACTATTTATTGTTTAAAAATACCAAATAAGTATTTTTTAAAAATATAATGTTCTCGTAATTTTTAAAATATGAGAAAGCAATGTTATTATCAAAAAACTCATTATTTACAAATGTATATATACATATTTTAAATTTTAAAAATTAAAGATTCAAATGTACTTTTTACTTTTAAACTATTATTTAGTTTTATGTTATTTTTAATTTATTAGAGTATTACATATATTGATGTGCCCAGTTAAAGTCCTATAGGCATAAAATTAAATATTCAATGAAAGACCAAATTAATTAAACAAAAAGATGCCAAATTAAGCCTATTCAAGATGAGCTTCCAATCTAAGTATACCCACGCCCATGAAAGATTCAGCTAGTATAAAAATTGACCCCTAAAATCAAAAAGGCATGGAAGTAATAATTTTTTCAACTCAAGCCATGACTTTATGCAAGCGCATTTTGGAAGTAGAAACCTGACACATACTAATTTATGGAAAGGATTCTTAACTCCTTTTCCATCCAATTTCATTTGGTGCTATCTATGAAAAATTTCTTTTGGACATATAAAACACTAAGAATGTAGATGAAAGCTAGATATCAAGGCTCTAATACCCAATCGCACTCATAAGAAAGAATGCAAAGAGCAACCGATTGGATGTACAACCCCTAGCATTGGAGGTACCACAAGAGCAGCAAGCTCCATCCCTCAGAGGACCAATGCTACAAATTACATGAGAGGCCATATTAACATTAACAAGAGATGCCTCAACATGGAATTCAACAAACAAGATAGCTATGTATCTCAAACAATAATGTTTATGGGGCAATAGACCTCGAGCACCTAAAGTAGGATGGGGTTGATTGTTGTCACCTCCCACAAGGTTGATTGCCTATGTGGTGATCGAATTAGAGAAAGTAGTGGTCCAATGGCTTCACCTAGAGCCTAATAAGTGCTAGAGCCCATGGTTGGCCACCACTATTGCCAATCACAGATTCAAGGTAACCAATCTCTCAAAGTTTGATGAAATTGAAAATCCTTAAGAATATTTAGATACGATATGGTGTGCTAGGAGATGTACACTTAACAGAGCATGCCCTTACCCAACTCAACTAATGCCCATTGGAACCATTATCAAACTAGACAAGTTGGCACAGTATCTCCCAAAAAATGTTTTTGCCAACTAGATGTACCCAAGATAACAACCCACTTGTTCACCATAAAGCAGAAGGAAAGGAAAGGCTTGCGGGATTAATTTGTTCAAGTGGTACACTAGATTTCTCACCTCAATCTAGAACTCTAGTATGCCTAAACAAAGATTGAAATACAGGACTGCAAAGTATCTTAGCATTAAGCACCCAACTATTTTGGAGGACCACTGAATCCAATTCGAGAGTATATACGTTGGAGAAATAACAACTCCCATAGAGAACCATAAAAGATAATAGATAATCCCAAAAGGTAAGGTGAATCTCTCATACTATGCAACCTAAAGGAGCCCTGTTACTATAAAGATGATGGACTATCCCAAGAGTTAGAATTCAAAGAAGTTTTAGTATTTCAATCATGATAGAGAATGCACTACCAGAAAATATAACTACCTAAATGAGAATATCAAAAGGTTGTTCCAACGAAGAGACCTAGGGAAGTTTGTAGCTAAGCAAAGAGATAATACCAAAAAGCGAACTAGACATAGGGTGAGAAGGATTATTGAAAGACTCTTAAAAGTAGAAACTAGAGTCTCAAAAAGAGTCACAACAACATAGAGCCAAAAACCTCCCGACCATAGAGTCATATCAATAACTTATAGCAAACCCATACAAAGTGAATCTGCTAGTACCTAAAAGCCCCTCATTAGAGTAGCAACGCATGTGAAAGCTTGATTACTTGAATTGGCTCCTTGTGCAGACAAATCATGTCCCCTACCATCCAATGTCACCTTTGGAGAAAGAGATATAGAGATAAGAAGAGACAAACACCCTGACACCCTAGTAATCTCAACCTTTCTTGCTTGCTCCAAAGCTGAAAAGATCTTAATAAATAGTGGGAGTAGGAGCCCCATAGACATCATTCTCCATGATTTTTTTTCGCACTCTTTTGTTTTTATAACATAAATATTGTTAAAGCGCTGAATCGACGTCGACTATAACCCCTAGCCTTCCAAACTAACGATGCGGGTGTTTCCTTCTAACTAACCAAAACCAATGTTTGACTGCAAAAGATCAACATTTCCTTAGTCAAAGCTAGTGGAGAAATCATTTAGGCAAACAACTGAAAGTAAAGTATAGATGATTTTAAGCTTGAAACGGGAGAAACTCCCAAAGAGGTTGAAGTTACCCCAGGTACTATAATGAACACCTACAAAGCTAAAGATGGGAATCCAAAGTAGGAGGTGCTAAAAATGGAATGCTAAAGAAAAGCACAAAACTACGTGGATGAATATATATATATATAGCACTCAAGTACACCTGAGAAATCTCTAAGTTGAAGTCTCAATGATAAGGATAACAAAAATTTCAGGATCCATAAGAGAACTAGATGCAAAAGGGAAAGGACCTCTCAAATAAACACACAAATAGAGCTATATAAGGGTTTCAAAGTGCAGAATGGAAACCATCATTCCAGACTAAGAATGCCCCAACTCTAAGGAAATGCATCTCTTGAAAAATATCATTTATTTCATTAGACTAGGCACCTGTATTAAAAAAATGTCTAAGTTTGATTCTTAGTAGCTTAAATCAGCATGGTCTTTGTTACCAATAAAATCCATCCGAACTTGAGAGATGAAAAATATCATTTTAAGTTTCAATGAAGTATTTTGATTCATCGTTAATAACACTTGTATCTATTTACTGCAAACTAATTTTCCTTCAGCAATAACATCTTTATGATAAAAACATTGAGAGGCACACAAAAATAACAACTCTTCAAAGACCTAAATAGGTCCCTCTATGGAATATTGACTCCATGGAAGACTTCAATCATCTCTTTTGATAGAATATCAACTTTGCAAGAAACCCTAAGGGAGTTTCTCCATGAAATAACTAGTTTGAAGAAAGATCTCAAGCATGCATTGCTATAAGATTTCAAGCTAGATTTTAGGTTGTAGTAAGTCCCTAAGCCCAAATTGTGGTAAGATCATAGGTGCACAAAACTTTAGCTTCTAGTAAGATCTAGGGGGCACATCTCTATAAGATCCCTAGTGTGCAAACTTTTAGCTTGTGGTAAGATCCTTAGATCGCATCATAGTTAGATCCCAGGTACATTGAACGTCTTTTGCAATAAGATCTTGAGTGTGAAATGCAGTAAAGTCCTAAGAGCATTGATCTTTGGCTCGAAGTAAGGTTTTAAATATGTATCACGATAAAGTTCAAGTTGCGTGATTTTTTCCTTGCACTATGATTCTAAGCACGCTGTGCAGTAAGACCCTAAGCATTAGAAGCATCAAACCTTATGCACATATTGCGATGAGACCTTAAGCACAAGGACCAACAAATAAAGACCATTATAAGACCCCTAAAAAGGCTCATGGCAAACCACAAAGAGCACAAATAGGCATGTGGCAAACTAACAAAGACCACCCCCAAGTCCTCAAATGGTGCATGTAGTAATGAAGATATTATAAAACCCCCAAAAGGGCCCACAGAAAATGAAGATTGCTACAAGACCCCTAAGGGGCCACAAAAAATTGAAGACTTATATAATATCCTCAATGAGGGCCCAAACTAAAATAAAGACTACTATAAAACCCCCAAGAGGGCACATAGTAATCATGTCTACTATATGACTCCTAAGGGGGCTTATAGAATTTAAGTTTGTAGTAAGACCTCCAATGAGGCTTGTAGAAACCAAGTCTATTAAACGACCTCCAAGCAGGCTTGAAGAGATGAAGTCTATTGTTAGACCCCTAAGAAGGCTTGTAGAAATCAAGTTTGCTGAAAGACCTCTGAGGAAGCTTACAGAAATCAAGTTTCATATGAGATCCCCAAAGGGGCTCGTAAAATTACATCAGCTATACCACTTTTAAGAGGGCTTGTAAACAAACATTCCCATGGTAAGATTCCAAGGGTTACTCAAAAAAAAATAAAGAGGTAGAACCATCTCATGATAAAACCTGAAATAGCATAGATACAACAAAGGGTAAATATAAAAAATAGGGCTTACGACCAAAATGCGAAAAAGTTAGGCCATATATATCAAGTTCATCTTGTTCAAATTAGTCATCAATGGTGAAAAAAAATGATAGATGATGTCTTGATGTGCTTGCGGAAGAGAATGGTAGAGAGAGTGAGAGCTGGGTATTACCAACAGAAGAGAGAGAGAGAGAGAGAGAGAGAGAGAGAGAGAGAGAGAGAGAGAGAGAGAGAGAGAGAGTCCTGAGCTAAAAATGAAATAAAAATAAAAAAATAACTAATTGGGGCTATTTTGGTCAAATCAAGTAAGTGGAGAGTGAACTCAAAAAATAAAGTTGCGATGGTGAGTTCAAACTTTAAAAATGATGTGAGTAGGGATAGGAATAGGCCAGGCTGCCTATTAGGGGCCTATGGCCTAGCTTATATATGACCTAACTAAGCCTATCCTATTTAATACAAAGGCCAGATTAAGGCTCATGAAATAGCCTTTTGCATTAAATAGGCTAGACTTACACTATTTTAAAAGCCCATTTGCCTAACAGGTTAGTGTGTTTGTCATTCTTTATGAGATAACCTTTACATAACTTTATTTATAAGTTTATATAAAATAGCTTTTAGTATTTAATCATTATTTAATGAAAGCGTGTTGGTTTACTTTTAGCTCTATATTTATATAACTTTTATTTACATACAACTATTTTATACTTTAATTTTAAATTTCATAACTATGTATCAATTTTTTATCTTTTTGGCTATTATCTATGTACGCTTTAATAATTTGCATAACTTTCAAGCCTATTAAATAGCTAAACATATTAAAATTCATTACAAATTCGAACTTATTAAAAAACCTAGACTTATGTAATGTTTAAGCCTAATTGGAACTTTGATAGAAAACAGGCCTTTACATAGGCTATGTTTGATTGTAAATTGGAGCACTTTGTCAAAATATTTTGGCAAAATGGTTTTTGGGAAGTGGGGTTGGGTATGTGATGATTGTTTGTTTATATTTTAGGTGATATGTGGAGAGTGTTTTGGGAAAAAATTATTTATTTGGTATTATTTTGGGAGGGGATAAGATGTCACATTAATAGCTTCTTTGTTTTTTTATAACACTCTGAATTCTGAAATCCTAAAATAAAATATGAAATCGATGAGTTTGGCTAGATTAATTTTGGATTAGATTTAAGTAAAGTCTAGAAATAAAATATTTACAAACGAGGGATAAAATTGTAAAGAAGAGAAGGACTTGAATGTTTAAAATTATAAAATTTAGGGGATTAATGTGAGTGAAATAAAAGTCTAAGGACTTTAGAATAATTAAATTTGAACTTGATCACCCAAAAATAGAAAGATTAAGGGTCAAAGTGTAAGAAATAGAAATTAGAGAACTAAATTGAAGTCTAGAGACCAAAGTGAAAGCAGTTTAAAAGTTTTGGGGCTATAGTGAAGTCGGCCAAAAGTTTAGAGTCAAATTGAAAAAGTTGTAAAATATTTCTATATATAGGGTTGAGGACAAAGAATATTCAAATTCTCAAAAAAAACATCCAAACCTTGCCCCAATGGAAAATTGCCAAAAAATAGCCAGGAAACTTGATATTAACACTATGGTTAGCTCTCTCTCGTCAAGATGAACAAAACCATACCAAGATTAACCTAAGACCATTGAACAATCATTGGAAAAAGAAAGCTGACGGCGAGTGATAGTAGGTTTGGAGGTTCCGCCACTTTCAACAACAGAAAGTGGATGAGCTTTACTAGGTTTTGGTAGCAACAACATGGGCAACTAAAGTAGTGTCAATTTGGAGTTTCAATTGGTGGTAGCCGAGGAATTAAAGCGGCAACGAGTTAGGGTTCTGTGATGATTTTTCAAGAAATTGGTCAGCCCAATGGTAACCATCTAGAAATTATTTTGAGGGTTTTGCTCACCTCAATGAGGGGCACTCAATGGCAGTAGTAGACCTCATCTCTGGCAATGATGCATGGTCAGTTGATTAGGAAGCCAGGACCTAAGTGATCATACACCTGACATTTTCTCTGTAATTACTAGTGAATTTATACTCAATAGTATGAGATTTTCTTGCAGGGGAAAGAACATATATACTTGTTATATATCCTAGTTGTTTGCTTTCTTTTTATCTATGTGTTGGAAATAGTACTCCACATCTCCCTTTTATATTGAATGCTTCTATAGATATTGATTTATATTGCTTTATTTGAAATTAGTGATTATGTTGAGGAAACTAAAAAGTGATTTCAAATTATATTTTTCTACCATCACTATGTTTATCTTAGAATAAGACTAGTGCTGATTCAATGATTACTTATTCATGATGGTGAATTAAAGTGTTCAGTGAAATGCTGTTGGACATATTTAGTGATATTAGTGATTATAATTAACACCCTTGGGGTGGACCATGGGATCGATTTCAACAGATGATCGGGCAAAATGGACCAATGATGGCTAATCTTTCAGTTGATACCTATATAAAGTGTACATATACTCCCTACTTATAGTAAGCTAGAGATAGCCATCTACAAGTAGGATCAGGCATACGGCTAGCCATACCTAGTGAGTGATTAAGCATCCGAGCTGATCACTTGGTACTTTGGAGGGATAAGGATTTCCATATTTTCAAAAGTAGAGTGACAGGGTGGAAGAACTACCAACAACTTAACAGTGCTAAATTATATTTAGTATTTTGATATGCTTGATACTTATGCTTTGAAACTCAAATATTTAACAAGAATCCACTTATTGTTCAAATGGTTTTTTGAATGTAATTGAGATTTAAACCTATGTGAGAGATTATGAATTTTATAAAGTTTCATTATTGGTATGGGATGGTAGTAAGATAGATTACTTTAAATTTTGACTAAAATCTTCTCTAACGACTTCTGAAAATTTTAATGTTTCTACTTATTTTCTATATGTTATTTGATAAATTATTACTTTGTTGCTATTGCTAGACTTTTTCACTAAGTCATTTGAGCTTATGTGGTTTCACTATTATTTTTCGTTCTTTACCCCTGATAAGATTGAGTGATGAGGATAGACTAACCCAATCGACACATGAGGTAATGAGGGTGATGGAAGTGCTAAGTGTGACTTGTGATATTTGGCTTCATAGTTGAACATCTGATGGATGCTATTGTAGAAAGTGAGTAGTTTGGAATTTAGAGAGATGTGTTTCTTTTCCTATTCAAAAAGATTATAGTATAGAATGAGTAGCACCTTGGATTGAAGCAGGCACCTCCCAGTCGGGGCATTACAGAGGTGGTATCAGAGTTTAGGTTTGAAAACTTGAGCTATGCTAAGATATGATCCTAGAGTATGAAAGGTTTGCTTAGTGAAGAGTAAGCTTGATTCTAAGATTTGAATGAGAGGTGAAAGTTTTAGCTTGTGGAGATTAAGCATGACTCTAAAATCTTAGTAAGACATGAATTTTTGGGATAATGTTTGATCTGAAAGACGTGAAGGGTTGTGGTTGGCTACGCAACTAATGTATAATCCATAACTCCTAAGGTATCGAGCATGTGACTTCTTATATTTAGGAGGAGTAATATTCTTGAGGACTTGTATTAGATACAAACTTGTTCAAGAGCACTCTAGTTGATGTGTGAATCGATGACCATTTTATATATATCTAAGTTGGATAAATAAAAGATCTTTCATATCAATACTTTAGACATAAACGTATCTTGTGAAGATCATATATAACCATTTGGGAATTGGTATGCCGATAACTCAAATCTTTCTGGAATATGGAGCTTTGGGATTAAAGGGGCTAAGAATGACATGAAAATCTAGCTAGGACGTGAACTTATGGGATATTGTTTGATGTCGAAAGAATAAAGAATTGGTGTTAGAGTGACCTGCCAATATCTAGTCCATTATTCTTGAGATGTCAAACATATGACTTTAGTAATGTTTGGAGAGATGAGATTCTTGGTATCACATCACGACGTTAGTATATTTGTGATAATAGAGCTTAAGAAACCAAAGATCATTTTGGAATAATTTGTATTTTGGTTTATAAATATGGTTGAGACCCATCTAGTATAGTTATTTCATAGAAATCAGTACTTTAGTTATGGAATTAACTGGTATAACTACATCATGGTATTTGAGAAGGAAAAAAGGAATACTTCCCATAAGGAAACCTTTTAAGAAATAAATGATTGACATGTGTGTCTAGTTATAGATTAAATGTTTAGGGAATTAGCACATAAATAATAAGAAAGCTCACAAGATAACAGCTAACAAAATGAAAGAAAATTGCCTATAAAAATGAAGTTGTAAAGAAAACATTATGACCTAATAAGAAAAGGATAATGTTTGTTGAAAATTGTAGAAGACATATAGAGTTAGTAGTGGAATCTTAAGAAAAATGTCCAGTAGGGATGTAGAAATCAATGAAGAAGGAATTGAAGGAAAATACTTGGGAATATATATGTATATCACGCATATACGCTTGGGAAACTTAACTTGTTGGGGAGATTGTTGTTCTAATAAAGTTGAATTCGATGCTAGGGATGACGGTTGAGATTAATGGTGTTTGATCTGTACATATGGTCATAACTTGAATGGTATGACTCCTTGGGAAATTTGAGTAATAATCATAACAAAGTTAATCAAAAAGACTATAGGATGATAAGAGATAAGGAAAACGTATGACTATCCATAGGATATAAAGCTTTGAGGATTAATCCAAGAGGAACGATGGAACACTTTTAACTATGATTAAAAACTTTAATACCTTTAAGAATGAGATTCATGTACACATACTGGTAGAAGTGTAGGTAAGGCTTTTGTATAGCTAAAAACAGACATATTAACTAACTCCACAAAGTCTTACACCCCATTTTGGTATCTCATAATTTCATAAATGAATAGTGACTCTAAAGTGATTTAACAATTGATACATTTAATAAAATAAATCCTAGTACTCTTAAGAACTAGATAGACACACACACACATATATATATATACATACATATATATTTTTAGTAGCCCACATACAAGCGTAACTGTGCATACAGATTTGGGTTTGAGAAAACCATATCACATATTCTAGTACTCTATGCTCTGCAACAACATAACAATTTTAGCACTATGTAGGAGTGTCTCAAGTTGAATGAAAAAGACTCCATTGCCCCAGGATCAGTTGTAAAAGTGCAGAATATTGATCCACTAGAAGACGTAGACATAGATAGATTACACTGCAATGGACAGTTGACAATTAATTAGCTCAACCCTTTGGAATACTACAGTGCAACCTCTATGAGCGAAGACACTTGAGAAAGGATAAACAGCAACTCCACTCTCTTATGACAACATCAAGAATAGATTGTAAAGTAAGATAATGTAGGATAGAATCCTAGTTGTGGCAAAATAAAGCCTATATGATTTATTAATACACAAGATTAGGTCAAGTGACTATAAAAGTATTATAAAAGATCTTATGGGAAGAACATCGCATAATTTCTTGGGGTTTTAGTAACCAAAAATTTATGAGAAAGTTAGCAATTAGAACATAAGGAAATTAAATGAAATAAGAAAAGTCCTTTGAATATCAAGAAAGGACTAAGTATCATTGATAAGGAATTGCGGGATAATGGTAGAATCTAAACAAGTCTCACTGAATATGGGACCACAATACTTTGCCCGTGTAAACAACTTGGCTTGGTGTAAGGTGTAAAGTCTATTTAAGGTTAAACTAAGTTGAGAATGTTCTTAGTTAGAGTTGGTGGAAAAGGTATATTAGGAAGTACTTCTTGCTCATAATATAGGTACCATGGATTGAAACAATATCATTTGTGTGATCAAGCTCTTACAATGTTCACGAACATGATATATAGAATGCTTTAATTTATTGGATCAGTTTCTAATGATCCTATTGAGGACATTTGGTAAACTTGGAATTGAGAGAAGAGTCATATTACATTTACCCGTAGCATTATAAATACCTACAAAAAGGAGGCAGAAGACAAAATCCGATTGTGTGAAAATGATATCTTTGTGGTTTAGTGATAGAAATGACTATAACTAGTAATTTTAAAAATTATCATAAAAGACCTTATGGAGAACACCACGGGGATTTGAAATCCATTCACCAAAGGTTATGAGGAGACTAGTAATTAGAACATAAGGGCCTTGATTAAAAGTGTGAAGGGATCCTCTAAGTATCGAGAAAAGAACATGAAAATTATTGATACTGATTTTGGAAGATATCAATGAGAATCAAACTAATCTATTAAGTGTCAAACTGAAACACCTCACTCATATAAACTACTTAGCTCATTGTAAAAGTATGTAAGGTTGAGCCAAGTCAAAGATACCTATAGTTAGAAGTTTGAGGAAAAGATATACTGAAAATTACCTTCTACCTTATGATATGAGTATCATAAGTTGAAAAGATTCCATTCACAGTAAACAATGCTCCTATAGTATTTATCAACATGACATGTAGGATGTTTTGATTTGCTGAATAAGTTTTTAATGATTCCATTAAGGACAATTGGTATACTTGAACTCAATAAAAGAGCTACACTATAATTTTGCTTGGTGATGTGAATGTTTGTTGGAATACAAATTATGTGCCAAGCTAATAAATTGAATATCAATTGGGAAAAAAAAGGTACATTAAAAAGGTGTGACACCATGAAAAAACATTAAGGCAATCTTTCCAAGATCAAGGTTATAACCAATTGAAAATAGCAAAATAACCTTACCAAAACCAAGACTTTTAGACGATGGAAAAAGGGCTGGAGATATGTTACAAATGTAAAGTCCTTTAGGTTTTGCCTGTTAATATCATAGGTGTATTCAAAAATTTTCCAAAATGGTGAATATATTGAATTTACTTTAGTAAGAAAAATTTGTGATCTTAATACACGAGGAAAGATATGAAGAGATCCTATGAAATAAAGGAGAGGATTAGCTTGTGCTATTTATTATTTCCTTTATAGAATGTACCAAATTGTTCTATTTGTCTATACTCTCAACAACAATTAGATTATAGAAAAGAGATCATAGGTACCCCAAAAAAACTTACATCCTGCAAGCATAATTATTTTCTTAAGAATATATGACTTGTCTCTTTAGGTTGCTTCACTAAAACACAATTACCTTTGTAAGTTAATAGAGGTTCCTAGAAAAATATGGGTCATAGAATATTATTTAAGTATAAACACCCAAATCAAAAGAACAAGAGGAATAAACTTATACACCCCAAGTTGCAAATGTGAAGTTCTATTTGGAATTTAGACATTAAGAAGTACATGATTCCTTGAGAGGAGATAGAACATGATGATACCAAAGTAAGGGACACAGTAAGCTGAAGAAAGTTGAAGAATATGTTCTGAATAAAGGTTTTTTAGGCTTTGACAATTCATATCAAACATGATCTTCTTAAGCTTATAGATCTCTTGATTGAGATAATTAAAAATGAGCTAATCCTTGAATGAATAGCGATGTAGTGAATTTCGAGTATTAAAGAGATGGATTCATCTTAGTACTAATTTAACCCTTCTTTAGGAAACTTAAGAAAATATCATAGATGCTTATACCCTGAATTGAATATGAGGCCATAAGAAATGATCTCATGTACATATGGGAAGACTTAAGAAATAGGAATAGATGATCTTGCTAGACATAAGACATGTAAGGTAACTCCAAGCACATGATGAAATATGGAATGCTCAAGTAAATGTGAGTGAAGGAAGAAACTCACAACAGTGATTCCTCATAAGAAGAATTTCCACTTTCCACAACAAGTAAGAATCACTTGAGAATAGAGAAGAAATATGTGGAGTCCATTAGATTAAGAGAGATAGGAAGCTGCAACAAAATTATCCTTGGAAATAGTAAGATGGTAAGTGATGACACTACAAAATCTTTCATATGTCATAAAGGAATTTGGGAACCAAATTCCATTAAGGGAAGAGGGTTGTAACACCCCAAATTCTAAAATGCTAAAATAAAATATGAAATTGACTAGTCTATTTAGATTAATTTTGGATTAGATTTAATTAAAGGCTAGAAATAAATATTTACAAACAAGGGATTAAATTGTAAAGAAGAGAGGGACTTGATTGTTTAAAATTATAAAATTTAGAGGACAATGTGAGTGAATTGAAAGTTTGAGGACTTTAGAATAATTAAATTTAGACTTGATTTCCTAGAAACATAAAGGTTGGGGGTTAAAGTGTAAGAAATAGAAACTAGAGGACTAAATTGAAGTCTACAGACCAAAGCAAAGGCAGTTTAAAAGTTTTGGGGCTAGAGCAGAGTAGGCCAAAAGTTTTAAGGTCAAATTGAAAAGGCTGCAAAATGCTTCCATATATATAAGTTTGAGGACAAATATTATTCAAATTCTTAAAAAAAATTCCAAACCTTGCCCCAATGGCGAACGACCAAGAAATAGTCGAGAAACTCAATATTGACACTGTGGTTAGCTTCTTCTCATCAAGTTGTACAATACTATACCAAGATTGACCTAAGACCATTGAACAATCATTGAAAAAAGAAGGCTAACAGCGAGTAATGGTAGGTTTGGAGGTTTTGCCACTTTCAGTAGCAAAAAGTGGATAAGCTTTACTGGGATTTGGTCGTGGCAACATGGGTAAGCTAAAGATGGTGTCAATTTGGAGTTTCAACTGGTGGTGGAGAAGAAATTAAGGCGGTGGCGAGTTAGGGTTCCACAACACTTTGTCAAGAAATTAGCCAATCAAGTAGTGGTCAATCTAGAAATCGTTTTAAGGGTTTTGCTTGCCTTGGTGAGATGCACCCGATGGCAGTAGTAGACCTTATCTTCAATAGCAAGATATTGGCAGTCCAGTGGCATCGTGTGGTTAGTTGATGAAGAATAAAGCTCCAGACTCATCTAAGCTATCTCAACTTGAAATTAGGTCTTAACTCGATTCAATTGGGAAAATTTCATATCAAATGTCAATTCCATTGATTTTTAAGATTCTAACTAAATGATTAATGAATTAAGGATATTCAAAAGTAATTTGAATTAAGAATGGCTTAGAATAATGTCCTAAAACTTGATAATGTGAAATGTTGTGAACGAAAATGGGTTATACAACTTGGAGCTAACAGACTCGTACCCAACTAACTTTAGAACTTGGACCTTATTATGTGACTTTAAAATAAATAAAGTGATGAATAGATTCTGTCAGGGGTGATGTGAGGATTAAGTTGGCCTGAGCGCGTAAAGCTATTAAGACAGTTAAAACATTAAGACAATAAAGTGGGAATGTTTAGGCCCAAGTAAGTACAATTTTATAATACTAAAAGAATCATGAATCTAAAGATTAAACTAGACCACAACGATATAGGTTGTATCAGTAATCTATTCATCAACTCATTAGTTAAGAATTACCATATTTAATTATGTTAGGCATTTAGATATGAAACCAAGATTACTAGAATTGTGTCAAAATAACTTTAAGTTTGAAAAAAGACATTAACTATATTTGTACTTAATATTTAGAGGATTAATAAGATAATAACTCAAGTTATCTTATGATAGTTCTCGATTGATTAAGAAGCCAGGACCTGAGCAATTATACGACTAGGAATTCCTCTACAATTACCAATGAGTTTATACTCAATAGTATGAGATTCCTTGCTGGGGAAAGAGCATATATACTTGTTATATATCATTGTTGTTTGCTTCCTTTCGATCTATGTATTGGAAATAGTACTCCACATCACTCTTTTATACTGAACACTTTAGTTGATTTTGATTTATGTCGCTTTATCTGAAATTGGTGATTGTATTGAGGAAACTAAAAAGTAATTTTGAATTATATTTTTCTATCATTGCCATGTATATCTTAGAATAAGCTTAGTGCTAATTTAGTGAGTATTTATTTATCATGGTGAATTAAAGTATTCAGTGAAATGTTGTTGGACATATTCAGTGAAATGTTATTGGACATATTCAATGATATCAATGATTATATTTAATACCTTTAGAGGTAGGCCTTGGGATCAATTTCGAAAGACAACTAGGCAGAATCAACCAATGGTGACTAATCTTTTAGCTAATACCCTTAGAAAGTGTGCATATAATCCCTACTTATAATAAACTAGAGATAGTCGTCTATGAGCGAGATCAGGCATATAGCTAGCCAAGCCTAGTGAGTGATTAAGTATTTGAGCCGCTCACTTGGTACTTTGAAGGGATAAGAATTTTCATGTTTTCGAAAGTGGAATGATAAGGTAGGAGAACCACCAACAGCTTAACAGTGAAAATATTTGCTAAATTATATTTAATTTATTTGATATGCCTAATATTTATATTTTGAAACTTGAATATTTGACAAAAATCCACTGGTAGTTCAAATGGCATATTGACCCCTTTCTGATCAAAATTGAGATTTATACCTCTCATAGAGATTATGAATTTTGTGAAGTCTTATCACTAGTATGGTGGTGAGATGGATTGCTTTAAATTTTG
Organism: Jacaranda copaia; assembly: GCA_014898725.1. Classification (NCBI taxonomy): domain Eukaryota; kingdom Viridiplantae; phylum Streptophyta; class Magnoliopsida; order Lamiales; family Bignoniaceae; genus Jacaranda; species Jacaranda copaia. The sequence continues at coordinate 242,385 of JACGDI010001153.1, read as the reverse complement.
ACTAAAATCTTCTCTCATGACTTTTGAAATTTTAAAGTTTCGACTTATTTTCTATATGTTATTTGAGAAATTATTGCTATGTTGTTATTGCTAGACTATCTCATTAAGTCAATTGGACTTACGTGGTTTCATTGTTATTTTTTCATTATTTACCTCAGATAAGATCGAGTGACGATGATAGACTAACCTAGGCAACATATAAAGTAATGAGGGTGATAGAAGTGATAAGTGTGACTCGTGATATTTTGATTTATAATTGAACATCTGATAGATGTTGCTGTAGAAATTAATTACTTCGAAATTTTGAAAGATATGTTTCTTTTCCTATTTAGAAAGATTGTGGTATAGAATGAGTAGCATCCCGGACAAGAGCAGGCGCCTCCCAGTAGAGCGTTACATTGTTGGTAGGGTGAATTTGATATATTAAAATTATTTATATATTTGTATATATAGATTTGGTAGGGAGGGTAAAAAATGAGAGGCTTGGACATGGGGGAATGGGTAAGAAATGAATTTGAAGGGTATTTTAAGCCTTTTTGGGTGTATTTTGAAAATTAGGTTAAAGAATGTGTATGATTTATTTGTTTATATTTTGGGAGTCGGAAACAATTTGAAACTAAGCATAACCTTAAGTTTTCAAGCCAAATCAAGACTTTTGAATTTATTAAAAAGGCTAAGCCTGACCTTAAAAAAAGTTAGGCCAGGCTCAGGCTTCTTATTTACATAATAGGCATGGTCTATTTAAGCTAAAGCTTACTCTAGCCTAGCCTATTTCCATAGCTAGATGTGGGGATTATTCATAAAATGAAAATAAGTTTCAGTATTTTTAAATAAAATCTCTTTTTTTTTAAATTGTAAAACTTTTTTGTGTGTTTTGTCAATCATATGGAAGTTATAGTTATAACTTTCATGACATTTTAGATTTTAGAAATGTTACATATTTTTTATTAGACTAAATATATAATCTCTTTATACTTCATCTATTAAAATAACTTACATTAGATTATTATATGATCACCAATTCAATGAGTAGCTTGTAACATGCAATGCTTTATGAACTAAAATATCTCTTAATATTCATATAACTCTAATAAATAAAATTTATTTATTTTTTGTTTATATGTATACTTATTTTATTAATTTTGAAATTATCAAATAACATGCATTTTGTACATAATCTTAAAATTATAAGTAAATTTTTAATATTTAATTCAAAATAAAATATCATTCTATCATGAATTTCTTTTATAAGTATAAAAAAAATATATGAATAATTTAATGGATACTTACTTTTAGTTAAACGTTTTGGATATGACATTGTTAATTTATGTAAGAATATTTTTTTTGAATTATTATAAGAAAAAATATAAAAATAATTGCACACAATATAATTATAAAATTAGGTAACTAAATATATTGTAAAATATAAAAATTAATATCCTTTGCTATTTTAGTGGTCGTTTATCAAGTTTTTGAAAATTTTCAATATGTCATCTTTATATATGTCCCATATAAAAGAATTTACTTCAAATAATTGAAAATATGTTATCCATTACTATAATACCAAAAAACTAAAGTGATTCAAATTATTAATATAAAAATAAAACCGAGTGTTTATACATATTATAGCAAAAAATATTTTATATTTAAAATAAATTCTTCAAAGCAAAGGCAATTAATCTATCAATAGAGGGAGCAAAAAACAGGCTTTGCTCCCCTTTACAATATGAACAAACAAATAAGGATCAAAGTTTAGACTGCTTATAGGATTTCTACTTGTGGAAAGGATTATGAAACATGCGAACAAAATGGTACTCAAATTCATTTAAGATCTTGAGTTTCCAAACACATCACACTTTTATTGGGGTCGAGGTTACCACTCGGTCCTAAGACAGATCAAAGAAAAGTGGAGAACCTCTAGTTGATTTTTGGAATTCGACATTAGAAAGTATTTTTATAACATTGATCGATATCAATTCATCTCAATCTTTAAGGAAGAGATTGACAATCCCCAAGTTCGTTTAGTCCATTCAAAAGTTGTTTTCTATGACAACTCGTAGGAGGTGGGGTTATATTCTATATATATGATTGTATCTTAAATTTTACATATCTAAATTAAAAAGTAAATATAAAAATAATTGAAGGTTTTAAAGTTTTTGATAAATTGATATTTACATATCAATTAATTTATAATTTTTCATTTCTCAAATTTATAACTCCTTAATAAGGAAGTGATGATTTGATATTTCAAATAATATATATCTGTCTTTTTCATAAGCAACAAATAAGTTGTAATAATTTTTTAACTTTTGAAATCTATTTAATATAAATTAGCTAAAACATATCTATATATATATATATTTGAAATTCTAAGTTGTCGAGAAAATAATTATGTAATTAAGATATAAAAATAATTCATTTGATCAAATTATTGAATATTTTTATTTATTTAATAATTTTTTATTAAAAATAATTGGATATTGTATTACTTCAACTAAAAATAAAGTGATTATATCCATATAAATATAAAAGAATTTATTAAATATGAAAATCAATTGTTGTTTTAAAATAATTTTTTAAAGCTCATATTCTTTACATAACTTCATTACTTTGCATATTCATTTAATTTTAATGGTTAATATTATCAAAGTGAATATGAATTACTACATATGAAATATGTCAGTTATGTTAAAGGCATTTATTTAGCATGAAATTTTGATTTCTACCTATATGTATATACATAATTTTCTAAAAAAAAGTTATTTGTTTATTGAAAGAAAAATAAAAAAATTCTTATAAAAATATAATAAATAAGTAAAAATTTAACCAATTAGAATAAACTTATCAAAGAAAATGATGTATATACCAAAAAAAAAAATCTTATGTGCACATAATTATAAATGGATAAACCAAGTGCTAATAAATTTTTAAAAATATAGTATTTATTTATTCATTTTGTTAAGAAAATAGAATAATTTCATCAAATTAATAAAAAATTGCAATATTTTTAAATATTTTATAGCATCAAATATTCTAGACACATTACTCAAATATAAAGTATATATAACTCTTTTAATTTAGATAAATTGAAAGAGCTGAAATTGAAATAATAGTAAAATATAAAATCAACATGAGAAATAAATTCTTATATGAATAGATAAAAATATTTGATAATACTATTAAAAATGAATCATAAAATATAGTTAATTAAAATAAAAAAATACTGCATGCTGGTATTTTTAAGTAATATAAAAATTACAATTTAAGTTGGCCATAAAACTTAAATTTTATATAAATATTGAGAGAATAGTAAAGCAATAACATTATTAGAAAGTCCAAATATATTAGAAGAATAACTAATTAATTTAGAATGAAAATGAAAGAAAGATTTCATAAAGATGTGTTTTATGGAAAAAAAATTACCAACTTTTTACGAGATGAACTTTAAATTGAAAAGACAAAAGAGATAGCACTATATTATGTTAATTGAGAAAAGAGGTTATGTAATTAAATAAAATTGAATGAAAATGTATGTAAAAAAAATCATTATAGAATAAAAAATTTACATATAAAACAAATTAAATAATTATTTGTTAATCTTATGTTAAGTTAAATTTATAAGATTGAACTTTGTGATAAGAATACTTAATATATTTTTTTATAAGAAGAGTACCTAATATAGTGTTTATAAATTATTTTTTAAATTATAAACTTATCTGATGAGATTAAAGTATGATTATGGATTCTTTTGAAATTATTTTGTGAAATAAAAATTTATTTTGTAATTTTGAAAAAAAAATAACAGGATATTTTAATTATAACAAATAAATTGACTGTATTAAAATAAAATAAAAAATTAATAAATTTTTTTTAATTAATTTAAAATTTTTAAAATTATTAAAGTTGGACATTTGACTAAAATTGTACAAAACTGTGCTGTATGAAATACTTGGAAAGGGGGCTAAAATGCAAATATTCTATATTCGGGGACTATGTTTTCCCCACCAGATATATAAAGATAGCTTACAAATTACGCAGCACATTTTTCTAGGTCTAAGGTTGATTCGTTAGGAAAATTAAAAATTCCGTCTGACGACATCGTATCAACCCATAACGACTTGAACTCTTGTCCGTCCATCATGCATAGAAACATCTGAACCGTCAAATCAGTTCCCCACGTCAACCTCACTTCATTTGAAAACATCCAAATAAAAGGTGGGTTCAGACTTCTTGAGAGAAGCCAAGGGGTGTAGCACTCTGTGTTTCTCTCTACATAGCGAAGTCTCTTCGGAAAAAAATTCAAAACAAGGCGAAGCAGAAACGATTAATTGGAAATGTCGGGTCAAGAGGAAGACAAGAAACCCGCCGATGCATCGGCGCACATCAATCTAAAAGTTAAAGGCCAGGTTCTTACTCCTTTTTCTTACTTCCTGTTTCCTTTTGATTTTCACTACCCGCATATTTGTTCATTGTTTCATAAGTATGTGTGACGCTATATTTTTGGTGTAATTGATAGCAGAAATCTGTTTTTACGGGTTTGGAGTGTTACAATTTTTGTTGGTTCCTTTTGTGAGGTTTGCTTCCGTGGCAATTTGAATTCTTTTTTAATTTTTCATTATTTCTGCTTATTTGGTTGATTTTGCCGCTATTTATGTT
>JACGDI010001153.1:215297-236096 GCA_014898725.1 Jacaranda copaia | reverse complement strand
GCTTTTAAGAACATTTTATGAACATCACATGGCTGCTCAAAATTGAACTTCGTAAAACTGAGTGCTAGATATGTCATGGTCACTGATTTTATCTTTTGCAGTGTGAGAATCATTTTCCATTCCTTTAATTCTGCTTATGTTTGTTGGCCGCCATATTGCCCATATGGAAGTAAGATATGGTGGGAACTGAAGTGAGTTTATACCTACTGGTTTGTGATTCTTGGTTGATTGTCTTTCTACTAGTGGAACCATGTCTCAGATTTGAGGGTTGAAGAAATGTGCGTTTAATGTTATGCCGGGACAAACTGCTTGGATGTCGCTTGATTTAAGATTTGAGTTAGTGTGTTAAAAAAATTTAGGAATAATTTTATGTAGAGTTGGTATGTCATAAAAATTTAGGATTAATTATAAATACACACACATTAAGAATTTGTTAGAATTTAAATTTAATTTGAGTAACAATATTTAAAAGCCACTCTTATGGGAGAGTATTATTACGATTTCAAGTAGACGGCCACTACAGCTGACAATAGGCCCGAGTAATCTGGGCAGGGCCAGTCTCCGGATTCTTGTCTCGCTAGGACCCTGGATTAACCCAACCTTGTGGCGCAGATTTGGTAGTGGATGTTGTCTTAGGCCCACGCCCCGTCTGGGTACTTCTCCACCTACTTAATTAGTTCCCTTCATCTCTTTCATGGTCGTAGAAATATGAAAAGTGAAAGATTTAGTTATAGTAGTTAAATAGTCCCTGTCATCTCATTCATGGTTGTAGAAATATGAAAAGCGAAAGACTTAGTTATAGTTTGAGAAATTTAATTTTATCATTATTAATTTACTTGAATATCTTCTAATGACATCCACAATAATATGATATGAAGTGTTTAGTTCCTTAATTAGGTTAATGTAAGGTTATCAAAATTTATATGCAAATCCGACCTGAAATCCTATAGAATCTTTATTAGTAAGTATCACATCCAAATTCAATTAAAAAATTCGATTCGATTCATTTTTTGTTTCTATTTTTTTTCTTTCTTTTTTTTTTCCTTTTGAATTCTATAAAAATATTGTATTTATAAAGTCAATGCATGTCATATTTGAATTTTTAACAACTTTTTATTATGTATTAGTCTAAAAGTTAAATATTTGAATAATAAATTTCTATTTTATATTATATTAGTGCATAAATAAATTATTATATATTATTATATTTGATATTTTATCAATATTCTTCTTATTTTTTAGGTTAAAGACTCAATATTAATAGTATAATATAAACATTAATATAGATATTAGGTCAATATAATATATAGATTTTATTTTAAAATCTTCATTAATATTATATATAAGAGTACTAATTTAATAAAAATATTAAAGTTCGGATTTGGATCCTTAATGGATCAAATTGCTTAATTCTATATCCGATCCGTTTATTTCAGATCATGAATATTTATAACCAAATTTTATCCATTGGATATTTTAATCGAATAAAAATTTTAAAATTTGGATCGAATTCAAATTAAATTAAAATTAAAATTCGATCCATTAAAAGCTCTAAGTTAATAGCTATTGATTTTTCAGCCCTATAAATCCTATTATTTTGTGGAAGAGAGGTTCCTCATCAATTAAGGACGTGCAGAGATTTTTATTTAATTAGGAAGAAAGGGGTAAGAAGAAGTAAAGGCATCCTAATGCTTAAATCAATCATATTTTCATGGTAAAACAAAAATCTAAGACAGATTTTTAGATAATTTAAAGAAGATTTTTTAAATTTGTTTTATGGTGAAATGAGGGTAAATAATTTGTAATTTCTGACCTCCTCTGTGTTTCAAAGGTGAGAAAGTGGTGCCTTCATGAAGGATGAGTGGAGATTGTGGTATTATTAGGTTGTGATTGTTTGTGTTTTTGTTTTTTATTTTTTATTTTTGAAAAATAAAAGTGAGATTTTTGGGTTTATGAGGTAGAAAATTTATTTATGAGTGTGTGATTGGTTGTGAAGTAAAAGTATAATGATTGTGGTTAGGTAAATGTTATAAGATATTTTTGGTTGTGAGTTTTTTTTTAGAAAAAGTTGTAAGATGGTAATTGGATGTGAGATATAAGTTAACATGTTGTATATGTAATAATTATTATATAAATTTTTACATAGAAATATAATTATATATTATAAAAAAAATCTAAGTAATCATTAAAACATACGTGTAAGTAATTATATTATCAAAATAATTATATTTTAAATATTAAAATATTATGTTTAAATATAATTATATATTGTGAAAATAATTTTAAGTAAACCGTAAAATAAACATGAAAATATAATTTCATATATCAAAATATTTTTATTTAAATGTTAAAATATATTTGTAAATAATTACATTATGGAAATAATTTTATTTAAATAAGAAAAAATGTGGAAATATAATTATATATTATGAAAATAATTTTATTTAAATACTAAAATATATGAGTGAATATAATTATATATTAAGAATTAATTATATCAAATTAAAAATAAATTTACTAAATTATATATAATTCGACATAATATGTAGGTACTTATAGCTTTGAAATAGATATATACTTGCAAGGCGAGTGACAAGTTACGAGAGAAATTTCAAAGATTTATAAAAGAAGGAAATCCCATTTTTTCAAAGAATCCAAAGAAGACCTCTATCAGGAGCACCCTCCCTCACCTTTTAGAGACAGAATGAAGAAGAGAGGAACATCTCTATGAGAAAAGAAAGCAGGGGAGGGGTTTTTTTTTTTTTTTTTTTAACGCATCCAAACACATTTCTTCGGAAAACATTTACTCCAAAAATGTGCTTGTGGGAAATATAATATAAAGAAAATAAGAATATTTATCAATTTTTTGTATATAATAATACAATCATTTAATAATTTCAATATATTTATTTGAATTTGTAAGAAAAATAAAAAATACTATAAAGTGAAATAATTGAAGACAAAAAATGGTAAAAAGAAAAAAGAAAAAGGAGAAAACAAAAGTATCTTATGGTTGTCTTTAGATCTGAAGCTAATTTTGTCAAGTCATTAAAAAAAATACTAAATTAATTATAAATATCTTATGTCCTTAAATTATGGGCTGGTAATTTCGTGCTTTAACCTAATCTTTCTAGCATTTTATGATTAATTAGTTTAGTAGTATTATCCTCATATTTATATGTATAAGGTTTGAGGTTTGAATTTTACAAAATTTTTAATATGCATGCATGCATGCATGTGTAAATATTAAAGAAAACCTAATCTTCTGAGGTAATACGCTTTTATTTTAAGGTTTTTAGACTAGTATGATTATTTTGAATCTTAATTGTGTCAACTAAGAACAGATATACTCTAATTGGGTTTCATGAATTATTGGACTCAATATTATTATCGCATCAAGTGGGGTAAATTGCCTTTTTCATCCCAAAGTTTAACTATGTGTACACTGTTAATTCTATGCCACTCAATAATTTTAATCCAAATTTCTTAACTTTTTTTTGCCCTTATAGTCCTTCACCATTAAAATTAATGGAAAAGCCCACATTTCTCGTTCAATATTAACATTTTTAACATTATTATTTTGATTAATTACATGAAGTCCCACAAGGTTTGACTTATTATAAATAAATCTGGAGAATTTATACTGCCCACTAATATTTCAATTCGTTTAACATTTTTGAAGAATTGTTAACCCTCCATTAACAAATTTGGTAAAGTCATTCAAATTTTTATGTAAAAATTCAAAAATGTCCACAAATAACCATTTTGATTATTTTTCAGACAAAAATGCCCATAAATATATTTATAGTATTTTCCGTACCAGGGGAGTAATTTTAACATTGTTTGAAAGACTTATAATAAATATAAATATACTTTATTACTAATAAATTTCTTAAATATTGAATAATTTTTAAATTCAAGTTGTATTAAAAATATTAAAATTTAAATCATAAACATATCTAAAGTAACTTAAATCAAGTTAATTGAACGAATTTACTAATTAAATAATAAAATAGGTAACTTACAAAAATTAAAATTAAATCCATCTCTTACATAATATAATTTTATAATTTTCAATTACATACTCAATAATATTAAAATAATAAATATATCTAAAATAATTTAATTAGATCAAGTTAAATTTATTTATTAATTAAGAAACAAAATAAGAAAAAATTAAAAAATTATTATCTTAAAACATAATTTCATAATTTTAAATTACATATTTTATAACTTTAAAGTAATAAATATATCTAAAATAATATAGTTAAATATAATTAAGTTTATTTATTAATAAAAAATTTTGAAAATAAAAATAAAATCTTAGACTACCACCCTAACAATTGAATATAATTTAAAACAAGATTTTAATAATTATAATCATTTTCATATAATATGTATACACACACATATATATAAATATATGATATTCTAAATATATTTTTTACAGAGGTTCTGTGTAATTTATTTTCTTTAGCTTTTTTATTTTGTTTAATTTTTTTTAATGAAGGTTAATGAATATTTTATATTTTCAATATTTGTAGGGGTTTTTTGTAAGTAAATCAAACTATAGAGGCCTATGAGTAATTAATCTTTTTTATTTTAATAGTTTCCATCAATATTTAATGGAAACTGAGAGCAGAGGACTAAAAACGTTAAAAAAATAGAATAAATGTGTTGAGCGGCATAGATTTGAAACCAACAGTGCATACACACAATTAAATTTTGGTGGGGGGAAGCAATTTTCCCCGTCAAAGTGTAAGAAAGCTCCCTCTTTTTAGTGAGCTATATATAATTAATGGCATCAAAAACGTTAACCATTAAGAATTAATTCAGAATCAACAATCTATCATCAACAACCGCCAATAATTTATGTATTGATTGAATCAATTTAAATGCATGATATATCGAAAATATTAATTATTAATTAAAAAATCTGGATGTTTCCACTCTTCACTCTCCACCGAGGAAATGAAGTAAAAATATTAATCAAGATCACCCTTAAAAACTGGTGGTTCGAACCCACTAAATCTCCTTGGGAAGTTGAATAACTCTATTCAGATGCTTTGAGGGCACGAGACACAAATTTTCGTTTGAAACAGTACTGAAGAAATGTTTCTTCTTCGTCGTAAGAAAAAATCAAAAAGGAAATAATAACAAGTGTTTGAGCTGGTTTTGGCAGCTTTGAAGTGAATGTAATTGGGTGGGTGGGCAGGTACTTGCACTTGCACTTGCGCTTGCGCTTGCGCTTGCATGGTCCATCATTAATCAGTTGAACTCCATATGCGTAATTCAGTGGTATATTATGCCAAGCATTTCGGGCAGAGTCTGGCCGGGCCTGATTGCCTCAATGCTTGGACAGTTGATATGGGCAATCACACCTTTTAACAGCATCTACAGGTACATTGTTTTGTAATGAAAAGTTCAAAAAATTACATGCAAAAAGGGTGAGGGCGCCAATAATAACAAAATTTTCATTTTAAAAACTCTGATCATATCATATTTAGGGTTGGTGGAGTTAGTCTCCTAAAACAATGTAACACACCTAACCAAATGCCCCCACCCATTTACTTGACCATATCTATCTATATATGATTCTATCAGTTGTTGAGGTTTAAAGTTTTGGTACAGCTGATAATCATGTATGAAATACTAAATTACTAATTGACATATGAAATAACATAAGGGTGAGTTATTATAAAGTATCAAAGTCATTTTTCAGTTTTAGAATTACTCCCCACTTGAATTTTTAAAAAATGAGTTCTCTGGTTTTTGTAAAATTTTAGAGATCACTTCCTATCCATTTAATGTGGTAAAAATACTCTAAAGCATAATATTTTTCATACTCATTTTTTTTGTACGTGTTCTCTATTCACACAACCAAACACCCTTCGGTTCATTCCCAAACACTAAACCCTACTTTCATATTTCATTACTAGAAATAGAAAAAAAAATTCGTACAAGGAAACCAAGCTCAACGGCGTGAACGAGAAGCTCAATGGTGCAACCACCACCAACACAACCACCGCATTTCCTTCTTCTCAACTTATTTTCATCACTTTCAGGTTTTTTTTCTCAGTTTTTTTCCTCAATTTATTACCAGGCATTCTCTCCATCTTATAGTTTTCCAAAAATGTCAACTAGTAGTGAAGGAGGAGTGTTCACTCAAGTTTTAAGGAGTTGCTACTAGAAAGACTAGCTCCATATAATGTCAATAAAGGATAATTCAACTTTAATGGACTTATACCTTAATTTCCTAGGAAAATAGAGTGAAATCAACTCCAAGCTCCTCACTTTGCAAAACATAGCTCCATATCAAAGATCGTACGTGACTTTGACCAATGACGACGATGTTATGAATATGATCTTACTGCATTTGACACTAAAGATAAACATTACTGACATTTTGATAAATTAGAAGGATAAACCCAATAGCAGTGGAAGGAAGAGCAGTAATATTTTAAGATAATACTTCTACAGCATCTAAACTGTATTGCATTTTGTAAAGTTCTGTACTTAAAGTGTTTTGCAATTATATTTCATTGACTTGAAGCTCTTTCTATACTTGAAGTGTTCTACATTATAATTTGTTGCAATTAAAATTGTATTGCTTTATTGAAATTTCATACTTTACTTTTCTCCAATTGTACTTCATTTATTTAAAATTGTACTACGATGCTGAATTACTGTTCTTCAAGTATTTTACATTTATACTTCACTTTAATTAAAATTGTGCTGCATTATTAAAGTTTAAGACTTGAAGTGTTATGCAATTGTACTTCATTTATTTGAAACTGTACTATGATGTTGAAATATTTTCTTCAATTATTCTACATTTATACTTCACTTTAATTAAATTTGTGCTGCATTATTCAAGTTTTATACTTGAAGTGATCTACAATTGTACTTTGTTTATTTGAATCTATTCTACGATACTAAATTATTGTTCTTTAGTATTCTACATTTATACTTTATTTAACCTAAAACTGTATTGTATTATTGAAATTTTATACTTTAAGTGTTCTACTAATTGATTGTCCAAAATTGTATTGCATTGCTAAGGTTTTATACTTGAAGTATTCTACAATTGTACTTTGTTTATTTGAAATTGTACTACCATGCTAAATTAATGTTCTTCAAGTATTCTACATTTATACTTCATTTTACAAAAAAATTGTATTGGATTGTTGAAGTTTCATACTTCAAGTGCCCTGCTAATTGATTATCAAAAATTGTACTTCATTGCTAGGGTTTTATATTTGGAGTGTTCTGTATACTTCATTTATCTGAAATTGTACTACAATTCTAATTATAGTTCTTTGACTATTTTATATTTATACTTCATTTTACATAAAATTGTACTGCATTGATAAACTCCAAGGGATGCATTAGACACTACAAAAAATAAGTATATGAGCGGGAGTTATTTAGTAAGGCTTATTGAAAGTAAGAGTGGGCTAAGGATCCATAATGTAAAACTATAAAAGGCTAATTAATATAACTTAACCATTTTACTCCAAGGATCTAATCATGCTTATAATAAGGATTTAGTTCTAGAAAATTTACCTTTAAAGCTAAATCCAAAGGCAAAAGGAGAAGGACTCCAATGAACTCTTCAATGGAGTAGCTCGCACACAGCAGAAACTATCAACAATTTAAGGTTTTCCACAGCTCCAAAAATCCTCAAATTTGGCAGAGAACTCGATCACACACCAAGGTAGAAGCTGCCAAAATCTCATGTAAATCAGAACCTCCTAGGTCCTTTAAATTTGCCACATAAACAACCAAATAGTAATGGTTCATCAAGGAGCAACAAGTCCCCAAAGTATTGGACCACTAATGTATTAATCCATACATCCAGTGACAGCTCTAAATCAGCCTCCAATCTGCTAGATACTGAGAGGATAAAGGTGAGGGAGTGGCACGTGGAGAGGAATTGAAAAGGGAGAGTATTTTGGTGAGTGTGAATCTTCGACACGTAAATATCACACTTTTGGAAGGAAATGAGGGGATCAATTAGAGACCATTACATGGCTGGCCACTTTGTATTTATAAAGAGAGGAGAATATGATGCAAGCTTACAACACACTTCCCATGCTTGTTAGCCAACTTATCAACTTGCATGTGAATTTGAATTTCACATACATTTGCATTTAATTAGCATCTTCGCTTCATCTTATGAAATGTAATGCAAATTAACTCTAATTAAATTCAAATGAACTCTTTCATTAGAATTTCTCTCCAAAATCCAAATACTCATTTTAATTAAATTAATTCTTTAATTTAAGTAATTAAATTGACTTAATTCTTTAAGTTAATTGGTGTTAACTTAACTCCTTAATTTGGCTTGACCAATTAATTGTCACATGGCATCAATTAAATTAGTCTAATTTAATTCTTAAATTATTTTAATTAATTTGACAATTAAATTAATCAAACCAAGATGACCAATAAAATAGTCAACTGATCTTCTCTCTAAAACACCTAGATGGAATTTTCTAACTTCTTAGAAAATTCCTCCCATCAAGTAAGAACTCCCTTTAGGCTTTTGTATGTAATTCATTAGGTTTATCCATTCATTGGACATGGGCTCACAACTCATTGTAATTTTTTGAATATTAAAATATTCACATTAGTTTAAATTCCTTTAAACTAATAACTCTTTCAATCAATCTCCGTTAATTGAAGAGTATCCAATCTCCATAGTCGATGTCTAGCAACAAGCTCATGGAGCCCAACTAATTGGATGAATGAATATGTCTCGATGAACTATTCTAACTCTATGCTTGCCATGCAAATATGGTCCTTCTATCTTATATCTCCTGAAAGAGGCCTAGGGCAAGATATTTGTTAGCTCCCCAATAGCTTTGATAACTATGTTTCTAATTTCAATGTTTGATTTCACTTTATGACTTTATCTTTGGAAAACTCTTTTTTCCAAATTGTCATACTACCTTGTGCAGGGATTTCTTGGAATAAATTATTATAAAATACATAGGAGATGCAATCATCTTTCACAACAACAAAGAGATAAATCTTATCTTGAATCTCACAAACCTTCATGTTTAAATAACTCATAGCTAATTTCAACTCAGATGACCTGCTACGTGGTTGGTGAAGAGTCAAAGTATGAGAACCTAAACACAAGGTATCCATGGATCCTCTAGTCTAATGATTAATTCTATGCACTAATATAAGTTGGAGAACTTGCCACTACCAGCTTACCACTCCAGCTATCTAGTGAATTCTCTGACTGTGTCTTTAGTGAACTTGTTCTCTAATAAGCACCCACTAACATGCACCCATCTCTATCATGGATCGCTCATGAAACAGAGCAATATCCAACTCCTTGAATTTATGCATTGTTAGTGCAATCTATCTAAATTTTAGGTACCCCGTCTCATAAGATTCTATGATTTGCAATATTTAAAATTACGGCTATAGTGACTTATTTCATGATCACCACTCAATGCGTGATTAAGTCTCATAATCTTGTGTGACTAGGGGCTTCAACAAAATGCTAGTGAAATAAAATAAATATAAAATGAAGATGGTTATTTTATATGAATATCATTCAATTAAGATTGTATCACAAATAAAATAGCTTACATGCCAATCTAATTGAATGAGGGATACTATTCCAACAGTTGATTGATTCTGCTGTTGTGTTAGTTTTTGTAGTGGAATTGATAATAGATTGGGGGTTTTATTTATGGATTCAAGGTAGAATTTTGGCATTGTTAAATAGAATTGGATGGAGATTTTGATTGACCCATGTTTTCTTCAATTACTAGAAATGCCATTTGATAATATCTTCATCAAGTGTTATTCTCTGGTAATTAATTTCACATCAGGAAAAAGAGAATTTTGTATGCCTGATAGGAAAATTTTTGCAACTCCAGCGAAATTATGTCCTTTGCATGTTGTCAATCTCACTGTCTCTATGCTCAAAAATAGAAGAGCAACTACAATCTGTATTTTCGTGTTGGATCTTAAATGGTGTGCTTGAATTGCCTAATTAGTAGAACATGCTAATGTCCTTGACAGTTCTTTCTCAGGCCGCAATATATAGAATTGAAGTGAATGAATAAATTAAATGCATGGTAATACTTGATCCATTATTAATGTATCAAGTATATGTGTGGTCTATACTCGTACTAGGAGAACAAAAATAGCACACAGAGAGAATGTTTTCATTGCTAATTGTTTTTGTAGTTGGTGGTGAAGAATCTCTTTAAATGCTCAATCATTTAGCCAAGAAATAAACATCCCTTGATAGCCACAAGCAGCCACGAAATTGATTGTCCTAGACATGAAATTTCCATTCAGTGGACAACTTTTGTTGTCAAACTATGAGGAATAGAGAAGAAAATATTGGCAGAACATCAATTGCATTCTTATTGAGTGAGAAGACTCAGATCCTCCGTACTGCGGAGGATATGCCAATATAAGAAGAAAGCATCTTTGCATTAAAGCATTCAAATTTGACATGTACTTTCTCTGTTAGAACATATTCTGGAGCGTTTATGTCTTCTGTTGGCTCGAAAAATGTCTTATGGATAGAGAATAGAAGAATAAACCAATGTATATATTCAAGATAGAGGTTGTAATTCTTACAATGAGGTTGGTATCATTCTTCATGAAATTGACAATCATTACCTGGGAAGACACGTGCTAATTACATTAACATATTGATTTCTTGATGATTGTAGACGGCTTAATTTTTGGGCCAATTAAAAAGTGACATGTATAAATAAATATTAGTTATTAATTTAAAATTTTCTATTTATATATTAGAGTTTATTAAATTAAATTCTAAATGATAAATAGTTAATTTTAATTAATATTCTAATATTTATTTTATAAATCAAATGTTGATAAATGTCGAGATGAAGGTGTATAATGTCAATTAAATCAAGTCTGATGATCTAACAATCTCAAGCTAATCAAGTTGGGACACGTGGCATATTTATGTATGTGGACCAATCAAATCAAGAACATTTGATATTATCTTTTAATATGAATCAAAGAAATAATTATCAAATGTATTCAAATTATTTCAGAGTTTTCTGTTAAGCACATATATAACGGAATGATTAGAAACTCATATACGTACATATATTCTCATACACATATTCACATATTCACATATACATATTCATATATTCTCAAGCTCTAAGAACTCAAGTCTTCAAGCTTCAAGTTTCTACGACGACGACGTATTGCTACTGCGAAGGTCCTATACCTCTTCAAAGCATCAAGTTATCAAGTCCTTTGATTTTGAAGTCAAGGTTTGAGTTTCAAAAAAATTTTGTAGTGTTTTTTACCAAATCAAAGAATACTACATCATATATCAAAAACAAGCTTCAAGTCATTGGATCATATATTGAGAGAAGAATTAGAGGATTAGTTTTGTTAAGAAATTTATATTTTTCTCTGATAAATTGTAATTCTCATATTATTCTTTAATATAAATTTAATTTGTCTATCATTTTTGTTGGTCTTGTGATTTAATTTCCAGACAACAAAATTTGTGTGAACAATGATATCCCTTAATAGTATTTAATAGTACTTTATATCAAAGGTGGGGACGGAGGCAGATAGAACCAACAGAATACTAGTGCAGCTTGATTCTATTCCATTCTCCTCAACTTTGAATGTGGCCTGTAATAAGTTTCAGATGTTAACCGTATGCATGTATAGTCTGTTTAATTATTTATCAATAAATATGTGATAGAACCTGATTGATTTTTTCACCTACACTTACTGCGAGTAGTTTAATATTGCACCAATTTCACTTTGCTCTTTTGACGTCAAACACAAACACTTGTCACTAAAAATAGGGATTTTGGCCATCATGAATAGTTATTGTTTTTGTCCTAATTCTTTCTTGTTTATTGTCTCTCGTTTTTTCATTGGAGTTTGTCTTGAATTATCATTGTTTGTCATTCCTAAACCCGTATGATTATCTGAAACTATTGTGAGAGACTTGTTTAATGGTTCAATATTTGGTATTTTGTTCTTTTAAAATATTCATTCATTCTTTCTCTTTTCCTTCTAGATACACGGCCACGTGATGCTGGTAGTCAATATAAATTTCTCATTCCCCAATAAAAAGATCTTCAAATGCAAGTGATCAAGATCAGGAGTCAAGATCAAAAAGACTCCTCACTAGCTACTTATTATTGTTCATTGATAAATATTAAGTAATTTAGTATATTAGAGTTTACATTTAGAATTCACATTTGAGACTTGGCTAGATACATTTTTTGTTACTTTGTAAATTATAACATTGACTTTTGATAATCAATTCTATAAAATTAGTTTTGGAATCTAATGTTTGTGTTTAATTTTGAGAATGTACTTTGTTCATAGGTGAATGAAACGCATAAAAAAAATTGGTCTAAAAAGTATTTGCAGGGTTAAAGACCCTTAGTAAAATTTACGTTTAGGGGTTTTAAACCCCCACTAAAACTCTATAAGACAATATATTTTAACAATACTAGGGATTTAAAACCTCATAAAAAAATACAAAATAATGAATTTTAATATTAGAGGGTTCAAACAGCTGCTAAATAAAGAAACAATACCTGCATATTCACTTAATTATTAGAGGGGGTTGTAATGATGGCTGCTTACAACCTCCCTCTAGGAATTAGTAGGACACGTAACTGCAGGGGTCCAGTGAACCCCCACAAATGGAATTATTTAATTTTGACTCCCCCTAAATTTAATTTTTTTTTTTTTTGTAGTGAGAGGAGAAAATCGTCCAATGCATTGCAAAATGAATTGGCTTTAGTTAACAACTCAATTGATGCATGGAGGCATAGCATATATGGAGAGGGTCAAACATTCAAAGCTATTGAGGAGTTCAAATTTATGCTTAAGAATTATGTGGTGGCTGCTATGTGGTCATTTCAATACAAGAAAAATGACAACAAAAAATTATAGCCATTTGCAGCAATGAAAATTGCAAATGGAGAATCTATGCATCAAGGCATGAGGCTGATAAATTATTTGGCATTCAAAAATGCAATCTAGAGCACACATGCGGTGAAGCTAACTTTAGATGAAGGTACATCCTAAAGCTGATTCCACTTAGGTTGCTAAATAGTGAAGGATAAATTAAGATCAGATCCATGTTATCAACCCTCTACCATGTTGAAAGATATCCATAGAGAATACGGAGTAAAACTCAGATACCATAAAGCATAGATGGGTAAGGAATTAACTATACATGATATCCATGAAGCTAAGAAGTGATCTTATCATAAATTGAAGTGGTACTATAATGTTGAAGAGGATAAACCCTGAAAGTATTGTAGATTGTGAGAGTGACCCAATTAGTTGGAAATTTTGTGGGCTATTTATTTGTTTCAGCACATACTTTATTAGTCTTTTTAGGGGATGTATGTTGTTGATATTCTTGGATGACACCCATATTAAAAATAAATCTTAAAGAAGTTTACTCAGTACTATTAGTGAAGATGCTAATGATGACTTATTCATGCTAGCATATACAATTGTTGACTCTGAAATGATATTAATTGGGAGTGGTTATGCTTTAAGCTAAGATGTATCTTAGATTATCAATATCTGTCTGGCTTATCAAGATTTACTTTCTTCTCTAATCAACATCCAGGTCTCCTTAAGGCCATCCCCTTGATATTTCTCGGTAACCACTATGCATATTGCTTGAGACACTTAGTGGATAGCTTCAAGAAATAAGTAAAAACTTTATCTTTACTTGTGAAATAATTATATGAAATAAACTTAATTCATAACATATAGTAGATTAACAATCCTTAAATTCAGGTATTAAGGAAGTACCCCTTACATAAGCATTGGGCTTTTGTTTTTATGAAAGTTGCATATGCGCCTACAAGGTAGAACTATACCTGACATATAGACAGCATCTTGGAGGCAATGTTGCTTGCCAAAGAATTTATTATGCAGTCTAACACACAATATTGGGCAAATTCCTTATTCAGTGGAGATTGATGAGGGGTAATAAACAATAATCAAGTAGAATGTTGAAATAATTGGATGAAAACAGCCCAATTTATGTCAGTTGCAATCATGGTTGATCACATGTGGAAGCAAAATAATGGTTATGATGCATGATCAACGAGAAGCATCTCATAAGATGGTTGGTTAATTATGTCCTAAGAAAGAGAAGAAGTTAGCAATCAATTATATAAATTCTAATACCTTAAAAGTTGTCATGTCTAGCAATTAGAGCTTCGAGGTGATTGAGCATGACAAATCGTATGTTGTAGATTTGCATGGTGAGGTTTGTTCATGCAGAGCATGGCAAATTGATAAAATACCATGCAAGCATACTTGTGCTTGTATTGAGTCAAAGTCATTTTAACCATATGATTTTGTTGATCAATACTACCGACTTGAGATGTATCAGCAAGCATATGAAATAGTGATAAGCCTTACTCCTACTTATGATATGCATATGTTGCTATAGATGATGATAATTTGATTAATGCACCTAATTGCCGATCTCAGCCAGGCCATAGAAGGACATAGAAGATTCCATCACAAATTGAGAAATATGTTATTAAGTGTAAACGGAGTGGCAGGACAGTGCATAATCGTCATACTTGCAAAGAATCAGTAAACTAGCTAAATTAGCTTAACTTTTATGATGTACTACTTGATTTATATTTTCTTTCTATCTTTATTCGTATATTAAGTTTTATCATTCTTTACTATTGCATGTTTGTTTTGTCTTTAATTTTTTCTTAATCAGCGAAAAGAGTGTTTATCGGAGATGTGGGCATGAAGAAGGAGAAGAATTTTGAAGAACTTCGCATTGTTCATTTGTACTGAAATTTTAATGTATTTGTGGATTACTTTGAATGTTGCATTGAACTTTATCATGGACAACTAATTTTCCCTATGTATTTTCAAGCATATTATGTGAACATATTCCATTTCTAATATTCTTTTTGCTAGTACTGATATGTGTTTTATACTTGGTTTTGGAACCTATGTACTTCATTATAGAAAATATGTACTTAATTTCCAGTGAAAATGTACTAGCAGTTGCCTATATA
This sequence comes from Jacaranda copaia, assembly GCA_014898725.1. NCBI lineage: Eukaryota > Viridiplantae > Streptophyta > Magnoliopsida > Lamiales > Bignoniaceae > Jacaranda > Jacaranda copaia. The sequence goes on along the minus strand of JACGDI010001153.1, from coordinate 221,025 downwards.
GATTTTCCAAGATATTAGTGCATTAGTACTTCAATAAAGGAGATTTATACTTGATTTTGGGACATATGTATTTCATTATGGAAAATATTCCAATGAAAAATACTAGCAATTGCCTATATGGATTTTTTGAGATATAAGTGCTTTATACTTCAATAAGGGAGATTTATACTTGATTTTGAGACATATGTACTTCATTATGGCAAACGTGTACTTGTTTTCCAATGAAAATGTACTATCAATTGCTTGTATAGACTTTTTGAGATATCAGTGCTTTAATACTTCAATAAGGAAGATTTACACATGATTTCAAGACATTTGTACTTCATTATGGCAAATATATACTTAATTTCCAATGAAAATGTATTAGCAGTTGCCTATATAGACGCCTAAGATATTAGTGCTTTAGTACTTTAATAAGAGAGATTTATACATGATTTTTGGACTTATATACTTCATTGTGGCAATCATGTACTTGATTTCTTGATTTTTGTACAAATAGTGATGAACTTGAGTTTCGTTCTATGTTATACCTTTTAGCTCTTGATAATAAACAACTAAAACTCTAAAAATGTGTGTAATATTATTATGGTATGGATATAAACATGTTTAAGTACTTAACGGGTAACTACTAGCATTCAACAAATTAAGTTATTATTTGCAGTAATGTAAAGTATACTTATCATTCAAAGTTGTAAACATATGAGCAATAGATGATCATATCCATCCTACCACCCATAAAAATATGTATTTCAATTGGTCTAATAGGCTCAAAATATTGTACTTGAACCTCACTATAATTATTATAGATTAATTATTCAATTGAACAAAGTGTACTTCAACATAACCCTATATGTACTTTGTTTGTTCTACATATACTTTATTTATATTGAAAATATACTACCAGAGCATGAACGGATTCATGAGATATTAGTGCTTTAGGAATTCACTAAGGTAGATCTATACATGATTTTGAGATATATGTACTTTCATTATGGCAATTATGTACTTAATTGCTTAATTTTTGTACAAATAGTGATGAACTTGAGTTTCATTCTATGCTTTGCCTTGTATTTCTTGATAATAAACAATTAAAACTCTAAAAATGTGTGTAATATTAGTATGACATGGATGTAAGCATGTAAAATATTTAATGGATAACTACTAGCATTCAACAAATTAAGTTATCATTTGCAGTATTATATACTTATACATTCAAAGTTGTAAACACATAAGAATTTGACGATCATATATGTCTCACCGTTCATACAAATATATACTTCAGTTGGTCTAATAGTCTAAAAAATATTGTATTTGAACCTCACTACAGATATTATAGATTAACTACTCAATTGTACAAAGTGTACTTTAACATAACACCATATATACTTTGTTTGTTCGATATTTGTACTTAATTTTTCTCATATTATACTGAACCTCACTACAAATTCAATTGATCTAACTGATCATTTGCACAAAGTATACTTCAAAATAACAACATATGTACTTTACTTGTTTGATATTTGTACTTAATTTCCCATATATTGTATTGAATCTTACTTTAATGGAACTACAACTTTAATCGATCATTCGCAGAAAATATACTTAAAAATAAGAACATATGTACTTTGTTTGTTCTATATCTGTACTTAATTTCTCATATATTGTACTGAACCTCACTATAATTATTATAGATTAATTCTTGAATTGAATAAAGTGTACTTTAACATAATCCCATATATACTTCTATTGTTCATCCGCATATTGTACTAAACCTCACTACAATTATTATATTCATTCAATTACATCAAGTGTACTTTAACATAATCTTATACATACTTCAATTGTCCGACATTTGTACAGAAGCTATTGCAACTTTAATGGAACTAAGAATACTTACAAAATAACCTCACTACAACTTTAATAATTCAAATTAACTTCCAATGTCAACAAAATTCAAACGTAAGCATTTTCATGACTTGAAAAGATGTATGCCAGATGTGCACAAACTACATCCATGGAGCATAATTAACCTACCTCCAGAAGTCTGTGGTGTCTCTAGTAAAATATTCTGCCCAAAGGCACACAAAGACACCACAATCCACTGACCCTCTTGCTATGTGCTCTTTTGTGCTTTCATTCTTTCTTCCATATGACACCTCAATGAAAGTTTTAGGTACCGAGGATAGAATGCAACCTACAAAAATATACATAAGTTGTTAACTCCCTATTTTATGAAAAAAGTTTCAGGAAAGGAAACAAACTTACAATAGCATTAGTCTCCAATTTGTATTGGGGGACCATTATTGAATTCATTAGCATGAATGCACGAGTTGAAGTGTCGAGGACAACAAAGAACCAATGATAGTCCTGATTAACTGGTATCATTATGTAACGACCCTTGTTGACAACATCCAAGGTGATCTCTTCTAATTCTTTATATGTGAAAGAGTTTGAATCTAGCTATGAATGTGTGGAATTTCTCATCTCTTATATCCTGTATGTCGTGTTACTCGATTTGGGATAATATATCACCCTATGAAGTATAAAACAAATGGTAAGTCTCACTTGTAACGTGAACTAAATTAAGTTAGAAAATCACTAGATACCTGCGCTATAGTGGACATAAACCACACATCATGGCAAAACTCTTTCTTGAAAGATGGGCTACATAATATCGACATATAGCACTCCAATACATCACCACAAAGGCACTCCCTAAATAACAGCTCGCAAAGGTATCTTCTCTCTGGAATGTATTTTTCTCCTTCCTACACAATCAACCTACAAGTGTAGATTTTAGTTGTTAGTTCAAACACTAATTTATTAAAAATAGAAATCATAAAAAAAATTTGTTACCTCAAATTATTTGTACAAAGAAAGTTGTCAATGACTTCTCGCTCTTGTTCTTGAATATCATCCTGACCTTTATAATCAATCCTTCTTTTATAACGGTCAAGCTTTAGAGTCTTTGAGGTCCTTGATTCATATCCTATTTGGACCAGGCTAATGTCTTTTGTCTTCTAGAATATAAAATATCAACACATTGGGTACAAAGTATCAACTATCAAAGTACAAAAACATCAGCACACTAAATACAAAATATCAACCATTAAAGTATAAAATATCAACACATTAAGTACAAAATATCAACTAATAAAGTACAAAATATTAACATATTAAGTGCAAAAATCAATCAATAAAGTATAAAATATCAACATATTAAGTGCAAAATATCAACCAGTGAAGTATAAAACATTAACATATTGAGTACACATATCAATTAATAAAGTATAAAACACCAGTACATTAAATACAAAATATCAACTAACGAAGTATAAAACATTAGGAAATTAAGTACAAAATATAAATCAGTGATATCAACCAATGAAATACAAATAGATTAAGTACAAACATCAACAAATGAAGTATAAATAGATTTAGCTTAAGTAGCAGTACAAATATCAACATATTAGATGCATTTACCAATAGTAAAATATCAATGCATTAAGTACTTTTCAACACCTTCTTCTATTCTTGTTCTTTGCCCTTTTTTCCATGAGGACGACTTCGTTTTGCCACTTTTTTTACACGTTTAGGTGGTGTGGTGCTTGGGGGGTTGACAAAATCTACTACTTTGCTTTTCGGGGTAATTAATTCATCTTATTTTTCTACAATTTGTTTTGTTTGTTTGGGTGGTATGCTGCTGTGGATAAGGGGTTGACAAAATCTATTGCTTTCCTTTTTGGCTTCCTGTCATCTTGATTTCACACAATTGTAACAATCGATGACATGACATTTGCCACTTCAATTTTAGCTTCACTAAACTTTGTTTCATGATTTGGTGCATGAAGTTCTGTGGTCAAAGGGATGATGGGAGACACAAGATCATGACAGTATTTTTTTTTGATTTTCTTTATCCAAACTATCTTGCTCTTCATCATCACCACCATTATCAATTCCTAAATCAGCTTCTTTTGCATTTTTCTTCCCTGAATCTTCCATTTTCACAAGCTTACTCTTTGTTTTCTTTATTCTCTTCAACTTTCTCTTCTTTTTGTTTCTCTACATCATCCACAAAATCATACTCCCCTTTATATAGCTGCATATCAGCTCCATCATTATGCTCCTCTTCATCAATCTTATCCTCAACAACCTTCTCCTCATGGGCTTGCTCTTTGATTGCCATTATCTCTAATTCTATAGTTGTTTTCTTCAATGATTTAATTTCTTCATATTTCACTCTAATACTTTCTTCAAATGTGGAATGATCACAAATATGTATTTCAGTAACAACAGTAGTGGTAGCCTCTGTATTCTTGATCAAAGTTGCTAATTCTAACTCCTTTAGAGTAGGGTTAATAACTACAACATATTATAAGAAGAAATGTTAATATTGAATTGTAAGTTGAGAGCAAATTCAAATTATTATGAAAGAAAAAAATAATGAATTATAATCATATCTCATGTAATTTGTTTTAATTTATTCTCAACCTTCTTCATGTTATTTGGGAGCTTGCTATCCTTCCATCGATAAAAGCGTGAAAAATCAAACAAACATTTTGGTGAACTCACTGATGGGATGCATTCATAAAACCATACTTGTCATTCATAAATGGATGAATTATCCTCCCTTAAATATAAATATAATCAATGTTAGTAGTAAAATGAATATCACTTACTACCAAACCAACTATGCACCCATCAATGTACTTTTTCTTACTACTTTCTCCACCTACTCCTCCTACATGGATCATCATTTCTTCGACAAGAAAGTTGTATGCAGCTATGCCCCGTGTATTCAAACCAACTCTTGATAAATTGTCCAAATATGGTACGAGAAATTGTGGAGTCCAATAATTAAAAGTTGGAATAGAAGACAATTATAAACTAAAAGTATATATACAACCTACAAAAATCATTTTTATCCTCCTCACTATCCTTACACTCATACTCCTCCAAATGTTTTGCTATTTCAACTCTTGTTATATTCTTCAACTTTATTGGAAAAAGGCAATCGATATTTAAAAACTTCATCATCAAACTTATATCAATTGATTACCACACATGTGGCAACCTTAAAACCATAAAAAACTTGGCTACAAAAAAAGGAACTTCAACTTCCACAAAGATAAATGATAGCTTTTTTGCGTGAAACTTTCTAAGTATATCTTCAAGTCAAATGAAGCTAAATTTGACTTAGGCATATTTATGTATATATAAAATGAAGACTTCTTCAATGCATCAAAATGTTTTGACCCCATCTTAGATTTCACATTCTCCAATGTAGTTTAAAAATATTGGGGGAGCAACGAGCGCAAACCTCATTTTGTCTTGCTTTTGCTGCAATTAAATATAGAAAAATTAGTATATACTACCACTTATAGTAATGTGTATTGAAAGGATGATGTTTTGTACTACAATTGCTTGTAAAATGTACTTTACATACTGATGCTGCAAAGAGCTTGATGGTCCGGAACTCCGGTGGATTTGGATGATATTGGGCCTGAGATCTGCAACAAGAACAAACGTAAACTAGCCGAGGTGCCCCGGCTAAGGCACTCCAACGCTCAAGTCAGGTTTTGAATGAGATGGAGAGTGTTTAGAGAGTATATAGTAAACAGTGAATTTGCAATACCTTGAGCATGGTAGTGCTGGCCTGATTTATAATCTAATAGTGGCGTGAATTTACCCAAGTGCCCTCGTCAGCTACACTTGGGCTTTCCTCATA
>JACGDI010001153.1:200744-215197 GCA_014898725.1 Jacaranda copaia | reverse complement strand
CCTACTGGATTATACCATTTCACATTGGGCCTCGTGAGCTGTCTGATTTGTAAAGGGTCTATTGGGCATGTTGGGCTATCCCATATCACATACTGAATCCTATTTTCCCAAGAAACCAGCATATTATTGAATAAAAGTATCAAAACTTCATCAAATCTTCAATCTAACAAGCACAATTACACTAAATTAAACAAAATTAAATTAGGATTTTTTTTATGAAAAGTATAAATCGAGAAACATGAAGCATAAATTGATGCATTTCATGTACAAAAATATGATTTTTCAGGTAATTTCATTGTATAATTTCAAGTATAAAAAGTATAAATCCAAAAATATGAAGTATAACTTCATACCTTTCAAGTACAAATTAGAGATTTTCAAATATTACAACAAAAATCATATATATAACAAATAAGTTCAAGTTTTTAACAACTAAAAAATGAGTTCAAACAAAGAAAGATAAGAAAACCCACCTCCAAAACTTGTAAAACTGAAAAATCACAAATGATCAAAGAAAGCAAAATTTGCAAAATGAGAAGCAGAAAGCGTACCTTAGTTAATTTTGTTCTCTTCTTTCTGTTCTTCACTCCTTATTGGTGCTCTTGGTTGTCAAATCTTTGTAGAGTTTCGGCAAAGAAGTTGGTTTTCTTCTTTTGTCTCATTTTTTTCTATTCTTTTTTTTCTTTGTATAGCCATTTGTCTTCAAAACCTTTTGCTTGGCAGGGGAGAAGTCGGTTTCCCAAAAGAAAAAAAAAAAGCATGTTCTTGGAAGGAAAAGTTGTCATTTGTTTTGAGTAGGGAGAAACAACCGCCAAGTAGCATGTATTTTTTGTTGCTTTGGCTAAGTACAAGGGCATTTAAGTCTTTCTAAGAAAATGGTGAATGATTCCTAAAATTTGTAAAAAAGTAAGAAGTGTAGTGTTTAAAAAAAACAAGTGGAGAGTAAAGTGAAAATTGAAAGTAGAAATAAGTATGTTATCCTAATTAACACATAAAAGAATCTATGTAATAAGTTGTAATGGTATATTAGTAATATAATAATAAATGCAATGCAAGATAATAAGATAGATCCTCATGCATGATAGTTGAGGTATCAATTACATTTTGACTCAAGTATTTTCTACAAAATTTATATAGTGAATTCTCTTAATACTGCACCCGAATCAAAGACCCTCAATGTTTATTTCCATTTTAGTGATTCTCGAAGAAGTCGCCAAATCCAAATTCATATCATATTAAAACCTAATTGATAAATTTGTAAACATTTTGAAACATTTTATAAGATATTAGAAAATTTATTAAGGATCACAGTGTATTAGGTAAATTTTTTAAAAACAAGCTTATAATCTCCCCAAACAGAATATTTGAATCTTATAAACTCTTTAAAAAAATAATAATAATAAGAACATCTAAACTTATTTCAAAATCTTAAAACTCCAATAATTTTAACTATATTATCATAAAATTATCATAATTAATACTTTACAAACTTCAAAACATTATATTTTCCGGACACTTAAAAGAATATTTGTGAAATAAGATCTAATGTTTTATAAATTTTAAAATTATTTAGTAAGATGTACAAGTTTATAAAATTTTTAAGTGAATGTAGCTAAGTACTCTCTCAATCATGATCAATTATAATTTATTAAAATCCAAACGAGTTTTTAGAAAAAAATCAAAATATTAACTAGTAATGCGTCAAACTCCCATCCCGTGGGAGTGGATATCTAGTGCAAAATAATTCGCTGTGTCTGGCTCAGAGCTAAGGATAGAAGCGGCACAATTTGCTACATGGTGGCAAATTTACAGAAGACTTGGGCATCCATTCTATTCCATGGCTCTACCCTTTTTAAATATACAAATGATTATGATCTGGCTTTGGCATATCTGCATACCCAATTTTTTTCCTAAAAGTAACGCCATTGTCCATATGGTAAGAATCTGATTTTTCCTTTACTCACTTTATGCACATGAAACAAACATTCGCAAGTACATGAGATAACATGGACTCTGTAGGTCAATGGAAGAATATGACTTAACCCACCTCCAAATCCATGGATCTTGACATGGACCAGCCTCCTCATTTAAATTGCTGTAAAATCAAGATTTTTCTTAACTAATTTATTTACAAGAAATATCAATTAGCCTTAAAAACTGCAAAATTAAACAATAATGATCGCATGCAAAAAATTCCCCAAGGCACGTGCCAGTCTGCCTCACAAATGTTATATAAAGATGGAGAAAAGGAAAGAAAGGGATAGGCAGGCAGGCAGCTGAACAAAATCAAACATCAGAATTGATCTAAACAGTGGGGATGGGTGAGAAAAGGCAATGCCAGTGCCAAGATCAATACAAATGCAAGCCTTTTCCCGGCCATTTCTTAGTTTTAATTCTTTCCCTCTTTCCCACTCTTTCTTTGTCTCAATTCTTTGACTATGGAGATGCCCTCTCCAAGAGCCTCCTCTACTTTGAGGCACAGCGCTCCGGCCGCCTGCCGTACAAACAGAGAGTGACGTGGCGCCACCATTCCGGCCTCACCGACGGCCTCGAACAAGGGGTACCTACTCTCTAGTCCCCGGCCCTATAATTTTAATTCTTGTAGTTCATGCATTTAAGGAGTTTTGTACTAGCATGTTACTTTTTGTTGTTTCATGAAATTGAGTTAATGTGACATTATTGAGTTTGCGGGGGATTTGTGTAGGTGGACTTGGTAGGAGGGTACTATGATGCTGGTGATAATGTAAAGTTTGGTCTGCCGATGGCCTTCACTACTACAATGCTGTCGTGGGGTGTCATTGAATTCCGGGATCAAATAGCCGCTGCCGGGGAACTCAGGCATGCCCTTGAAGCCATCAAATGGGGGACTGATTATTTCATTAAAGCACACACTCATCCTCATGTTCTTTGGGCTCAGGTAATATTTCTTTTTTCAACTTTAATTTTGTGGGTGGCCTTGTTTCTTTTGAAATTTTTTGAAAAAAATTTGGGGTGGGGGAAAAGAATAACTAGCGCATTACATGCACAATTTTTTTTAACAAAAAGTTGTGGGCTTTTTAATTTTAATCCCCCAATCACGCCGGAGAATTGAAGTACTTTGAAATCTTGGGGAGAGCAGCACTAATGAATAGTGATCAGGCGGTGATATCCGCCCCTGATTTCAGACGTGGGTCCAAAATTTCAAATCTTGTCTTTCTAAGTCAGTCTAAAGCGAAGTCCAGTGTCGGTTACAGTCTACAGACGACAAAAACATTTCTTATGTTAAAGCAAATTACGCAATTATCTCGTGCTTTGTAAGAGAATTTAGGGGCATAATGATGATTAATTAATTCAGAATTAATGATATTGTTGAAAGGTGGGTGATGGCGACACCGATCACCTGTGCTGGCAGCGGCCGGAGGACATGACGACGTCCCGGCGAGCTTACAAGTTGGATGAGGAGAACCCGGGATCGGAGGTGGCGGGGGAGACGGCGGCGGCCATGGCGGCGGCCTCAATTGTGTTTAGGAGAACAAACCCACATTACTCTCACCTTCTCTTGGAGCATTCCAAACAGGTAAATTAGTTAATGAGGTTGTTAGAGAAGCAGCGGGGGTAGGTCTTTTGCTCATTATTATTAATATGGTGGCTTAACCTAATCTTGCTTCTTATTTCTAACAAAACCAGTTTAAAAAATGATTAATAACGTTACGTGTAGGAATTAGAAACTAGGATTATGAGAATGTTCCTCCAAAATTTTACTTCCTCAAAACAAACTGTACATCTAGCTTTTCATCTATAGCTAGTAGTAATCATGATTTTTTACAATTAACATACAATACTCAAGTTTAAAATTTTAGGGAAGAACGACATACACGTAGTATCTTTGATTAACATTAAATATTAATATTTATGCACGTTAAAAATTTACGGTATGTGAATCTCGTTAAATTTCAAAATACTATATCAAAAGATTAAGCATGCCACTGGCCAATTAACCCAATCGACACTTAGGAATTTATGGGTAGAAGACACCCACCACATATTTCATTGTCAATAAGAATCTTGATGTTTTAATTGCATGAAGTTTAGTTGATAAGAAGGGGCTTTTCCAGTGTAGAAGAAAGAACAAATATTGGAGTGGTACTGAATATGTTTGTTTTGCAGTTGTTCGAGTTTGGTAACAAGATTAGAGGCAAATATGACGAGAGTATAGAAGGAGCAAAGGGATATTACACGTCGGTGAGCGGGTACATGGATGAGTTGTTATGGGCAGCCTTGTGGCTATATAAGGCCACCGACAATATACATTACTTGAATTATGCCACTGATAATGCCCTCACCTTTGGTGGGATCACCTGGGCCATCACAGAATTCAGCTGGGATGTTAAGTATGCCGGTCTCCAAGTCATTGCCTCTATGGTAATTTTACTTTCGCCCTCTCCTGCACCTCTTCATGTTGATTATATATGAAGAGGGAATTTGCATCTTTTCTAGAAATGCATCTATGATATTCACGGGCTAGGCAGGCATTTGTTGCTCATTTGGGCTTTTCTTTTTAATAATATACATGTTGGTCATAATTAGCATTCACTTCAACGGGGACACAGGGGACCCTCCAAGCTTCAATAAATTTGGTTCTTCGATCTCCCCCTTTCAGCTCATCACCACCCTCATCAATGCCAAATCAAAAAAATTTTAGAATTTCTTTCCCTTCCTACCCCTCCCTCTGAGGCGACAATAGAACTAAGAATACGTAGATTTGATTGCAGCATAATCAGTTGAAGTTTAAATCGAGCAAAAAGCGACAAAAGTTCTTTTTCCCTGCTGGCATGTCCTTTCAAATGGGATCCAATATTATAAATTTTTCTTCACATTAATTTTGCTAATTTGCCGTCATTTACTGGTGAGCAATAGTTAATGATAAATGTTAGCCACAAACATTGACTAACTACAGAATTCCGAAGTTTTTCTTAACGCCAAAAGAAAAACTTTTTTTTAACTCAAATGTCATAGGGACTCGACACATATTACATATACAACTATGTATTCTTGCAGTTGCCAATAGAAGGTAAGAACAAACAACAGAAGCAGATCCTCCAACAATACCGCTCCAAGGCACAGCACTATATCTGTGCTTGCTTGAACAAGAACAATTCCACTAACGTGCAACGCACCCCAGCTGGACTCCTCTTCACCCGCCAATGGAACAACATGCAGTATGTTTCCACCGCAATTTTCCTGCTCACAGTCTACTCTGATCACCTCCATTCCACCAATCAAATGCTCACTTGCCACACAGATTCGGCGGGATCCCATGAGATCCTCTCCTTAGTCAAATCACAGGTGGCCTACATTTTGGGCTCCAATCCCTTGGGACTGAGCTATTTGGTCGGCTATGGACCTGCCTATCCCAAGAGAGTGCACCACAGAGGTGCATCCATGGAATCATACAGAGATAGCAAGAATTTTGTAGGGTGCACTCAGGGGTATGATTATTGGTATGGTCGTCATGATCCGAACCCGAATGTCCTTGTCGGAGCCCTGGTTGGTGGACCCGATGGCAATGATGATTTCATTGATGGACGGGGAAACTTCATGCAAACTGAGGCTTGCACCTATAACACTGCTCCACTGGTTGGAGTTTTTGCCAAATTGAATGCACTAGAAAAGGTTAATTCCAGTTCTACTGCTTCTGCCACCATATCATTGGTTTCTTCCATTTAAAATTATAAAAATGTAGAGACATTTTCGGGGGGATTTTTTGGTATAGCTCTAAGGAAACTGTATTTTGAGACGAAAAATATTTTCTCATGAAGAAATTACAAGGACAAAGATAGTTACAAAGTTAAAAAAAAACCAGAGTATGTGCATCACATTCAAGTCATCAAATCATATTTGTTTTCCCTTTCAGTTGAATCAGAAATCCGATGTCCATTTAAATTGATGTCCGACTATAAGCATACGGGGGATGATTCGTTTATTTACAAAGTATGTCTAGCTGATGGCACTTTACGAGGAAAGCAGCAAGCAAAACTAGGCATTGAATTTAATAAGCTGTAATAGTACAAGTACTTGTCTTTAATTTCCTACACTTTCTTGCATACCTGAGATCTAATCACCACTCGTTTATCATACTTGTTGCATGCCAATGGGAAGGTCTAACTACCAGCCATTTCACCGACAGCAGGAAACTATTGCTAGGGAATTACTATGAACAAAGTTGTCGACACCCGCACGTGGGCTGGACATCAATTAAGAGGGGTTCAGGTCAATATTCAATTTCATTGTGCATCGCTTACGAGAAGATGCAAAATTAATAAGAGTAGGATTCATGACACCTCAACTCAAAGAACTGATTATTCAATTACCCAATGATCCAGGACCTGGCACTAACACCGCCAGAACACAAACAACGAGATTCTTGGAATGGCTGTCACCATGTACTTCCATTAGTATGCATATCCTTGTAATTGGATGGGACTTGATCGATTTTTAGCTTCACCGGATAAAGGACATGCATAATGACTATCTTTGAGACGTTATCCCTCCAAATCGATAGCTTATGAAGATAAACTCTACGTGCACAAAAGCTACCAACTAACTTGATCCCCAAATAGAAAGCCAAATTATGAAGAAACTGGATTCAAGGAGAACAAGCAAAATGTGTGGAGCCAAACATAAAGAGTGGTTGAAAGCACGTCCTCATGATTTAGCACTATTCCTAGCATTCAAACTACACTCATATAAAGACCAAGTTCTTCAATAAGCAGTAGATTTCAGAAGTAGAAAGGACAACGATTTTATGCAGATCCACCCAGTTAGCTAATTAAATCCTGACTATGAGTTGCCACTATCACCCAGTTGACATAGAAGATCTGTTCTGCGGACAACTTATAAGAAAATAAAAATCATACAAGAGAGGCAACCTATAAGAAGTGACGCCATGCAATGGGATATTGGACTAAACTAACAAGATGTTTTATTTGACTTCTTCAGTTGGAAAAATACTCAATACATGATAATAAAGCCTATTCTGTTGGCTTCAAAAGAAAGGAAGGGAAAGAATATTAGCAGTCTGATAGAAAACACTTATGCACACTTAGAGGAATCCAATAAAATACAAATTATTAAGAAATAATGCATCCAAGAAATGGTTGCAAATAATATTAGGGCTAACGCATGTGACAAATAAGCTGTGACAGACTGCAATTCTCATAATGTATTACCCCTCTAGATGGTATCTTGGCTAATCCTGAAAATCATGGATGCTATTAAAGCATAACTCAATCCAGAATCTGTTTTGGGCGTCAAATATTCCATATCTAGTCACATTTTACAAGTGTTTTTAGCAACAAGTTTAGATTTCATTATGGCTCGCCTTGCTGACTGCATCAAAGACAAGAAATGTTAGAGGCCTGTGTAAGACTCATGTCAAAGCTTTTGAGGCAATCAATCGATGAATCACAGTTGCAACACCTTGGTTTTTCCAAAGTATTTAAGGTTGCTAGAGATGCATTTGCCATAGAAAGTGGGGGAGTAATGAGTCAATAAAGACATCAAACAGCTAGCATAATGAAAAACTTAGTGATGCAAGGGAATGATATTGCACTTATTATGCTATTGTGCAGTCTCTTAAGCATCAACGGTACTAGCTTTGCAAAGAAAATTTTCATTGTTCTGATTTTTCCACCTTTATGTTCCTGCGACACTTAAAAACAGAAAACAAATTGTGCTTTGGGCCATGCTTCGCAGCGGTAATCTTTTCAGGAATCACAAAGTTACGATCCTAAAATTTCCAGTATGCAATATTTCGGTTCATTTGTTGCAGAAATCAGCTCTAGAGATTTTTTTTTCTTTTTCTTTATGAATGTTTTATAGGATTTCCTCAATTATATTAGTCAGTTCATTTCTTCTCCTTTCTTTTGAAGCCATGCCGATATACATATATCGCGGTCCATTATCATGTATTGGATCCAAAGAATTGAAGAAGAAAGAGATTTTATTAGCCTTAGTCTTAAGTTGGTTTAGATTATTAGGCTTAATTTAACTTGTACATCAATCAAGACCTTCCAAATTTGACTTCTAACTTACGTATAAGTTATGATTGTCATCTCTCTGGGCATGCAGTAAGTAAGACATAAGCTCTTGCAACAATGAAACGATGTTGTGCCCCAGCTTCTGGATACAAAGCCTTTAATATGAGCTGCATGTAATCAAAACTGTCTTAAAAGATTCAGCTTACAGATTTAAAATCCAAATTGAAAGATAACTAATGGAAGTAGAACAGAACAGATTATATGTCTGCATAATTTGACATTGTACTTTGACAACTTGAAACTGCAAAAAGTAACCACTCACTCAACTATCAAACGGCTTCACTACAGCTTCTAAGGTACATCATTAAATTGAGTGTGTCAAAAAATTCACAATAAGATTAAATCATCAAGAAATATTTATCTAAATAAACTAAAGAGCTAACCATTCAAGGATTTCAGCAATTATGAGGAAGAATTAGCAGCTGGGGCAGATTGATGATTCACAACCAAAGGCGGGCGGAGAGCTCGGTGGTTGGCTTCTTTCTGCTTCCGAGCATTGTACATTTCCTCGGTCTCAACCACAACCAATCTTTTCACCTAAGTTCATAATACAAACCATAACCAGGATCAAACAAAAAATAATAATAAATTTCAGTCTAAGAATATTCAATAATATGATAGAAATTATAGCACCAATCTGCGTTTTGCAAACAAGAAAAAAAAATTAAGGACCTGCTGAAGCATTCCGCGGACAGTAGGCGTATTCCAGCGCATGACAGTCCGGTTGCATTTAGTGAGGCGCAAGGCCTCTAACGTGCGACGGTGGAGCCTTCTAGTACCCGGAATGCCCCTCACCAGTGTTATGTAGAGATTAGGGCTCCAGGCAATTGGAACATTTGCTTTGAATGCCTTAAAAGCACTCATGTTCTCTATTCTACCTTTGTTTCTCGCTAGAGAATGATTTATCAGTGAATTATCATGAAAAACAGAAACTATAGACAACAAGACGAAGAACAACTTACCGAGTGAAAGATGAATGGATCAAACAGAGAGACAGAGAGCAGGGCCGCGGCTAAGAGGGACGCCAAATTGGACAAGGGTTTTACACCGGTGGCGATGATCTCAACCACGTCGTCGAGTTGCTTTATTTGTTATCGCATTTGGGCCCCGGCCCATGAGTACGAGCTCTGCTGTGGGCCGAGCACATTTTTGGTGGTGTTGGCAGAACTTTGCCAACGTGCTATGTGAGGAGCAGTGCATCTTAAAAAATCTGCTCAAATTTTGGATCCTCTTTTTCCAAACTGTTCCACTCATGTCTTAGTTTTTAAAATTTGAGTTCTGTGATGTTCACAGGGTAACCTTTGAAATAAATATTGAATAAAATTCATTATGGATGTATACAAATCAATTTAAATTTTAAAAAACTTTTAAACTTGAATTCAGATAAATATATATATATATATATATATATTTCAAATTCGAGCAAGAAAAGCTTACAAATTAAGCTTGAAGAGTTTATAAAATTAAGTTCAAGCCCAAGGTCGAGCAAATAACATTTAGTCAAATTCACTAACCAAAAAATAATTTAATCTAATTTGAATTTCTTAATTCTTTCCTCAATCTTATCATCATTATCGTTATATATTATCAATTAAATTAATATATAAATTTTGAATTATTTTTTATTTTATTATAATAATTATTATTAGTAATAGTAGTAAATTTCAATCAATCCTTTTACTTAATATTAACATAATAAATTTCAATAAATCTCACATAATAATTATCAACACAAATTAAATACTTACAAACAAAGCAAAAATAAACTCCTTGCTTTGAACACCTTTATTTCAACAAAAATTTTGAAAAATCCAGTTTCAAATGGGTCATACTCAAACCAGTTCACTTCAGCATCTAAAGAGGACCAACGACCTAAAAATGCGTGATATGTGGGAAGCATGGCAACCCTTCACGCACAAAATAGGCCGACTCGAAATCATAATCGATTTGTTAAATTAGTTTCCCTATAATGTTAGATCATAATCCCCTATTGACTCCATGCCATTGATTCCACTAATCTCATGAATTGACTTGAATCATTTTGCAGCCACAATTACAATCAATATGTGATATCCAAAGCTGCATAGTGTTGACAATCGATTCCGAAAAGTCTACACATTGTTTGTGGATTTGTGTGTTAGATGTTCAATTAATCATGAACACGCCAGCAGCGGTAAATGGTCATGGATGGTCACACCGCACATAAAACAAACTGGGTTAAAGCGGTAGAGAAGTACAGGATGCAAGAGCTAAGCACTACAAATATAAGGTTGCACCCAACCTTCTTTATTAGTTCTGCAGCCTTTCCATATGCATCAACGGCAAATTAAGTTGTAGCAGTAAGAAACCCAAGAATGTTGTACAGAGGAACAGTGAACACAGGAGGAAATCCACTGCAAAATCTTTACCAACCAACAAGTAAGAGCTTCAAAAGAGCCATACGAATGTAGAGACCATTCTTCACTTGCCTAAAATATGCAGCCCTTGGATCAAGATCCACATTCACATTTATCTGAAATAAACCACAAGATAAATATTATACAATCAGGATAAAGAAACAAATGATATAGCAAAACAAAATCCCAAAGCCAACCTCATCAAGCCTGGGCAGAGGGTGCATTACAACTGCATGTTTCTGCATTACATTCAACACATCCAGATCAACAATGTACTTGCCTCGAGCTTCTTCATACAGATCAATTCTTTCGCCAAATCTTTCTCGTTGAACACGGGTTTGGTACACCACATCACATTTGGAGGCCACCTCCATTAAATCAGCACTTTCATCCCATTCTACTCCTTTAGATGTCAAATAATCTTTTATGTCGTCCTGAAATTCAAAAACAACTTCTAATAAATGGTTATATCATAAAAAATTTGCCACTTGGATCTAATCTGAATCAAATTCCTTGGCAAAATTAATGACTAGTTTCAGCAAACTAAGTTCCTATCAGAAATCTGAGAGCCCATCTTCTCTCTGGACAACTCCAAACTCTTCCATTTACCTTCATTTTTACTACTTCAGGCGACACAAAGTAGATTTTGACATCCTTGTACATAGCAAGTAAATACGCGAGTGAGCGGACTGTCCTTCCATAAGCAAGATCTCCAACAAGTCCAACTTTGATGCCATCAAGTTTTCCTATCTCTCTTTGAATAGTGTACACATCCAGGAGGGCCTGTTCATTGCCAGAGGAAAGTGTAAAAATATGTCGTAAACTCCATACAGGTAATTATCCATCAACAGATAATACAGCTCTTAAAATCTAGATAATGCTTCACATCATATGAGAAGACTAAATTGTCCAGTCCAAGCAGATATACACAGAGAATCAAAATGGCTAAGTAAGTTATATTTGAGTCCTTTATCCATAGACTTGTGATGATGAGGTACTTGCACTTGATATAAATTTCTGCAAAGGTTCTCACAGAAAACAATTGGAATACCAAATCGCATCTCCACTTGAGAATCATATAATCAAGAACAACCTGAGAAAGTGTACCATATAGCATAACCTCCAACAATTGCCCAAACTTTCAATCCGATGCCAGACAGTGAAATAAAAACACGCAGACAAAATACACACATATGGTTGGTATGAAGGAAAAGAAGAAAGGCAGGGCAGAAAAATTAACAGTAGGAATGAAAGACAGAAAATAGTGAAACAACAGAAGTTACAGAACTAGTTTTGCCAAGATATCACACAGACACACAATAAAAAAATGCAGCCAGCTAAAAGTTGTTATATTAAGAAACCCACGAGCACTTTTTCTTTTCATTGTGGGGCAGCAAGAAGCCCCCTTAGATAAGATAAAAAACCCTCAAACTAGATTTCTTTTGTGCGCTCTTAAACATGACAGGCTGATTAGGAATTTGAAAAGAAGAGGCTCGCATGAAAAGTCCAAACTCATAATAAGCATGTCTTATAAGTGCCTTTATGACAACAGTTATGATAAGGTAAGCTTCAACATACAGTTCTTCACAATTATTCACATTCAACAAAGTTAGAGAACATCCCCTCGATACAACATTTTTAAGTTTGTAACTAGTAAAAATTAAATATTTCTGAATCACAAGTCCAAAACTAGTCTGACATCTCAGCTTAAGAATGAAACGCAGACTATATAAATCCAGCCTTCTAAATTTTTGCTATGAAATTCCTACAATCCATCAACTAATAGTCACGATTCCCACAGATATTCTTGCAAAGAGATAAGTTATAATTGTGTTTCTTCTTCCTTTCTTGGGGTAAATGGGTGAGGGTGGTGCTGAGAAATGAGGTTAGATAAAAGTCAGATACAATCAACTGGCATGTGATTGCCAATGGACAAGTATAATGGATGTTATTGATTTTCAAGAAAACTTGATTAATGACTTTGAATTATCTTATAAAGTATAAAGGATGTTATTGATTTTCAAAAAGCTTGATTAATGACTTTGATTATCTTATAAACAGTTCAAGTTTGCCTACCTGAGTTGGATGTTGCCCAGGACCATCTCCAGCATTGATAATTGGAATACTGGCTGTCATTGCAGCCCTTCTGGCAGCACCACTTTCAAAATGTCTCATCACAATAATATCTGAGTATCCTTCAATTGTTCTTATAGTATCTGAAGATCAATAAAAATCAGTATTGACAGTTCATTATTCACTCAAAAAGTAAATAAATTGAATAACTACCTTCAAGCGTTTCTCCTTTTGCTGCTGAAGAGAACTCACGTGCATTTTCTGTAGTCAAAACTTCCCCACCCAAACGTTTCATAGCAGACTCAAATGAAAGCCTAGTTCTAGTCGATGGCTCATAAAAAAGTGTCGCCATTAGATAGCCCTTTAGAATGCGGCTTCCAGCAGAGTTCTTCTCAATCTTTTCCATTTCAATAGCCACCTCAAATATGGCACTGAGAATGTCTCTGTCAAACTGCTGAGCTTCGATCACATCTTCAAGTTGGAACTTATTCGCAAGTGAAATTGAAGTTTTAGTCTCAACTTCCAGTGCACTGCATCGGATTCCTCTCTTGACAGATAACTTTCCTGGTCTCCGGTCAATTGCCTTCTCAGCAGGGGACACCCATAAATGCCATACATCTGCTGATGCAGATATGAACACAGAATAAGGTGTTTGTCTAAAACAACTGTTCAGATAATTGCAAATAAACCCGCCATTGTTCTTTGATGCCTTCAGAGCTAATATGCTACTGTTTAAGGCCAACGTCGAAAATGTGGAAGAAGAGGCCATTACAACAAACAAAACCACCTCATAAACTGAGTAGAAGCCCTGCAACACAAGCGAAAAAACAGAATAAGAAAAATTCAAAACATTTCAGTTAAATATAATACAGGAAATTGCAAAGCCTTTAGGGGCATTTTATCAAACACGTTACTGCAATTTGAATTCAGTAAATAGTCCCAACCCTGACAAGCACATCATACAATTTTGAAGCACAAACACACTCAAGATTGCGTATGATAATTTATAGCATAATTGTTAGGGACCTTTGTTGGTTGGATTGAATTGTTTTTGACTTTTTGTTGGAACGACCACCGTCCGGATTTTACTAGGGTTTAAGCAGAGAGGATAAAAGGCCCTAATTTTCAAGTTCTTTTTTTTTTGGAAGATGGCAAATTCTTGCACTTTAAATTTTGGCATGGCTGTTATTTATGGCTAATTGCATTTTATTGCCATGTGATATCCTAAATAAGCACAATGGCCCCTATCAAAAAAATATACGTGAAAATTACTTGAGTATTTGAAAATCATACTTCTCGACTCCTTATTCTTATTTGATGACTATTGAGTATTAAAAATAACAAAATTATTCTTAAATAAAATAAAATTTATACCATTTTTATTTTATCTTGTCTATTATATAAAATATATCACTTTTCTTTAATAGTAATTTTTTTGTCCGTTCTAAATTGAATAATATTTAATATTTATAAAAAATATATAATATATTTTTACTTATAATTATATAAATAATATATACACACAAATTTATGTATAAATATACATATATATTATTTATACATGATAAATATATATTAAAGCTTTCTTTCAAATTAAATAATATTTAATATTTATAAAACTGTATAACATTTTTATAATATATTATAAACGCTCCCAAAGGTGCCCACCTCATGATTTTTAAAACTATAAAAAAATTATTTGTATATATATATATATATATTTACTGGAGGGTATTTTACCAATTTAGGCTATCACAGTGGGTCCTATGAAATTCAGCCCTTTTTATTTATCATCATACGAATTTTAAGTTTTCTTTTTAATTACAAGAATAAGTGAAAAGCAAATTTCTCTACTTACGTGCATCTTTAGATCCTGCTAAGAGCTTGTTCTCTTATATTTTGGGGG
>JACGDI010001153.1:139615-200345 GCA_014898725.1 Jacaranda copaia | reverse complement strand
ATGTTTACAAATTTAATTAAATTAATCGTTCGAGAAAATTAATTAAATTTAATATATAATTTATACTAAATAACATATTAAATTGATTAAATTACTTATTAATTAAATAATGTATTAGTTATATCTAATATTTAACATATTAATTAAATATTATATTTATTCATTTAATAAATAATTTAAGATGTTTTAATTTGATATAAAAATAAATTATTCAAAAAAACTAATCTTTATTAAATATTAATATTCACATTTATTTCAAATTATTATAAAAAATTAATTATAGCGTTATATTTATTTAACAATCTATTAAATTTAATAAATTAATATTAATACAATTAAAAAAATTATCGTGAAAATTAATTAAAATTAAGAAAAAAATTATTGTTACTAGGTAATTTATTTCTTGAATAATATATTGATTAAATAATGAGTTAAAGTAAATAAATAACTTATTAAATTAACTTAATCATTTAAATAACTTGTTATGTATATATTAATTATATTTCATATTTCACATATAATTAAATATTACGCTTATTTGTTTAATGAATAATTTATGATTTAGTTTCATATGATATAAAACTATTTATTCTTTTATTATAACAATATATCAATTGTTATATATATATATATATATATATATTTATATATATCATCCAATTATAAATACACACATATATATAATATATTATATAAAAAAAATGACTTTTACCTTATAAACTCAATAAAAAAGAAAATAATTTGACATCAACGGTAAAGTTTATTTCCTCCCAAACATAAAAAAACAAACAATTCATTCTCAAATTATTTTCTTTATTTTTTCAAAAAAAAAAAAACATTTAGCACATTCTCCAAATTTTTTCTCAAAAATCTATTTTTATAAAAAAAAATTATAAAATACCCAAAATTTAAGAGAAAGGCATGAGGATCCCTCCTTGGATTGGAATTGCTTATTCATTTTGTCGTTTTGCTTTTCCTTTATTGGGCTTCCCTAGAATTTATCACGAGTCCCAGAATATGCACAAGAGAAATTATTGTTCCGTATCCTCACAAGATAATTGGCCAGACAATGTGCAGCTTCACTGAAAAGGTTAGAAAGATTCCTATATGTCTAGCCAATGCCAATGGTCCAAGAAATTGTGGTCCTTTTTGTAATGGGAAAACAACTCCTCCGCATCTGAAAACTGACAAGGCAGAAAATAAAAATCACAAGTTACCGGAAATTTTAACCAGAAATCAAGGAGCATCTCTCTGTCAAATGAAGCGGCCTTTTCCTATGAACCGACACCACCAAAATGGCCTGGGACCAAAACCGTTGCCTATATGAAAGCTCATTATTAGCTAGCAATGAATCTCTTATTGATAATGTAATGCCCTAGTGAAAAATTCACATGCATCTTTGCGCCACAATGGAATGCCCGGAGGGAGAATTGATGCACCGGACATAGGATAGGATAGGATAGGATATAAATATATATATATATATATATCATATTCAAGCTAGTCAGCGCTGCCATAGCAAAGCAAGGGACTCAACCTCTGGTGGTAGGGATCCTCAGTTGAAAAAGAATGAATCTAACTCAAAACGTCACTCTTTTGACACCAAACACATATAATCAAATATGAGGTTTGATTCAAACATTCCATAAGAAACGATTTTTTTACATAATCCGTAAGGCACACTACAGCAGACAAGCAAGCACTGGACAGAAAGATAGATACACACATATAATCCAACAACAGAGCAAACATAGTAGTTTGCATTATTTAGGCAAATATCTAAAGGGAAACCATGGAAAGCTTCCATGTCCCACTTTCATTACTGTTTTCATTATGCAGCAAGACTGCAGATCTGAGCTTGGAAGCCGCATTTCTGCCGCTAGACAGGCACAACTGCAGGGTGGGAACTTAAAGCATCCACGTCTTCATGAGATTGAGGGGTGACACCTGACGACGCCTCAAATGTGGTCTCAATGACAGCTTTATTATTTTCCTCAATATTGCAGCAAATGGCTTCAAATATAAGCTCCTTCACTTCCTGCAGCCTCTCTTCAGACAGGGAAACCTCAGCCAGGAGCCTCCCGGCATTTTCCTCAGATGCTTCCTCATAGTCCTTCTTTCTTTTCAGAACCATATGTCCGCTAATCTCCCAAACTGCTGGATTAACTTGAGTGTCGAGGAGCTCAGGACTCACTTCCCCAAGAGCTTGCTTCTCTGCATAGCACTGTTTTTGTTCGCACAAAACTCTCAGTTAGATTGTTGTCCTGATTTAGAAAAACATGAACGCATGCAAAGGAGTGATACTTAAGAGCTTTAGAAAGAGCCACGGACAGTTAGTTGCTTTAACCTGTGGGAAAAGGAAAATTCGTTTTCCAGAATCAGCAATAAGCACATTGTAAGGGATGTTGTTCTCTTGCAAGCAGATGCAGGATTCTGAGACAACATTGGATAAATCTTCCAGAGTATTCCCACCCTCAAAAACTAGACCTCTGACTGGATAATTAAGAATATCAGAGATTTTCACTCCACCACTTGTAGTTATAATCTTCTTTGAAGAGGCCCTTTCTATGGGGAAAGGTTTTGCTAAATAATAGGCCTGGAAGTGAAGGTGATTGATGGTTGCAAATGCACCCAAGCTATTGTAACCCAAGCGGAAGTAGGGATTCCCTGCTTCTACAGCCATGTGGAGGGCAAGTAAGAAGCTCTCACGGTCAATCCTCTGAGGCACGCATTCAAGAATTCGAGGGATGAGCAGCACATGTCCATATTCAATTGGACTCACCTGTTAAGTCTCGTGCGCATCACTATTTGTAATCAAACCATTGCAACACAAACCGAAAAGTTGATGTGAGAACAAAGCAAAACAGAAACATACATTAATGGCAACAACGCTGGGCGAATTCTCAATATCGATGGATACACTTGGAAAGAACCGGACATCATTGCCATCACTGGCCTCAAATTGAAAGAGCATCTCTTCTTGCCCAACCTTGGTAAAGTTGAACTTGTTCTCGTCAAAGGGCTGCAAGACCTTATCAACACGAAACTCAGTTGGCCTCTTCTTGAGGTGCCTGCCCTCATTCAGCTGCGCAATAAATCCATACATCCCAGGAATCACCTATAAACCATTATCATTCACAAACAGTTAGAAGCAACAAAAAGAATACCAACAGACGTTTGGCCAAGACTTTCATTCATTAGATAGATAATACAATGAAAAAGGTGAAGGGGAAATTTGCAATTTGTGTCTCATTCAAGGTTGTCAGCATATCAAGTTTAAAACTATAAGAATTCAACACATTTGATCCCAAAATCAAAAAATACACACATTTAGTCATATTTGCAATCCACTGTTAGTAACCATTGGTTTTCCTGCTTCTTTCTTTTCTGTTTTTTTCTGCCACCCCCCAACCCACCTCTATTTACTCACTTCTTCCATTATTCTTCTTCCTTCTTATATATTTTCTTGCCTTTTTTCAAATTTGTTCCTTTTTTCTTATACTTTGTTCTTTTAATTTCTTTCTTTCTAAGTATATACATACATTAAAATTTCTGATCAAAATATCAGCCCAAAGAGTGAAAACCATCTGCAAATGAATAAAATATGAACTCGTAGACATGTGAGTGAAAAATGAATTGACAAACAACAGAATCAAAAAATACTACTTCATCTTCACATAATTTTCCCTCTCAGTTAACTCAATCTGAGCTACCTCATCTAAGACATCCATTTACACGTCCACTACCGGGGGGATCAGCAAGCAGCAGAAGTGCCGAAATTGTTGCCAACCGGCAGGCCATCTGCACAGCGCTCATACTCACTTCAAATTATGTGAAAGAAAATTATGTTGTATGTCTCACTACATGATTTGACGCCATATAAAAATAACAGTTTAATAATAATGAATCATTTCATAGTTATTAACATTTACATATTTAAACTGTATGACATTCAATTAATACTGATAAATAATTTTGATACATTTTAGGATTTAAACTAGAATAGTTTCACAATTAAAAGTTATTTGGTGGAGTAAAGTTGCCGAGTATAATACATATTATCAAATTATTCAACCCAAAACTAGCAAGTTATTTAAATGTTCTCGTATGCTAAACAGGTATACAAGATTTTACTGATAGAGACTATTGGATCATGAATTCATGATTAATTAAATTAATGGTGAAGTTGAAAAATATGTTGAGTACATGTTCTTACAAATAACAGAAAAGTACTCTATGCTTTCAATTGACCCATTAATACACGTCCATATCTTGATGCATACAAAATAATTCTCACATAATTTAAAAATAAGTAGAAGCACTATATATGATGTAATTTGTATGTTTTAGAATTTTGGAGATATATTTGGCTATACATATTAAGATTAGATTTATGAGTCACATTTATGCTTCCAGAATCCAGAGTGATTCATTAGTAGTCGTATTTCACTTAGGAGTTCATACATCTGTGACTGATTTGAGAATAAAATTTTATTATATATATGTATAGAGAGAGAGAGAGAGAGAGAGAGAGAGAGAGAGAGAGGCAGAGAGACAGAGCATACTTTTGAAAAACAAATAAGAAATGTGTGGAAAAAGAAATAAAGAAATATAGGGGGTAAAAAAAAAAGAAATAATAAGGGAAAAAGTAAAACAAAAGAAAAGGAAACTAAGAACCAAAGGAAAAAATGGAATATGGGAAAGGACCAAAAAGAAAGTTGAAAAACCAAAATCTCTGTGGAATGGATGAAAGACTGCAATTTCGCGAAAAGGGCAACAAAAGGTGACGGCATGAAGAAAAATACAAACCTTGGTTTCGCAAGCAGTGACATCATAGCGGAACAGTCCTCTCTGCATGCGGTCCTCCCACTAACATCAACAGTCATCAATTTCCCACATCATCACATATTTCCAGTTTTTCTCCCTTCTTTTTCTTTTTCTTTTTTTTCAGAAAAAGAAAAGTAAATTAACTCTGCGGTGAACTAATTAACAAAGATTTTAACTTTTACCTCGCCAAGAAGAAGGGAGTCCAAGAAATCAATTGGAGGCTCTTTGTTCTCAGAGCCAGCCGAGCCCTTTTCAGAAACAACCTTGCTCGCCCTCTTAAAAGCATACAAAGGCAGCTTTGCCCCTAAAATCCAAACATGATCACACTAAATTTTACAACACAAAAACTAAACAAGGAAAATTCAAGACTTAAAATGACCACAGCAACAATCAACAAAATTACCTGGAAGGCAACAGCTTCTGAGGCAATTGCGGCCGCAGCCGGCCGCATGGCGGGCACCTAATTCCTCCGCCTCTTCCTTTTGGTAGTTGGAAACAACAGTAGGAACTCTCTTAATCCTTAGCATCATTTTTATATATCTTCGTTACAAATATGCACTGTGTTTCTTGGTAAAAGCAGACAGATACTCAATCTCTCTTAATAAAAGCAGGCAGATTCTGAATCCCTCTTAATAAAAGCAGACAGATTTGGTGATAGGATAATAGGAGTCTACAATAATTAAGTATAAAACTAGAATGCAGGGAGCTAATAAAGGAGGAAACCGCCGCCAGCAAGGAAGAGGAGGTCGGAGGGGCTGCCGCCTTCAGAGGGCAAAGCGCCACGTCCGCCGTGCGGCGAAGGGTTGCTCGCGCTTACACAACCCTTGCGTCGTCTTGCTCGGACATGAATAGTAGGCCGATTTACTCTTAATAAAGCCGTGATTGGCGACAACTTTTCTTCCCCGGGTTTTACCCCTCTCAAGAGAACAGAGAAAAACAATTACTCGAAACACTTACTTAAAATCCAGGGCTTCTGGCGATTGAAATTTAGAAGAAGAAGATTAAGAGGCGATGGACATGGCCAGGGGGTAGGAGAACGGATTTCTTGAATTTGTGAATATTCAATACTAGTAATCTGTGTGTGGTAATCGTAGTTCGTGGGTGGCCAGGTGGGGTGAATATATATATATATATATAGAGAGAGAGAGAGAGAGAGGACTTTGTAGGGTGTTTTTGATAAGAGGGGTCGCGAATGTGGCTCTGGTTGATGGTGCTCATGATTCGATCGGTTCGTAGTTATTTGGATAATTGGTCCGGAAGAAAACGGGTTTTGCTTGTTCAGTCCGCGCTTCTTGTCGTGGGACAATTGCACTAGCAGACAGCAGTAGCCGTCGGTGTCTCAGCCTCCGGACTTACAACGTATAATATTGTTTTAAATTTTATAGTTCAAAATTCTCAATAGGGCTATAGCTTAAAGGTGAAATTAGCTAAAATGTGTAGCAACTAAGGCCATTGGACACCTCTTCACCAAACTTCTTAATTTTATTATATTTTTCCACACAATTGTTTGAATTGGTGTCAATTATTTTTTTTGACTATGAATGGAACATAATGATAAAATATACGTCATAGACCATAATTCAAAGAACATAGCCATGTGTATATAATTCAAAAAAATCCAATATTTTGTACAGTCAATATTTTTTATATTAGTGAAACTAAATTGAGTTGCATGGAACGATCACATAGTCTATGTTTAGTTTGAATCTTTTATTGAATTCGAATTACTTTAAAGTTAAATTTAATTGTTGAGAAATAATTAATCCCAATCCAACTAGGTTAGATTAATACATGTCACAGTTTATTATCTTTTTTTTTTTTGACATATATATATATATATATAATTTTAGTTTTGTTAAAAAATTCGAGTGGGATTTATTATGTTCATCCACTGACTTGTGCTCAAAATCCAACATACACATGATGAATGTCTTTTTAAAAAAATATTTTGTAGATTTTGTGCACCCGGTGGAACAAATGAATGAACAATTCAATGCTATATTTTACTCTATGCTGTAAAATAAATAAACAAACAAATTTGGTATCCAATTTTCATCGGACTCTCTTAAGCAATTACCGATTTTATATGCGCCACATTTTTCAAAACCAATTTATTAATTACTGAAACATTTCCAACCAAACAATTAGTTACTTCTAAAATGCAACTGCTTCGTTTCCTAAAATAAATTAGTATTAGACTCAGATTTTTTTCGAAATTCGGTAATTGCGTCAAATCATTGAAAGTCACACGCAAGACTAGTCCCCATTTATATTGTATTGGTGTTGGAGTTGGGAAAGTGGCCAATTTAGACCTACAGACTTCAGGGAAGAGAAGGGAAAGTGATCTTTGTCCTTGTCTTAAATAATGTTGCGTTGCGTTGCGTTCATCTTTCTCTCTCACTTTAATCCATATATATATCATTGTCAATTATGTGAATAATAAGGGATGTGAGTGCAATGTCGGATTGGCAGCTCTACCCCTCCCACAGATAAAAATGACCATAAGACCATGAAGGCCCACTGCTTTTTATTCGGTTAGGACCGATTTGAGCAATTGTTCGAGATTTGAACCGTTTCAATAAGATACGTGGAAGTATTTTGATTTCTCAATCAAATTTAATATAATTGTCTTATATGATGACAATGTAAAATACCTATTTTTTTGAATTCAAAATGTTGTGCTTTTATGCTTATATCTTCATGCATTTAATTTTACTTTTCGGACTTTATATTTTAACTAATTCACGCATTAAAAGATTATAGTTAAAACTTATACAACGCTTTTTCTCCTCTTTCTTTCTGTGTTTCGGGCCCTAAATCTCATCATTTTAGGTACTTCATTCATGAATCATGATATGACAAAGCCATTAGGACAATCCAAATCATTAACTTATGCTGCTACTTTTCTAATAACAACAATTATAGAATAATAATATATTGTGCATAGCCATTAGAATTTTTTATTTCTAATAAATATTTTTAGACGAATACTACAAAACTTTCAATGCCATGGGCTCCAGAGGAACAGTAACACATTTATATAATTTTATAAGAAATATTATTATATAAATATCAACCAATCAATAAACAACTACCATGGGAATAAGTAACTTCATACATTTATTGCTAATTTGGTTGGAATACTAAGGTGGAATATAATTTTTATCATACTTTATTATTAGTTTGGTTGAAGTAACAATAAACACTCAAACTCATATGAATTTGAAACGCACGTATGTATATATATAATTCTCACGATAAATTAACATGTTATCCCTATTAATTAATTTATCATATTAATCAAATTATACTATAATAATAAAAAATTATACAAATTGAGTTCGTGGTAGCCCTTACTAGATATATTTATCATGCTATCCCTTAGTGGATATATGAGTTCAATGCCTCATGATCTTGGTAATTTCTTTTTTCCACGATTTCGTGGAGTACCCTTCTCATATTATTCATGAATGCAATTTTATTTTTTTTTTTTGTCCATAATTTCTTATGCCAAAATTGAGGTCCTGAGAAAAAAGAATCTTCTTTTGCTTGTTCACATGGTTAGCACAATATGTATTGTTTGACTTTTTTGAGAAAATAAGAGAAGTTAACATATTTTAAATTTTTCAAAATTATGCTTCTTTTTAAAGTTTTGTAATGGCACGAATTCAAAACGTTTAGTTAAGATGCTAAAATTTTCCACTTATAGTGTTGTGCTATCACTATCATTTCCTTTTGTTTGTAGGATTACGAAGGAATGTTAAACGAATTAAATATATTATTTTCATATTTATATTTGATTAATTTTTTGAATATTTATGCATAATTCATTGGATATTTAAGCACGGTATCCTAATTCGTATCCATTAGATATCAATCAAATTGGATGTATTCAGATTCAATTATAATTATACAAATGCATTTGTGTTTGATTAAAAGCTTATCTATATTCGAATTATTTTTTTAATCTTCATATTTGATGATAATTATTTAGGTATCCATTTATGAATATTTAAATACGTGAATATATTAATTTATAATAAATACATATTTTTAATTAACAGTAACAACTATACAATTTCATTAAAACGAAAGCAATCAAACAAATAACATAATTTTTAATTAATAATTGACTTTGTGGGCCACGTTTGATACGAAAGACTATTAATCACACCTATGAATTAATATATTTGTTTGATATTGGAAATTATAGTTCAGATTATAAATTCCATGATATTACATTCTTGTTTAATTTGAAAATTTGAGAAAAACTATTTTTTTAAATTTCATTATTGCCTCAATATCTAAAAATTAGCTGCATTAAAATGATAGACAAATTCGTCCATGTATTTTTTAGTTGATCTAACCAAACTATAATCTCACCTCCAACCATGGGATGGTAATTGAGCCCAATCGCATGAACAGTACGGGCTCGCTCAATGTGGGTTTGGAGCCAATCTTGGCCCAGTCCATCACCATAATCTCTTCTATCAAATAGGTTACTAACATAGATTGGAGGGGCTAGTCACTATAATCTTCCGTATCAAATGCGATCATAATTTATTATTAGTATAATTAATATCAATAATGATATTTAAATAAATTAATTATAAAGTTGACCAACAATAGTTATGTTGATTAACTTCATTTTTCAAAAAAAAATTTATATTATGATAATTTTTTAAATTTATTCTTTTTTTCTTCTCAATTCTTTAATTATAATTTTTATATATACATATATGAATTATGAAATTTTTATTGAAAAATATAAACGGTATATTATTTATTAAATATATATTTGGAGTGGATATTAAATGGATTGAAAACGAATTTATTATATTCATATTTATTTATAATCAAAGATCTATTAATCGAATATGGGCAATATCCACTTTGAAAAAATATGAATACATTTTATATAAACAAATAAGTAAATAAATTTTCAGATATCTATTTAGAGTTCTACTCATTTGCATCAACATAAATATGAAAAGCATAATAGTTGAAAGTTATTTTGTATATCTATCAATCTATATCTAAACTACATTCTTTTTATTTTTTTTATGGGGATAGGGAGAGGGGATGGAGGGGTGATGGGTTACAATTAACATCTAGCAGTCTGTTTGGTTTTATTTCCAAGGATATTTTTAGTTTTCATGCATTTTCAAAAGTTGGAAAAGTAATTGTAAAATGAAAACAAAAATTGAAATGTATTTGAATGAAATATTGGAAAATAATGATTAAAAGAGGTTTAAGTTTGAAAATATGTTGATTTATATTTATTTATGTTTAAAAAGATTTATTTTTTTAAAATATCTGTATGTTTTTTTAATTTTAAAGGGAAAAAAATACTTTTTGGTCCTGTAGTTTAATTGTGTGTGCACAACTAGTCTCAAGCTTATGGCATTTAACACATTTGATTCAAATTTCATAACTTTTTAACACTTTTGGTCCTCTGCCATTAAAATTGATAGAAAATGCCACAAATTCCATTAAATATTAATATTTTTAATATTCTTATTTGATTTAATTACATAGAAACTCCTAAAGTTTGACCTGTTTACAAATAAACCCAAAAAAATTATAATAAAAGTTTGAACTTATCCTCCGACAACTATTTCAATTATTTTTGAAACAAAAATACTTTTGGTCCTATTTGTAATATATTAATTTTATATCATATGTAATTTTAATATTTTTTAAATTACTCATAATAAATTTAAATATATTTTATTATTAATAAAATTATTTAAATATTGAATAAACTTTAAATTCAAGTTGAATTAAAAAATAAAAAATTAAAACCATAACATATATAAATTAATTAATCAAATTTAATTAACTTTATTTATTGATTAAACTAAAAATAAGTATGTTCACACAAATTTCTTGTTTGCAGAATTAAATCACAAGACACAAAAAAAATAATGGACAAATTAAATTTATATTGAAGAATAATATGAGAATTAGAACTTATCAGAGAAAAATATAAATTTTCTAACAAAACTAATCCCCTTATTCTTCTCCCAATATATATGATTCAAGGGGTTGAAGCTTGTTCTTGGATGTATGGTATAGTATCCTTTAACTTGGTAAAAGGCACTACGAAATTTCTTTGAAATTCGAACTTTAACTCCAACATCAAAGGACTTGATGACTTGATCCTTTGAAAAGGTATAAGACTTTCGCGGTAGCAATACGTCATCGCAAAGAAACTTGAAGTTTGAAAACTTGAGTCTTGGAACTTGTGAATATATGAATATGTATATGTGAATATGTGTCTATGTGAGTCTCTAGTCACCCCTTTATATAAGTGTTCAATAAGAAACTCCGAAATGACTTGAATATATTTGATAATTATCTTTTGATACATATTAAAAGATAATATTAAGTATTCTTAACTTAATTGGTCCGCGTACATGGATGTGCCACGTGTCCTAACTTGATTAGCTTAAGAATACTAGGCCACTAGATTTTATTTGATTAACATAATTCATCTTCATCCCGACACTTGTTAGCATTAGATTTGTATAAAATAAATATTAGAATATTAATTAAAATTATCTATTTATTATTTAGAATTCAATTTAATAGATTCTAATATATAAATAGAAAATTTTAAATTAATAACTAATATATTATTTACACATGTCATTCTTTAATTGACTCAAAAATTAAGCCGTATACAAATGCCCCCTTGAGACTTGTTCACGAATAATGTCTTCCAATGCATTCCTGAGTGAATAAGTCACGATAATTATTTTCTATATATATTTAAATACATATATATGTAACACATGAACCTTTTAATATATATATATATATGTGTGTGTATATTTAAATACACATATATACATGACATATATAACATATGGCTTCTAATATATATATCGGAGCCCATGCAATTTTTAGATTCACGCTGTCGTGGCCAATTTCAAAACAAAATTGATCTTAAGATTCTTTGAGAACTAGCTTCAGAAGAAAACAAATCCTTTTGTTGACCTCCCAATTAAAACTGCTTGTTGTCTTCTGTTTAAAAAAAAGTCTTCAAACAAAATTCACTAGCTTTGCCTCCATGTTCGCTGCATAAATTGAACTTGGTAGAAATCATTCGTGCTCTCAAAACAACCGCACCAGCAAAACTCAATTACCGAATCAAAAAATAACTGCTCCAGCAAAATTAATTATCAAATCAAAAAAATTTCTGCTGTAGAGTTTCACTTCAACTGGGAATGCAATTTGATGGTCTTTTGCGCAGTTGGCTTGTGGCAATTAGATTGAGATTTGAATCCTAATTTTATTGGACTCAAAAAATAAATACTATAAAAAAGGAACCACTCGTGGGGTATTAACTCCATTCAAAAAATTTTGAAAACTATACCTGATTGAGAGTTGCTGTGGTGTCTTTTTTTTTTTTTTTTTTTTTTTTTTTTGGGCAGCCTTCATCTTAAAAGAAAATCAAAAACCTGCTTTCTTCATTCATGCTCAGGAGGTGTTTGTATTATTGTCTCATTGGTAGTTTTGTGAACTATTCTTAATTCTTCTAACTGTCTGATGAAAGAAAATCCCACTGCAAATTAGTAAAACACTCAAAAGAAATCTTCATATCATTCTAGTCCTTTCCAAAATATCTGGTAATTAGCGAAAGGCTTTTACTCTATTTATTTATTTGAGTTTTCTCATCCTTTTGTTTTCTATTTTTTTATTCTCCTTCTTCTCTTTTTGTTTTGCAAGTTAGAAAACATAGCTTATTCTTAATCAACTCGTGAGGATGTATATCGAGGATCACAAAGAGCTATCTCCATGCATCATCATTGAGAGTGACAAAGACAACTTTAAAGTTAAAAGTATCAGATTGGTTATCCATAAATTGTCTAATGATGTTCTTCGTTTCATACCTCGACCTCCAAGTAACTCTATGCATATTCAAGAGTGGTCTGAAGAGGAAACCAGGGAAGTGATTGATCCATGTTTTGGCATTTCATCTCAATCAAGGATACTTCTCTTGAAGTCTTCCCTTCATGATTCCAAAGCCATTGGCTCAGAATTTTTATTTGTAGGTTATCATTCCAACATCAATAGACGCCCATTAAGGATACCTACATCAAGGTTTGGCGAAGTATCTTTTCATGCAGGTTATTTAGAATGGACAGATGATGTGCTAGGCCATCACAGAGATGTTCTTCATAAAGCTAGGGTCTATACAACAATCCATGCCTTGCTTGTCACATATGTCTGTCATAAGAATATCCTCTAAGCCTTCTTTGAGCTATGGTGTCTTTCCATGAACACTTTGCATACTATTACTGGTGAATTTTTAGTTTCTTTATGGGATCTTTGTGTACTTGGTGGATTACCTATCCATGGATGTTTTTATGATGAATCTATCACCACTGCAAAAGAACTACTTGGTGATGATAGACATGACCTTTCTCTACCATGAAGCTACAAATATCTATTCTTAGCTTATCATATGCTCCCAAAGAACTCTAATGGCGTTCCTATTTCAGATTAGATTGGCTTTTGGTTTAAAGGACAATCGAGATATGTGAAGCCTCCTTTGAGGTCTTCTCGGAAGAGATCTACTGAACCAAAGATCTCTCACAATCCATGTGTAAGAATTGATGTATCACTTTTGTCTCACACCAAGTAATATAATGAGCCGTTTATGATGCTGGAGGTTGAAGACAATGTTAAAAAAGAGACCTACTTGGGTGCTTTTCTTTCATGCGGGTTATGCAGTTTTGTTTTACCACATCGCAAAGCTAATCTAATTCGTGCTACTATCTTCAAGGTTGCTAGTAGAATGGCGAATGGTGATTATTTTCCTCTTGCAGTTCTTGTATTGGCGGGCATCTATCGTGATTTAAGGAATATATCAACTTTACCAAGTTTTTAGGAATCTTCTTCTATCTTTCCCATTCATTATGTTCACAGTTGGATAGGGCACTACCTTGGCACTCATGTTTCATCCAAGATTAATGTAGGAAGAGCTGAGATGGTCAAATATGCGGGTGAGAACATGGCAAAATATTTTGATCTTTCAAAGGCGCGAGATTTATTCCTCAATATCAACCCTTTAGCCATTCAAAATCTATGCTTATTTCTACACAAGCAATTCACAGTAATAGATGGCCCCTGTATATCAAATACTTATAAGGATCTTTTTGTGGCTCTTTGTTTTAGTTATTTGACATTTCGATGTGAAAAAGAACATATCATTGAAGCTTATAGCTCTCGTTGATTCAGCCAGTAATGTGGATTTTGTCAACACATCCTAGGCAACTTAATGAAAGGGATTATTACTTGTGATTTGTATGAGCTTGTTCAACTTTGGCAGTCACGTATCTTGCTGAACACATCTTACAAACTTATTATTCCTAGCAATACTTCTTCCTTTCCATTAGTCACAAAGGCATATACAGATTGGTGGGACAAACATTAAAAAGCTTCGCAAACAAAAGGTACTAAGATTGTTCTCAAAGTCAATCAGAGAGATGTGGAATCAAATTCTGGTCAACTCAATCAACTTGAGGATAGAATTGAACAACATACATCTGAGTCTCGGCACCTTAGTAAGAATCCATCTTATCCTAAATAAGCTTTAATCTAAGATCCCAAAAATAATTCAGCGGCCTCACCTCTTTAAAATTCCTCACCTCTTTAAAATTCTGTTGTTTTAAGGTAAGTTAAAGGAAGGAATTTGGAGCCTAAGGATTATAACCTTACTGAACATACTCAAGTGCACTTTCTTGCTCAAATGACAATTTCAGTAACCAATGCATACTCAATAAGAAGCCAAAGGTTTTTGATTTAGATAATATCAGTATTAATTCAAATTTTTTTGCAGATGTCCCAAATTCTTCTTTACCTTTAGGTGAATTAGAAAAATATGTAAAGTTATTTATTTATTTATTTATTTATTTTTAACATCATGTACCCCTCGTTTTTTCTTTTCCTTTTTTTTACATATATATTTGCTAATTCTTTGCACTAATTTCTTCTTCTTTTCTTCTCTCTCTCTCTCTCTCTCTCTCTCTCTCTCTCTCTCTCTCTTTTATGATGTAGCTTGTAGATCTCGAGATGCCAATCCAATTACTTTCGAAGGTAATGTTGGTTTGATAAATGGGGCTAATCCTTTTAAATTGCTTGAAACAAATATTTCTGAACCTCTTGATGGTGGCATGCAAACTTCCCATAATAATGCTAATTCCAATAAGCAACCAAAGGTAATATTACCTGAAATTATAAATGATAAGGCTTTTGCTAGAAACGACAAGCCCTAAAAGATATTTAAACCTCTATCTTGGGCATGTCCAGCTACTGAAATTTCTAAATTTTGTCCTTGAATTATAAAGATTGAAGTAAAAAAGATGTTACTCAAATTCTATAGGGAATGGATATGTCAAAAAATCATAAAAATTCCATTTGAGCAACTCTTATAGATAAAGCCTACAGTTGATGATTTGATTGCAGAGAAGAAATCATACATAAAAAATACATCACCTTTGGAGGACCACTTGAGATCTTTCTTTGAGGCTGTATCCAACTACACAAAGGTTAAGTTAAATTCAATTCAAAAAAAGACACAAGAAACCCATGAGAAAGCACTGCTTTTTGCACAATAAGGTCTTTTTGAGGCTGAGACGATAGAAAGTGAGAGAGTTGAAGAGGTAAATGGTCTCAAGAATGAGCTTCTTCAAATCACCAAGCAGTAAGAGGAATTTGAGAATACAACTTGCTGAGTTAAGTAGTAAGGAAGAATTCGCAAGCTCATCACTCCACAAAGCTAAAGAAAACCTGTCCATTATCCAGAAAGAAGTGGCCACAAAGAGAGATAAAGTTTCAAAATTTGAAGACACTCCATTTTTTACTGATCAAGAGGTTGAGGCTTTAAAGAGGATGGAAGCACTACTTGAAGAATCTCACAAGGAATTAGTAGCTTTTAATATACTTGTATGAGCACTTAGCTACTTAGCCTTTTCTTTTCTTTTCTTTTTTTTTTCTTTTTAGCACAATTGATATAAAAGAACACTTGACTACTACATATGCAATAAAAAGTTGTTCTTTTATGAATTTTCCTTGTGTATTCTCTCTCTTTTTTTTATTCTTCAAATTGATGCCAACTTCAAAGAAAAAATTGTATTACATGTCCCCAACAATTGAGTGAAATAAACTTACTTAGGCTCATAAGTAAAACTAGCTATCTTAATAATTTAAACTTGAAAGCAATCAAAACTTCTTCCAATGATATACTTAAACTTGACAAATTATCTATAATTACTCCAATGATTTGATTGAACTAGAGAAGTAAATCATCCCAATTTGCTCCAATGATGCAATTGAATTTAGAAAATCCTCAAAACTTGTTCCAATGATGTGTTTGAATTTAACAAGCCATCCAAACTCATTCCAGTGATGTGATTGAACTTTAGGAAGTAATTCATCCAAATTTGCTCCAATGATATGATTGAACTTTGGGAAGCCATCCAAACAAACCTATTTTTTTTAGTGATGTAACTGAACTTGAGAAATAACTCCCAAGCTGCCTACATACCCCAACAAGGGGATCAAGTCATTATGTAGTTCAAAGTAAATATTTTTTTTAAGTGGGGGTGCCGTTCACAGTTTATACTTATACGGGACAGGAGTAGCTATTGCTTAACCACCTTAGACTAAGAGGGGTATTTAATATTTTAACCACATAAAATATCTTTAGTGGGGAAAGTTAGCAATTTGACCACATACATTACCTTTGGTGGTTACTGTACACAATTTATACTCATGCGGGCTAAGAATAACATGCAGTTTAGTCTCATGCATCAAAGAGCAATATGTAGCTTAAGCTCATGTGTCAAGGAGCAACATGCAATTTAAGCTTGTGTGTCAAGGAGCAAATTTCTTCTCATGGATAATTCACTTCAAAAACTTGCCATTTATGGGGCCTATGTGTAATCCATCTCTGTCAACTAACTTGTAAGCACCATTGGTGTAGACTTCTTTTATCATATACGGACCAACCCATTTTGACATGAATTTACTTCCTATTTGTTGGGTGATGGTAATGGGCCTTCTTACTGCCAACACCAAGTCTCCAACTGGAAAAGATTGAGGATGAACTTTCTTATTAAATGCCCATGTCATACATGCTTGATAACATTCAAGCTATTATTGTGCTTCAAGTCTTTTATCTTCCAATACTTCAAATTCCTTAAGTCGAAAACGAACATTATCTTTAGCAGTAAGTCTTTCTTGAGCTGTTATACAAAATGAAGGAATTTGATATTCAAGTGGGAAAATAACTTCAACCCTATAGACCAATGAATATGGAGTGGTCTGGGTAGCAGTTCGCTGAGTTATCTGATATGCCTAAAGAGCTTCTCCAACTTTTTCATGCAAATTTCTTTTAGATTTTAACACTACTTTCTTTAGCAGATTGCATAAAGTTTTATTGAACGCTTCTACTAAACCATTTGCAACTGCATTGTAGATCAAGGAATTATATTGTTTGAATCCAAATTGTGTGCAGACTTTATCCATCAACTTATTGTAGAAAGACTTCCCATTATCAGTAATGATGTAACACTGCACTCCAAACCTAAAAATCAAATTACATCGAGTGAACTCCAAAACAGTTTCTTTCTTTACTTCCTTGAGGGGGATCGCCTCTGTCTACTTGAAGAAATAGTCTGTACCTGCCAATATGTAAACATGACCAACCGACGACTTAGGAGTAATAGGACCTACAACATCAAGACCTCATGCATCAAATGGCCGTGAAGCAACTATGGGATGTAAGGATTCAGGAGACTGATGTATAAAGTTAGCATGCATTTGACAAGCTTCACACCTCTTCGTGTAATTCATACAATCTTTAACTATAGTAGGCTAGTAGTTTCCCATCCTTTTAATCTAAAAATGAAGCTTGGGGCCCAACTAGTGAGCTCCAAAAATTCTAGAATATGCCTCAACCATAGCTTCGATTGCTTTTCAACCACTCAAAAGGTGTTGATAAGTACCTTCATAAGATCGATGATACAAAACATCTTTGTACAAATGAAGCGAGATGACCTCCAACGCACCTCCGTCCTACGGTAAGGGTCTTGCAATAATTTTCCATACTTTAGATACTTAATTAGTGATGTCCTTCAATCTTCATCTTCACCAATTGAGATTGATATGGAATTTGATTCCTCATGGTCAAGCTAAATTGGTGAAGGCACAATCCATCTATTACATGTTGGGATATTTGTCATTTCTTCTTCAGAAAGGGTTAAAGTGGTAGCCAGGTTAGCTAATGCATCTGCTATCCTATTTTTTTTTCCTCAGGATGTGACTTAATACAATACTTTCAAACTTCTTTAACAAACAAGAGGCTAGTTGAAAGTAAGTAATCAAATCTTTTTTTTTTTTAACCTCATAGACATTTAAAAGTTGATTGATGACCAGTTTTGAATCACCATAGACTTCAATTTCTAAAATTTTTATTTTCAGTGCCATTTGAAGTCTAATAATCAATGCTTGATATTCTGCAATATTATTAGAGCACAATTTATTTAACACTACAGAATATGTCAAAACTTGCCTTTCTGGTGAAACAAAGATGATCTTTGCCCCTGCTCCATCAGATTGAGCTGCTCCATCAAATAACATTGTCCATGTTGGCAAGATCTTAATGAAGAGGGCATCTTCATCAGGTAATGCATCGAATACTTCCCAACCTGCAGGAATAGGGTGATTTGCTAGAAAATTAGCAAGAGTATGTCTTTTAACTGCTTTTTAAGGAACATATGTGATTTCATACTGATTGAATATAACATATCACTTAGCCAATCTTTCTGAAAGCATTGGTCTTGATATTACAAACTTAACAAGATTAGTACGTGAAATGAGTCGGATAAAATGTGCCTTAAAGCAATCCTTTAACTTTCTAATTGGATAAAACAAAGCAAGATAAATTTTCTCAATAGGGGAACATTTCAACTTATTTTCAGTTAAGGTTCTACTCAAATAATATAAAGCTTTCTCTTTTCCTTCATCATTTTTGTGAGCCATTAGAGCGCTAATTAACCGTTCTTGTGCTGCAATGTACAATATCAATGGTTTTTCAGGTATAGGAGCTCCCAAAACTGGTGGATTCATCAGGTAGTTTTTTATGCTCTCAAAAGCATTTTCACACCCTTTATCCCATACGAAAGAAGCATTTTTCTTCATCATATGATTAAATGATTGGCATCTTGTAGCCAAATTTGATATGAACCTTTTTATAAATACGAGATTACCTTGTAAACTATGCAATTCTTTAAGATTCCTTGGTGGTGGCATTTTCTGGATAGCATCGATTTTGGCAAGATCAACTCCAATTCCACGATGTCGAATTATGAAGCTAAGGAACTTTCCAGACATGACACCAAACGCACACTAGAGTGGGTTCATCTTCAAGTTGTATTTTCTCGGTCAATCAAATACCATGCAGAGATCTTCTAAGTGATTATCTCTATTTTCAATCTTGACCACAAGATCATCAACGTAGCATTCTACCCTTGTGTGTAACATGTCATCAAAAATATTCTGCAAAGCTCATTGATAAGCCGCACCTGTATTTTTCAATCCAAAAGGCATCACTTTGTAAAAGTAAATACCCTTTAGTGTGCGAAAAATCACACACTCCTTACATTGTAGTGACATTCTGATTTGATTGTACTTGGAGATCCATCCATGAAAGATAAAGCCTTATGTCCAGTGGCTACATCTACCATGAGTTCAATAATAGGTAATGAAAAATCATCCTTTGGACATGCCCTATTCAGATCTTGAAAATCAACGCAAATACGTATATGACCATTTTTCTTCTTGACTAGCATGATACTAGAGATCCAAGTTGGATATTTAACTTTCCTAATACATCCTACATTAATAAGCTTGTTGACTTCAGCTTCGATTAGAGTGATGAGATCTGAGCGAAGCACTCGTTACGATTATTTTATTGGACGAGCCCCGTATTTTATGCTAAGGTGATGAATTACAACTTTTAGATCTAATCCTGACATTTCTTTGTATGTCCAAGCAAATACATCCTTGTACTCATTCAAGATTTTGAAATATTATTTTTCTTCTTTAGAATTTAGAAGCTTGCTAACAAATATGGGGTGGGGCTTTTCTATCGTGCCAAGATTCAACTCTTTGAGTTCATCAACAGTTGTATGTCCACCATCTTCAAGTTGTGAAGGAGCTTTTAGGACTTCATCTTTAGGACTTTCTAAATCAGGTTGTTCAAGTTGTGTAACTCATCATTTTCTTCATCATATAGCTATTCAATCTCAACAACTCTCATTCTCTAAAATGTGATACTCCAATTTAATGTTCCATCTACTTTTGAAATTGGGATATGCACCATTATCCATGTTGGGTAGTTTGTAGCTTGTATAAAACCACTTGCCACTAATCTATTGAATTCTTCAAGACACGGATCATGTGACATACGAATTAGCTCCTCTTTAACACTTGTGTAATTAGAGTTGATTATGATTTCCACTTCATCTTCATCTGCACCACTCTTTCTACATGAATGTTTTACGATGTACTGCTTTATTTTCACAGATTTGTCAATATTGATGACTAAGATTATAGATCCTACTCCATTTGATTGAGATAAGTGAAGAGTTTGACTCTCATTTTTTGACTCCAACATTTCAATTTTATCGTCAACACTTTCTTCTGCAGCATTATTCTGAGTTTATTGAACATAGAACCTCTCAGACGTGGACCTTTATTAAACTTGCTTTGATCTTTAACACCAAGTCTTTTAAAGATAAAAGGATGAGTAATCAGAGTATTGAGATGATCAAATATACAAACTCAATGATTATTTTATTTTTGCTCTTCCTGCTTCACATGATCTTTTACAGAAATATGCTAGACATCAGCACACTTATCCTTCTTCATCACACGTATCCTGATCGATTCTACAACTTTGAATCCCAAGCCAACCCTTGATTGTTCAACATAAAATTCCTATCTCCTTAGTTTTTGTTGTGCTTCACTGGGTCCATGAACTTTCTCTCCAATTAACTCAGTTTTAAGCTCACTTAGATTGGGTGGATTAACAAAGTCATAGCTAGATTTTTCAAGCAACTTATACGCCTTAAGATCAAATGTCTCCTCAAATTATTTATGGGAAACTCCCACAATAGACGGTTTGTTATGGATTGATGGGTTTATGCTGACAATAGGCATGATGTAGTCTTTCCTTAGAGTTTGACAGTCGCTTGATTCTACCACCTTTAATTGGCTTTGAGTAGCATCATTTAACTCAATACATACTCCAATTGAAATTTTCTTTTTCTCTTGAGATGCTTGCAATGTATATCAAAATTTTGATAAGTTGGAATCATCAGTGCACTCGCATTCTTTGCTCATCAAAATCTTAGTAATTGTTAGTTTATTGAAATTTTTAGAACAATCTTGTCTCTCTTCAACGAAGTGGTTACCTGGAGCCTTTGCAAGTTGCACTTCACTTACTAAGTCAAGATTCATATAAAGTTTAGCATCAACGAAGTATGATTCAGCTTCAATAAATGGCTTCACATCTGCATCAACTTTCATAACTTCTCCATTTTTTGAATACTTGAAGGATTGATGGAGAGTGGAAGGCATTACTCCATTTCATGAAGTCATAACCATCCCAAAAGTATATGGTAGGAAGTCCTTGCATCAATAACATAAAATAAAGTATTTGCTTCCAACTCCCCAATTGTGAGGTCTAGACGAATCATACCAATAGCTCGTTGGCCTCCTTGATTGAAACCTTAAATAGTTGGGTAACTATGTGAGAGATCCTCAACAAAAATCCCCAAATTCTTCATGGTGGATTTTGGCATAATATTAATGATAGATCCTCTATCAATAAGTATGTGGTTAACCTTTTGCTCCTGCATGAATCCTGAGACAAAAAGTAGCCTATTGTGAGGTTTTGATCCCAACAACAAGTCCTTGTTTGTAAAAATAATAGCCCTACAACATGAAGTGGAGTGTTGCTCTTCAGTTTCACAAGATATAGCATGCATTACTTCAACTCTTTGATCAAAGAATCTAGTAGGAAAATAATCTTTTAGAGTCACCTGAATCTTTTTGTAACTTATAAATGAATTTTTCTACTTGCTATTTGTAGCCTTTAGACTCTTCGTCATCCTTGTTTGAGAAAGACTGGCCACACATAAGACCTTTAATGCTAATGGATGAGATTGATTAACACATTGTCTTTTCCTTCGTCGGTGTGTCACAAGAGTCCACTCACTGCCATCTTCAATTTCAATAATAGAACTTATTTCCAGCTTAGTCACTTCATCAATGAATTGAGTCTCCACTAGCACTAGATCTAAGCTTCCAAACTGAAGCATTATTGATGCTCCCATGACTAAAGATGAGAAATCACTATCTTTACTTGCAACACATATGGTATCTGCTACAGTTATAGCGCTAGCAAGGTTTGATCCAACAACATCTTCCATATCAAGAATTATCTTTTCATCTTTTGCTAATGTTATTACCTTATCCTTGAAGATGAATCATTTCTCTATTGGATGCCTGACAACTCGATGATGCTTGCAATATTTTGGATCACTTACCTTTCCAACTTCTTTAGGACATTTTGATTCTGGCAGTTCAATCGACTTCTTTGTCAATAATTTATCAAAAATATAAGAAGCATCAAAATCTGGAAATGGATACTTCTTCTCTTACATTTCTTTCAGTATTTTTTTGCCTATTGGGATGCATTGATCTTCAGTTTTCTCAACAACCTTTTTGTCACTTGTAGGAATTTTTATGGAGGTTGTCTTGATCGCCATGGATTTCTTTGTAGTAGTTTTGCCATATTTTTCACTCTTCTTTGAATCTTTCCTTCCTTTTTTCTAGTTTTCAATAGGAATTCCAACCCTACAATTAGTAATGCTAAGCTCCATGTTATAGGCACGAGTGGCTAATTCTTCAAAAGTGTGAGGCTTGATTCCTTGAAGAATGTAGAGAAGTCCCTAGTGCATACCTTGAATACAAATCTCTACTGCAGACATCTCTGAGAGTCTATCTTTGCAGTTTAGACTTAATGCACACCAACGATTGATGTAGTCTACCACTAGCTTGTCTTTCCATTACTTTGCATTAGTAAGTTCAATCATGCTCATAATCCAGTGTGTACTAAAAGCAATTCAAAAACTCTCTTTCTATTTGATCCCAACTATTAATGGATTTAGGTTCTAAGTCAATGTACCAGTCGAAGGCATTTCCTTTTAGTGATCGTACAAACTATTTCACAAGAAGATCACCACACATCTCTGCATTGTTGCATGTCTCTATGAAATAGGCTACATCTTGTTTTCGATTTCCTGTCTCATCAAACTACTGAAATTTTGGTGGTTGATATCCTATTGACATTCTCAGTGAGTCAATCCTCTTCGTATAGGGCTTTGGATACACAATAGAACTTTGAGAAGGTATGCCATACTGAGCCCTAATAGTATTGGTAATCATGTCCTGCAATTGTTGAATAGATAATGTAGCAACAGAAGTTGTAGAGTGGTTGATCTTTCGATTAGCTTCTCACTTGTAAGGCATCTCCACAACTTCTTTTTGCACCATTGTATGACCAAGGAATGATTGATAGTTGTAGCCAAATCCTCCAAGATGAGAGTATTCCTACTTGTTCATGAGTTGCGCAATTTGTAGATCTTTTTCTTCCACAATCTTTTGGGGGTCAGATATAGCTTGAGCTATCCAAGCAAGTTGTTCATCCATTGTTGCCACTCCAATCACTGTAGCCGATAGTTCAACAAAAGATAATGCCTTAGGATTCATTTTCCTTGGACTTCTAGAGTCAGAATCATCAGATGGAATGAAATTAGTATTCTTGCCCCCAGTCTTGGGCTGATTGTTAGATTCAGTAGCGGGGTTAGCAGCATCAGCAACATCTTTCCTAGCCAAGGCGAGTTGGTTCCTCTTAGATACCATTAAGTGGTTGCAAATATCTTCAAAGTTCAAACGGGGGAAAGAGATGAGGGGTAGGTTCGGGTCCCATTGGGCGTGCCAAAAATTTGTTTACACAAATTTCTTATCTGCAAAATTAAATCACAAGACAAAGAAAAGTAATCAGCAAATTAAATTTATATTAAAGAATAATAAGATAATTACAATTTATCAAAGAAAAATATAA
This sequence comes from Jacaranda copaia, assembly GCA_014898725.1. NCBI lineage: Eukaryota > Viridiplantae > Streptophyta > Magnoliopsida > Lamiales > Bignoniaceae > Jacaranda > Jacaranda copaia. The sequence continues at coordinate 176,311 of JACGDI010001153.1, read as the reverse complement.
ATTTCGTAACAAAACTATTCCCCTTATTCTTCTCCCAATATATATGATCTAAGAGCTTGAAGCTTGTTCATGCATATGTGGTGTAATATCTTTTATCTTGGTAAAAGACAGTACAAAATTTCTTTGAAACTTGAACATTGACTCCGAGATCAAAGGACTTGATGATTTAATGCTTTGAAAAGGTATAGGACATTTGCGGTAGTAATACGTTGTCGTAGCATAAACTTGAAGTTTGAAGACTTGAGTCTTGGAGTTTGAGAATATATGAATATGTGTCTGTGTGAGTCTCTAGTCGCCCTTTTATATAGGTGTTCAACAGGAAACTCCGAAATGACTTGAATACATTTGATAATTATCTTTTGATACATATTAAAAGATAATATCAAATATTCTTGACTTGATTGGTCCACGTACATGGATGTGCACATGTTCCAACTCGATTAGCTTAAGATTACTAGGCCACCAGACTTGATTTGATTGACATAATTCATCTTCATCCTGACATTTGTCAGCATTTGATTTGTATAAAATAAATATTAGAATATTAATTAAAATTAACTATTTATTATTTAGAGTTTAATTTAATAGATTCTAATACATAAATAGAAAATTTTAAATTAATAACTAATATATTATTTACACATGTCATTCTTTAATTGGCTCAAAAATTAAGTTGTCTACAAAGTGAAACATAAAAATAAAAATAAAATTTAAATCCATCTCTTAAAAGATATAGTGTCATAATTTTAAATTACATACTTCATAGTATTAAAATAACAAATATATCTAAAATGATTAATAATTTAAAACTAACAATATAATTGTATCAATTTTTTATTGATAACTTTAATTATTTTAACATAATTTAAATTATTTTGGACTATATAATTTGACAATTTTAATAAATAAAACATATAAGAAATTAAATTATTTTGAATGATATAAATCAATACTTAATAAATTAGTTTAAAAATAAATAAATAAAAATCTAAAAACAAAATAATAAAAAAAGAGCTTTCTTTTTCTTCCTCCGGTTGGCCCCACCTAGTTGGGTAAACCATAAACCCCACACCTACCAATAAACCTCTTCCCCTAACCTCGCCAGCCAATAGGCTGTTATTGGCTGGCTCCCTATCTACACCACCACCATTACCATTCCCCTCTTTTCCCCCACCCCCACCCCCACCCCAGATAAGCAAAACCCCCAACCTTCCTGTACCCACCACCGACTTACCCCCCAAACCCCCGCCAACCGTGTTGGTTGCTGCGTGGCTAGGAGGCTAGCAACCAAGCTGCATGTACTTGGCCGGTGCTAGACGCTGGTCATGGGCAAGTTTGACCAGCTACCTAGATTTGGGTGAGGGGGTGGGGATGGATGTGGGGTTTATATATATATATATTTAATATCTATATATGTATGCTTAAATATATACATAATATAAAGGTGTATATATATTCACATGAGTAGATATATATCTTTTTTAAAATACTTTTTTATAGATTTTTTGTGATATTTAATTTCTAATTTTTTATTATTTTTTAATTTTTTATAAGGATTAAATATTATATTTTGTGGGTCTTTTTATAAATAAATAAAATTTTAGGAAATTTTCATAAATGAATAACAATTTCTATCTTAGTTTTAGCGAAAAATTTATAAAATTTAGATCAAATCTATTGAATGTTGTAAGTTCAAAATTAATTGCGCACACACAGTTAAACTATAGGGCCAAAAAAATAATTTTTTCATTTTAAAATAATAGTGGTGATGAGGTTAAAAGCTGTTTTAGTGAATTGGGTTATATTTGAGCTAATTTGACTAGAGAAGTTGAATGATTCAATAGTAATATCTTCTTGGATTGAAATATGTAACCAATAGTAAATGTTAGACTAGCCAAGGTATCCTCGGCTAAGGCACTCTGACACTTAAGTTAGTACTAGTTGAGTGAGATAATCGAGCAACAAAGTAAGAGTGTGTAATGTATATAGCATACCGAAGGGTGGCTGGCAATGGAATATTTATAACATTTTCTAAATGGATGATATGTCTAAGATGCCCCTATCAAATGTAGAGGGTTCTGATCCTTACTTGGGAATTGTTGGTCATTTTCCAACCTACTACTATTCCAGATGGCATCATCTCTTGCTTTTCAGGGTGAATAGTACTCTAGAGGCGTGCCTCCTATAGACCAGATAAAGTGATCGACTAGAGAGATGGCATAACAAACTAGGTGGCTTGAAGCCTCTCATCAGGTAGGGTTGAGAACTATATGCTCAACTAATTAGTTTGAACTAATATGGACTTTTGAATATGATTCAACTTAATAGATATGATACGTTGGGTTATAGATTTGGTTGGATTAGGCTGAACAATGCTCAAATCACATAATGAAACACAAATCCAATGATGATTTTGAAATATTATACTATCCGGACGTATATGGAATTACCTATGTTACTTCAATAATGTCTTTTTCAATTCCAAATGTGTACTGCTCTATTTAAAATCAAAACCTATCTATATTTTTTAAATAAAATAACAATCTCCTAAACTAAATTTGGTGTGTGATGATCTTCCTAAAATTCTCTAATAGTTACTGGTTTAATTCTCATAACTGCAATTTATATAATGAGTAACTAATATTAAATTTGACAACTCGTTGTTACTACTTTCCTATCTAATAATCATTGATATATTTTTACTTTTTCCAAATTTTTGCATATTTTCTAACTTTTTGTTGCTCATGTGTTTTTTGTTTTATGAATGAGAAGAAAATGATATTTCCAATTGTTTCTTAGAATATGTTGGGTTATTTGAATATAGGCATCTAGGTTTGATTAAGACATACACTTGCTTGATCTTTAAATTGTTTTTGCTTGCTGAATACATATATATATATATATATATATGTGTGTGTGTGTGTGTGTGTAATATTGACAAAATCTATTTTATGTAATAATAGGGCATTTTTTTCGTTTGTGGATCAATGGTATAATTGCAGCAATTCAAGAAAAAGACATATTTGACATTTATAATAAATTAATATATGATCTATATAGAAGATAAATGTTTCTTAATCATAACATACTGGCCTAAATAGCTATAATAAATAGAAATTGTGCTTATATTTTTTTCAATGAAATAAAAAAAGTATTTTTTCTTCAATTTCTAAAAAATTGATTTCCTTTGAAATAGAAAAACATTGAAAAGTTCTTCCCCTTTTTCGAACTCCATGAGATTATGTCGTATGAACTCCCAATACTTTAAAAACTATAAGGGTTTAAGTTTCTCTATCATCAAAAAAGCTTATTTGACTCTCAAAATATTTATCCTATTCCCTTTTCTTGTTGAGGGTCAAATTCCTTTTGTCTAATCAATTTAAATTTTTTTTGTGTATATTATTATTAGAAATAAATTTTAAATGTTGTGATGCTAATATAGAAGTGTTAGAAATTATATTAAATAAATCACAAGATCTCGTCATCTTTGAAATTGTTTAATTGGGACTTCAATTTAATTTTAATTTTTAGTATTTCAAATAATATTATCAAAAAGGTGAAGCATAGACATCAAGGAATATAAGTGCAAAAACACTTTTGAGGTAATTTTGACAAATTATACTTGAATTTACATAAATATAAAGCAGCAGGCTACCTAAATATGATATATGTATTTTCAAAATTGGAGGCTTATGAAAATTTTTTTTATATGAATAATTAAATCCACAATGGTCAATTGGTAAAAGAATAAAAAAAGACCCAATGAATCAAAGAGACTAACTAAATAAAAGAGTTAAATGAACCAAATCAATTAAGCCCATGAAAAAAGGCATCAAAACATTAATTGTCTCAAGAAGGGCATCAAAACATTAATGGTCTCAAAACCATTAAAAAAAGCACTATAAATCTTAAGCCTCAAAGAGAATCGAAAATAAGAATTAACTCACAAAAAAATGCAAAAACTTGAGAATTGAAAAACTTTCTGCACCACATTCCAAAGAAAACAAAGAAAGCAAGCCTCAAACCTTGTTGATTACTAGAAAGGACCTTAGCTCTATTTTTGTGCAATATCACTTTGGAGTTGTTTGTGGGAACTCTAAGAGATGAAGAAGGAACGCTACAAATGCCTAAAGTATAGTCATGTTCTACATTGAAACCCACCTCAAAAGTGTAACAAACATTGGAGGAGATGCCCACACAACAAGCACTATCTCCTGGAGATCATACTCTATAATTGACTTACGAGGTACTGAAGGTCTTGCTAGAGAACACCGCTACTCAAGCTATGGCCAAACAGTCACACAACACATGGAAAACTACCCCTAAGAGCCACATCAATCTCCCGAAATGAGGCTTGTTGTAGAAACACTATCATGTTACTCAACTTTTAAAGCCCTCACTAAATGCCTAGATTTGTTTGTAGTGAATGATTAAGTATTGCGATAAGACCTCATGAATGAGATTTGAATCCCAATAGTGTCACCATACTTGACGTTGGTCTTGAAACCTCTTGAATAAGGTTATTAATGAAATGCCATCGCACTATCTGATGCTCATGTCAAAACCTCACTAATTGGGTACTCAAATGAAATTCACTCAAGACTCAGTATTGCAATAAGACCTCATCAGTGAGGCAGTTAGTAGAGTCTAATTCAGATGATTAAGTATCGCAATTGAACTTCTCTAGCAAAGTTCATACATACCCTTACAAGTTGTTTTGTGTAACTTTGGGAAACTCCCTTGGAGGGACATATGAAAAACTTTGATAAGAACATGCTCCACACCTTCTTCATGTACTCTCATCATGCGCGAAACTAGCATTGGAAACTTGATAACACTTACAAGTTATCCATTTGACAAAGTGTATGAATTAATAACAAACAAAATAAATAAGTGAGCCAAGCAACAGCTTATATAGAAGAAGAATGTTGTGCTTTTGAATAAAGAGATTATCTGAGTTATTCATAAAGACACAAACTCACATTGAACATTCTAGTTAACTCCCCTAGCAAGAAGTGAAACCAAACTTTCAAGTCATTTGCTGAGTGCCAAAAGTTTTGGTAGAAATCCTATGCGCTCCTTGAACAATTTGTATCTAATGAAAAAACAAAACATTGCCAATATTTGGAAAAAACTCTAGCGCCCTGGAAAGAACTACATGGCTAGGCACTTGGTGCCCATCTTCCTAATTAGGTGGTCAGTGCCCCATGGGTTCCTAGTGTCCCAATAATAGTCGATGCCAGACACCACTCTTAGATGCTTGCCAGTCAATCTCTGCAATGGCTATCCTAAGCAGACAATCACTATATGAAACCACAAATGTACGACAATGTGTAAATGATGTTGTGAAAGGAGCCAATGACCCACAAAGATTAACTTATCAACATGTACATCCCCAAGCAATAGTACAAGGGATCATGAATGTAAAATGCTAGTGAAATGATCGGCCAAATAGAAGCTAAGGTTTCTTTCCTTGTGTGTTGGAGATATAACATAAGGACACTAGAGAATCATGAAAGATGAATTTTCCAAGTGACCCAATACAAAAAAGAGTATGATAATACACTAACTTTCGTAATAAAGGCACAAGGACAGATGATACTGTGAAATCAGACACCACCTTACATCTAGCTAACACTTAGCCATTTAAAGAAAAATACAGGGAGCTTGTGAAAGTCACAATTGTTATGAGACCCCTCAAAGAAACTGACTAAAAGATACTCTTAGCAATAAGGTCATAATAACACATAGTAAGAAAATCTCCAAAATGCAAAGGAACATCTTTGCATTAAAACTCCTCAAAGGTTTTGCAAAAATATGTGATGCAACAACACATCATTAAGAGATTCTAGATGAAGTATCTTCTCGAGAGACCCCTAAAGGCTCCTACAAATTTGCCTTTGAAAATTCATAAACACAGAAACTGATATAACATTGAAAGAAAATTTTCATGACTGTAAACAAAGTCAACTATAGCCATAGCCACCCACCATAGAGACATATGCCTAGTTGGTACCCAAAATAAAAAGTAATAGGTTATCTTAACAACTTATCTTATTTATGAAGACAGCCTCACAAGCTTGCAAAAAGTGTCCAAGTACTTTGGAAAACCCAAAACTTCACCACTGATTCTAAAGCATTTTTGAGATAAAGAAATATGTGAAAAAACCTAAGTCTTATGAAGGATGTGAAGCGAGACATGCTTCAACTTCACTGCAATACATAAGTCCATAGACTTATGCTAGACCTTCACTTAGTCCCTAGAAGATCTTAAATTTGCTTCTTATGCGAAGTTGATCAAACATAAACTTTAAGTCCCTTGGAGTGAACCTACTCCTTACGGGCATCAAATAATTACTGGCTGAGACTCGAGACTCAACAAAGTCTACCAAAGCACAAGATATTCGAGTAAAATTTTCTAACTCATTTGCACAATGTGAACCTAGACAAACGTCCTCAACACTCTTCAAGACACAAATCTTGTTCTTAAGAAATTTTTCTAAGTCCCCCTATGATGTTATGATAACCCCTATCACTCACTTGATATTTGTCATAAAAAAGATGGAGGACAGCATTTGCTAAAGGACAAATGCCCAACTTAGGCACCAAAAAAGATGTCGGGAGCCTAGTAGGCACCTAATAAGTGCAAAGTCACGCCAATGCATGACAAAAATGTGCATCTAAGTTGGGAGCCTTGGCACAAGCGTCCTTAGCATGAGTGTCCATAGGTATCCTAATGCTAATGCTTAACACCCAAGCTGGCTGCATTCATATCGTCACCCCTATGACGGTTCACAACTCTTCTTGATAGTGGCACTCTCGATGCTACTTCATCTTCTTTGAATCACAATTTGCCTCGGTGCATATTTTTTGATACCCTCTCTTTATAATCATCCATTCAAAATTTATCTACGTTTTTAGACAAACACAATAAAACAATTTCCTAAGTCTCTAGACAGATATGAGACACTAAATGTGTCTAAGTATTCAGATGAATGCGAGGCAACCAACATAATACCTCTTAAAAACCACAAAATAAGGGAGCTTACTTAATCTCACCTAAACCAGAATTGAAAAAACACAAGTCCACACCTAACACAATTAATGAAAATTAATTAATAATCATATTTTTAATGAAATAAAGTAAGGTAAAAGATTAAAATTGAACTTTATATTATATTTTTAATATGAAACTAAGATTTCTATTTGAAAATAAGAGGTCTTAATGATATGAACAATTAAATCCAGAAGGATAAACTGGTAAAAGAACTAAAAAGGCCTAATGGATTAAAGAGATTAGTTAAATAAAATGGCCAGAGAGCCCAAATCAATTAAATCTATCAAGAAGGGCATCAAAACTCTAATGAGTTGTAGCCTATTAAAAAAATGAACTGTAAGTACTAAGTTCCAAAGAAAAACTTGGAATAATAAATCATTCACAAGAAAACACAAAAACTCAAGAACTGAAAAATTCTCTGCATTATTTCTAGAGAACAAACCTCAAATCTTGGTGATTATTGGAAAGGAGCCCTGATAATATCAAATTTTGTTAAAGTTTGGGAGAAAATAAGAGAATTGCATCATTTGACTTGAATGAGGTTTGGCTGAGAGGTCTACAAAGGCATGGGCTAAGTTTTGCAACCAAAGGAAGCTTGTAAGGCTTATTGAGGTTGCCCTTAGCTAAAATCCTCTGATACTTAAGTCATACTAAGCAATGAGAGGGAAAAGTAGCAAAGCGAGGCCAAAATATATGAGTAAGCATATTTGGAAATTCTGCCCATTGTGGGTATTTACAGCACTTATTGGCTAAAGGGGAAGGTTGAAACGACCATATGCTCTTTGTAGTCTAGTTGGATTTGACTCACTTGTAGGGACCTCAGGTCCTTTTGAGGGTTGGTTGATCTTTATACTTACAGCCTATGAGAAATATAGGATAGATCTTCCACATTTAATGAAGAGGTGATTGGCTAATGACACATTTAATATGGACAAAATGTTGGTTTGGCTACATTTAATGCAAAGGTGACCGGTTGCATGTGAGTAGGAAGTGCATTAAATGTGACTACAACTAGGGACGTGGGCTAGTCAACCCTAATAGGTTCAAGTGAGCCAAATGTGTTCTTCCCTAGGAATCTTTTTCCTATCAGCGATGCTTATCTTCTGACAGGTCAACTTCACTTGTCTCTTGACCTACAAGGTCGATGATCCACTCACAATGGGCCAAGCGTTATTGAATCCAATTACAATCGAAGGCGATCCACTTGAATCGTATCACGAGGAGGTCGATCCTACCCATATCAATCCTAATTCCGTTTTCATACAACATCAATTTAGTTTTGTTTTCGTTTTGCACAGTTATAGTTGTATAACAAAACTTTTTTTGTATATGAATTTTTCAGTCATTTCTATTAGCATGTTTACTTATGATTTGTTGGCATATAAATTTTATCTGAACTTTGTTCTATCAGCACAAATTTCTTAACATTATAATTTTATTATTGTCAATAAATATATATTGCATAAATAAGTTCTTTTACATATTTGAAGTGGCGGTTACATTATACTATATTAAATTTTCGACTATCAATTATACCCTTAATTTTCAATTTTTAAATGTGCTTTTATGATTTGTATGAAATGGCAAAACATAAGCTAACAACATGGTTAAAACATTATGGAAAAAAAATTATGAAATCCATGGGCTATTATATCCTACAATTTTAAACTCTTGATGTAGACAATGTCTGCAATATTTAAGTTTATATTAATTGATAATTAAAATTAAATATTATATAGCATAGTTATTGTTAAATTACGTTATCGCTTATCCATATTATATAAAAAAATTAGGTAGTAATTTAAATTCATGTACGCAAGGATAGCGTGTAACAACGGTTAGTAATTTTCTGTATGAACTGCATATTGCATTTATTATTAAATATAATATGTATTGAATATGCATTGATCATTAATACGATATATAAAAATATAAATAAATAAATAAACTGTACTTCCTTATGCAGTGAAAGTTACTTTATGAGAGAGTAGAAAACATATTATAAATTATAATAATATTCATTTTGTTTTGTATTATTGAACATTCTATGTATTTTTCACTATATCGTAACATGTTTGCATAATTATATTTTAAATTATTATATTAAACATGATTACATTTGGATGAGCTTATAAGCTCCTAAAATATTTTATAAGATGTTTAAGAGCTTATAAAATATTAGAAAGTGTTTGGTAATTTATTTATTTCAAAAAAAAACTTATAAGATCTTAAAATAAGATATTAGGATCTTATAGGCTTTTTTTGAAAAAGTAAAGAGATCCTAACTTATTTGCAACATCTTAATAAGCTCCTCCAAATTTAATTATTTTAATTATAATATTACCATTACTAACAACATATAAGTTTTAAAATTTTATTTTATCAAAATACTTCAACAACTTATTTTAAAAATAAAATCTGACATTTTATAAGCTCTAAAAATATCTTATAAATTATGAGAGTTTATTAGATCTTTGGAATAAATTTAACCAAACAGTCTCCGCCTCGTATCTAAGTTAATTAATTAACTCAATGTTCTGTTCTTTTAAATAATCTTGAAGTGGAGTCTGATCACATCAAAGAAATAAAGACGGGTCTAATATTGCCAAAGGAGTGGTGTGATGTGGGCCAAGTGCGAGGGCCACATCTCCATATTTGAAGTCGCCAATAATTGGAGCTTCGGGGCCCTATGCTTCAAAGTTCAAAAAAACAGAGAATCACAATAATAACCTTCGCCCAATCCATCATACTACTGTGTGATTGTGATGGATTTTTAAGTTATAGTTAATTGTTCTTATTAGTCTTCTGTAAGATAATTTTAACGTACACCAGAAAAGGCCAGTCATCAGGTACCAGAGTTCAGCCTTACACGACGAATATTATGTTCTATAGATAAAAGCAAATTACACACACACACACACACACACACACACACACACACACACACACACACACACACACACAAACACAAAAAAAAATATAAATAAATAAATAAATAAATAAATAAAAAAGAACTTGTGGAATCAATAATAATTACCAAATTCTTCGGTTGTAAGATTTATAAAACGCTGTATGATAATTTAATTACAAAAAAGTTTAGCTATTTAGATTTGTATTATATATTTTTAAATTTTAGGCTATAATTGTAATTAATATTGAAAAATATAGTTAGTAATTAAAATTAAAATTAATGAATGAATGGAAGTAAGTACTAGAGAGGAAAAACAAAAAAAAAAAAGTGAAGAGATTAGTGAAAAAAAATGGGAAAGATACTTGGAGCCGGAAAAAAGAAAAACTGAAAGTTAGAGGAATAAGAAAAAGAGCAATAATAAAAAAGTTACCTACAAATCAAAAACAGTAAAGAAATATTTTCAATTATAAATAGTATGAATAAACATTGATGGACATAATATCTCAAGAGCTCGTTTGCTTAGTGTGTGTAGATTAAGTATGATATATATGACTAAAATAAATAGTGAATTATTGTGTATCTTATATGATGTTTGATTATATATTTTAAATAACTTAATATCCAACCTTGATTATTTGCTTTGCATGACTATCTCATTGGATAATGTATTTAATTTTCAAAATTGTCCTCATATTTACTAAATTTTTCTACCCATATTTATGAGGGCAAAAAAGTCTTTTGATTTAGAACTTATTTTCAATTTATGTTGAAAAACATATTACACTTTAAGAACTTGATACACAAGTCAAGTTCGACTTTAAATGCTTTCTTTCTTTGTGCCACGGCGCGGATTGATGTGATGATCCCCAAATCATGTGATATGGAATTATATCATGCTTTTGATAGGTGAGATGAGGCGGTGAATTCTCGTGAACCTAAGGAAACTCTAGCCCCGTAGTTGATCGCTGGGAGTGGGGGTTAAATTCGTGGACCATAAAGAAGAAAATAAATATTAAAATTGAATTGAATTACGTATATATTATGTAATTAGCATGTGCCAGTGCAATGCACCGAAAATCATTTTGAGATTGAAATAATTTATTTTATAATAATATATATTTTACTTCATGTGATTGAAACATATGAATTGTAATTATTTTTAACATTTAATGAAAAAAAACCTATTATTAATTAAATAAAATAATATAAATATTTTAATTAAAAATATTATTTTTGAAAATAATTTATACTTAAATAAGTTATAGAATATCAAGAATTGTTAATTCTAAGTTTATAAATTATATAGAAATTTATAAATTGATGATATTTTAAAAAATAAATAAAAAATTAAGAAAATAAAAATAGTGCATAATATTTTACTAAATACACTTTTTAAATTATATATGTGTATACTTATATATTTTATATGACAAATAAGCAAATGATTCTTCTTCTTTTTTTTAATATAAAGCTTTTTTGTATGATTTCTAAATAATTTAGAAGTTATTGTTATATTTTCACGACACTAGAGAATTTTAATGTTAAATATTTTTTATCAGAATAAATATATAACCTCTTGGTGCTTTATCTATGAAAATAACTTACAATGGGATATTAATTATTTGATAACTAATTAAATATGTAGTTTGTAACATACACTTTTATAGGCTAAAATATCTATTAATATTTTATATGACTCTGATAAATAAAATTTATTTATTTTTATTTATATATGTAGTAATTCTATTATTTTTGAAATTACTAATTAACATATATTATGCACATGAATAATGTAATAAGTAAATTTTTAATTTTTAATTCAAAATAAAATATTAATCTCTCCTAGGTTTCTTTTATAAGCATATAAAAATGTATAAATAATTAAATGAATACTTATTTCAGTCAAATTTTTTTTTTATCTCACATCATTAATTCATGTAAAAATATTAAGAATTATTTTAAGTAAAAATATTAAAATAAATATATGTTATATAATTACAAAATAGAGTGATTAGATATATTAAAAAATAAAAATGACATGATTGCTAATTATTTTAATTTTACTTTTGAAGTATATTTAATATAAATTATGTAAAAGTTATATATATTTAAATTCTAAGTTGTTCAGAAAATAATTATTTAATTGAGAAATAAACGAATTTATTTGATCAAATGATTGAATATTTTTTATTTATTTAATAATTTTTTTATTAGAAATAATTGAATATTGTTCTACTTCAACTAAAAACAAAGAGATTATATCTACATAAATATAAAAGAATTTATTAAGGATGAAAAATTGGTTGTTGTTTTGAAATAACTTTGATAAATTTTAAGTTTTTTTGGATAAAAATATATAATAAAACAAAAAAAATATCTAACTCTTCAAATGAAAAAATAAGTGTGTATTTATTAGAGCTCATATCTATTAGATAGTTTGATTACTTCGTATATTTAAGTTTTGGTAGTTAATATTATCAAATTGAATATAAATTACTAAATATGAAATATATCAATTGTGAAAAAGTATTTACTTAGCAATGTAATTTTTATTTTTAGCTGCATATATATAATTTTTTTATAATTAATTCTTTTATTGAGGAGAAATAAAATAATTTTCTTACAAAAATATTATAATAAGTAAAGATTCAACCAATAAAAATAAACTTATCAAAGCAATACTACATACAAAAATAAAAAAGTCTTTCTTATATGCCCATAATTAGAAATGGATAAATCAAGTGTTAATAAATTTAATGAATATTTTATAAGAAACTATGTAGAATTTCTTCATTCATTTGATAAGAAAATTGAAATAAGTCTAACAACTTAATAAATTTATAAGATTTTTAAATATTTCATAACATTACATTATTTGAGGTACATTACTCAAATATGAATTATATATAATTTTTTTTATCCACATAAATTAAGAGAGCTACAACTAAAATAATGGTAAAATAAAAATTCAATATCAAAGATATACAAACTCTTATACGAACACAAAAATATTATTAAAAATAAATACATTAAATATAATTAATTGAAATAAAAAAATATTGCATGTTGATGTTTTAAGTAATATAAAAACTACAATCTTAAGTTGGCTATAAAAACTTTAATTTTAAATAAATATTGAGGAAATAATAAAGTAATAACGTTGAAAAAATATTTAAATATATTAGAAAAGTATCTAATTAATTTAAAATAAAAAAATAATATAAAAATATATTTTCAAAAAAATATTAAAAATTTTCTATGAAATGAACTCTAAATTAATTAAAAAGAAAAAGTATTATTATATTATGCTAATTGGGGAAAGAGGTCCTACAACTAAAAATATAGAATTCTACTATGATTGGTGTGGAAATAAAATGTAAAAAGAATAATTGTAGAATAACAAAATTTACATATAAAATAAATAAGATATTTATCTATTAATCTTGTGATAAATTAAATTTGTAAGATAGAATTTTGTGAGAAGTGTACTTAATATGGTGCATATAAAATATTTTTAAGATTATAAACTTATTTAGGGAGGTAAAAATATGATAATAGATATTTTTTGAATTATCTTATGATATAGAAATTTATATTACAATTTTAGATAAATACAATTTTAGTTATAATAAATAAATTGATTGTATTAAAATAAGATACAAAAGTAAATAAACCACCATTGCAAAAAATTTCAATTGAATTAAAAAATTCAAAATTCTAAGAATTTGATACGTGGACAAAATCACACAATTATAATCAAAATTGTACAATTAGATAAGTATAAAATTGTGCTATATATAACTAGCATGTACCCAATGCAATGTACCAAAAATAATTCTAAAATTAAAATAATTTATTTTATAATAATATTTATTTTACTTCATGTGATTAAAACATGAATCATAATTTAGCATTTGACGTAAGAAAATCTATTACTAATTAAATAAAATAATATGAATATTTTAATTAAAAATATTATGTTTGAATATAATTTATATTTAAATATGTTATATAATATCAAGCATAGCTAATTCTAAGTTTATAAATTATAAAAAATTGATAAAATGATAAAATTTAAAAAAATAAATAAAAGAATTAAAAAATAAAAATAGCACAAAATATTTTACTAAATACGCTTTTTAAATTAGATATATATACACACTTATATATTTTTATATTATACATAAAAAAATATTTTTTTAAAAACAAATAAAACTTTTTAGTATGATTTTTTAATAATTTGGAAGTTACAGTTATATTTTCATGATATTTGAGAATTTTAAATATTAAATATTTTTTGTTAGAAGAAATGTATAACCTTTTATACTTTATCTATAAAAATAACTTACATTAGGTTATTAGCTATTTGATAATTAATTCAATAAATAGTTTGTAACAGACAATGTTTACAAGTTAAACTATCTCATAATATTACATATAATTTTGATAAGTAAAATTTATTTATTTTTATTTATATATGCAGTTATTTTATTATTTTTAATTATCAATTAACATATATTATGTACTTGAATAAAATAATAAGTAAATTTCTAATATTCAATTCAAAATAAAATGTCAATCTCTCGTAAATTTCTTTTATAAGTATATAAAGATGTACAAATAATTTAATGGTGTTAGCTCTCCATTATTATATTGATAAAAATTAAAATAACTAAATTAATAATATAAAAACAAAGTTCAAAGTGTATACTATCTATATTTGAAACAAATTCTTCAATGAAATTATTATATTTTATATATAGTTTTATCTAAAATTATTAAAGATTTTGATAAATTGAGGACTCGTATATCAATTAATTTATAACTATTCATTTCTCAAACTTCTAACTCTTTAACCAAGAAGTGGTAGTTTGATATTTTATATAAATATTTGTTTATCTCTTTCATAAGCAACAAATAAGTTACAAATTTTTTTAAAATAAGTATTGATATTAAGCGATAATTATGATTATTAAGTATTTTAATTTTACTTTTGAAATATATTGAATATAAATTATGTAAGAGTTATATAAATATCTATATGTATATATATTTCTTTAAATTCTATATTGTCTAGTAAATATTTATTTAATTAAGAAATAAAAGAATTCATTTGATCAAATGATTGAATTTTTTATTTATTTAATAAGTTTTTTATTAGAAATGATTAAATATTATATTATTTCAACTAAAAATAAAGTGATTATATCTATACAAATACAAAAAAAAATTTATTAAGTATGAAAAATTGGTTGTGTGTTGAAATAACTTAGTTATCAACTACCTTTTTGGATACATTTTTATTTTTTTGGAATAAAAATGTATAATTAAAATAAAACAACTCTAACTCTTTAAATGAAAAAATAAATTAATAGTTATTAGATAATTTCATTACTTTATATATTCATTTAATTTTTTATAGTTAATATTATCAAAGTGAATATAAATTTCTAAATGTGAAGTATACCAATTGTGAAAAAGTATTTGTGTAACACCTCTTCTCGAGATAACATATAAGTTGAGACACCACTCCAATTTAAACTTAATTCTTAATTCATAATACAATCAATAGGCTCATGACGAACTTTTCAAACTTAATTTATCAAAAGCAACAGTAGAATTCAACTTATCGGTCATAACAAAACACAATATGCATACCATAGATCAACTCATGATGTACTTAATAAGATTTATACAAGCCTTAGATCCTCAATAACAAACTTGACATGCCAAGACATCTCTATTCCAAGCTTAGCATTCAAGAGATCTCATACATACACATAAGCACCTATTCAATAATAGATTGTATCTCCTCTTCAACTCAAGCTAGAGTTCCATGTCCATCACTTGATCCTATTTGAGAAATCATGAATAATATCGGGGAGGGGGGTTAAGTCCAAATAACTTAATGAGGAATATTCTTAATAAGGAAAATAGGCATCTATTGAGGATGAATCAACCTAACAGATAATCACTTAATAATTAGTATAGAAACATATCAAGAACAAACAAGAAACAAGCTGTAACAAGTCTAGTAGGCAAGCAATAACAAGTTCGAAGAGCAAACAATCTCAAATTTAGGAGTTCTAGTAGGTACTAGCTCAGGGTTGTAATTGTTGACTCGCATCGCCTAGGATCATCTTAAACGATCATGCTCCAGAGATATAAAGCGTCTCAACCAATCACAGTCGGGAGGAAATGTAGAAGGCTCGTCTAACACGTACAATTGCCCAAGTTAGACCAAGAAGCTACACTGTCCTTGTTGCTCCAAGAGCAAACATAAACAATTGGGGTACAACCAGAACAAAACAAACCCAAATATAATATACAGTCCAACAGATCAGAACAAACCTGCATATTAGAGTCTCCTTATATCAATCAAACAAGTACTTTACCATAGCATGATAGCTTGGTATACAATTGGTATGCCCATACGGATTGTATGGTGCATAGTAGATACCTATGCAGATTGCTCAGCATATCATGGACGCCCAAGTAGACTGCAGGTTGTGTCCCAAGTATCCTAGCATTCCACATAGGATTGGCACTCTGCCCAAGCACTATTTCCAATAAGTGCAACAAGTACCCATCCAACAATTGGATTTGCCAACAAGACAATATAAGAACGACTAGAAAGTACAATTAAGCCAACTGGCTAGATAACAGGATACAAACAAACAAGTATGCTGGTAAGGCATCTGATAACAATTCAAGATGGAAATAAGTGTTGAATAGTGACAAGTACCGATCAAGACAAGTACTAGACAAGATAAAGGGAGTTTTGGGCACCAGAACAAGCAAGAACAACTTAATAGAGTGAAACAAGTACTAACCCTCATAGGGGTATACAAGTCAAGCAATCGATTACGAACAAGTTCACAATCAAGTACAGATGTCAGGTAAACGAGCAAGTATAATACAAGCATTTACAAGCAAGTAAAATCAAGCAAGTTAGCCCTCACAAGGTAATGCCACAAAAACTATTAAGTGTATAAAGGCTAGGATGGCAGACCCTCAACTACGTAGTTTTAGAACTACAATCATCATCAGTAGTTTATTGGTCCATGGGCCCTAATTCCATGTCATCTAATCCAAAAGAGCGTAATTATAGTCAAAATCCATATTTAACCCTTAATACATCACTATCATGCTTATCATTGATCAAAATTCACTAATTAACCTGTTAACAAGATAGTTTAAAGTATAAACAGCACTATCATCTTAATAATGGCTAATAAGGTTAGTAGTGCCAACATAAAGCTCAGTTTTTATATCTATTTCACTTATCAGAATATACTATTCCTTAATTACACAATCTCATTACAATATCAACCTAAAATCACAATAATTGCTTAATTCATCATAATTAATCCCAACAATTGCCACTTAGACCTTAAATACATAAAATTAGTGTTTTCCCTTTCAATTAACTCAATAATTCCCAAAATTTTCATAAATAATACAATCCAAGTTTACTAATCTTATAAAGGGATATGCATATTCCGAGTCTTAGTTTGTGTCATCTCAATCATCCAATTGTCATCTCTCAAGTTCCAATTTCATAAAATCATAGTTTAACCATTTAATTAATTTGATTAATCCATGCTTATCATTCAATAATACATAATTTGAAACCACTATGCTATGCCATAATCTATGCATGGGAATATTTACATATCAACCATATGTGATCCTTCATAATCCAAGGTTCAAGGAAATCATAATACAACATATATATATATATATAAATATATATGTGAGCATGTTCATCCACTTCTTTACTCCTAATCCAACTATAGGAACCTCGAAACCACGAACCAAGAGTACTGCCATGATCCCCGCAACGAGCTAAAGATACTGTCTTAGAGTCGTTGGAGCGTCGCCAAGCACCATCGCCCAAAATATCACCAACACAACCAAAAACTGCCTTTCAACTTCAACAGTCCAAATCCCTTATCAATTTTAAGTTTTGTCGCTAGGAAACCCTCCAATTGTTGCCTTGAAGCTGCTGCACCTTTTTCTACTACCATGGTTCATCACCCCCATTATGCCGTTGCCGGTGGTCGAAACCCAAAACTAACCTCATCAAATGCTTTCTTGAGCTTAACACATCCCAAAACACCCTTGGTTCGCCACGAAAAGGTTGCCAAAAAGTGGAAACCCACCTAGCTCTGCCATCACCCATTTGGCCTTCACATTTTCTAGTGGCCTGTCTGAGTTAGTGGTTGAATGTGGTATTAATGTGTTTACAGTGATGAGGGGGAGCTAACTATTGATTTGGTTTGGTGCTTCAGGGCTTTGCTGGTGGAGTTCGTTGGAGGGGAAGGAGATGGCTTTGTTGGAGAAGAAAGAAGGAACAATTCGGTTCAAATTGCAATGCCATATTTATATAGTTGACCTTTCTTAAATTGTAGATTGACCCCCAAAACTTTTGTCCAACTTACAATTGAGTCCTTCAAAATTTGCTAGCTGTTCAAAGTTTATATTTATATAGACTAGTTATTGCATAATTTTGACCCCTTTGACCCAAAATAATCACCATGCAACTCCAAAACTTTAAAAATGTGATCCAATCAAGTCTTGCTTAATTACACTTTGACCGCAAAACTTTCAAGATTTTTATAATCAAGCCCTTTTTATTTATTTTTTGAGCTCTGAATTTCGATCAATCAATAGTTGATATTCTAGATTCTTATTTCTTAAAAATGCTGAATTTCAGGGGTGTTACAATTTACTTATCAATGAAAATTTGATCTTTAGCTATATATTCATATGAAGAGAAATAAAATAATTTTATTATAAAAAATCTATTATAATAAGTAAAGATTCAACCAATCGAAATTAATTTATCAAAGCACATGATATTATATATAAAAAATAAAAAAAATTCTTTCTTAATTAGAAATGGATAAATCGAGTGCTAATAAATTTTAACGAATATTATATAGAAAAATATATAGTATGTTTCATTCATTTGATAAAAAAATTAAAATATCTTTTAAATCTTTGATAATATCACATTATTTGAGGCACATCACTTGAATATGCAGTATATATAACTTTTTTATCTGGATGAATTAAGAGAGTTGGAATTAAAATAATAATAACATAAAAATTCAATGTCAAAGATAATTTGTTAGATGAATGTATGGAAATTTTTGAAAATAAAATTAAAAAATATAAAATATAATTAATTGAAATAAAAAATTACTCATGCTATTTGAAAATAAAATTAAAAAAACATAAATATAATTAATTGAAATAAAAAGGTAGTCATGCTGATGTTTTTAAGTAATATAAAAATTACAATCCTAAGTTGGCCGTAAGAACTTTAATTTTAAATAAATATTGAGGAAATAATAAAGTAATAAAATCAATAAAATATTCAAATATATTAAAAATTAAGTATCTAATTAATTTAAATTAAAAACAAAATAAAAATAATATAAAAATGTATTATGAAAAAAATATTAAAAATGTTCTAGGAAATGAACTTTACTTTAATTAAAAAGAAGAAATATTATTATATTATGCTAATTGGGAAAAGAGATCCTACAACTAAAACTATGCAATTGTACTATGAATAATGTGGACATAAAATGTAAAAAGAATAATTGTGGAGTATCAAAATTTACATATAAAATAAATAAAATATTTATCTATTAATTTTGTAATAAATTGAATTTGTAAGATAGAATTTTGTGACAAGAGTACTTGATATGGTGCTTATGAAATATTTTTTAAATTATAAACTTATTTAGTGAGATAAAAATATGATTAAAGATATTTTTTGAATTATCTTATGAGACGGAAATTTATATTGCAATTTTGGAGAAACACAATATTATATTTTAATTGTAATAGATAAGTTGATTATATTAAAATAAAATATAAAAATAAATAAATAACCAATGAAAAATTTTCAATTAAATTAAAAGACTCAAAATTATAAAAATTTAGCGTTTAGCCAAAATTACACAATTAAATAAATACAGAATTATGCTATATATAATAGTATATATGGATAGGATAGATAGATAGGTAGATATGAAAATAAGCAAGCAAGTTCCAAATTTGATGGCAGACACACTTTCACGTGAATGAACCTACATGTCTCCTGTTTGGCATGGGACCTTCGCAAGAAGAGCCCGCAGAACAGCGGGAGGGTACGGGAAACAATGATGAAATATTTGGAGAGGATAGTTCTCAAGGCCCATCAGTTTATCTCCTCATGGCTCACGCCTTTTTCATTTTCTTTCCCCAAATAATAATAAATAATCACAATATTAATATAATAAAAGAAGATAATTATATTTTTCATTCTTAATATTTGTCACTAAAATGGATTTGTCCTCATCTGTCGACACACTGATGGCATTCATCTTAAATTTCAAAAATGCAATGGATCTCATCCACGCAGTATAGAGTAACTGGATATTTTTTTTTTCTCTCTTTCTTTCCATCTTTTTTTTAGAGGGCTAGGATAGTTCTAATATAAAGTTCGAAAATAAAGTAGTTTTGAAGATTTTTTGACGGCCAATTCACTTTATACTTGCAATTGATTCTAGTTGAGGGGGGACTCTCAACTAGAATTCATTTATTTATAATTTCAAACAACTACAATATCGTTCAAACGTTTCAATGTGTGTGCGTGTGTGTGTATATACATCACCCATAATTTCTATTGACTCACACATATAAAAACACCCATCCAACAAGGCAACAACCAGTAATACCCAACAACAATACAACTCAAAAGAAATAATTTTGTAAATTAGATTGAAATCAAAATCAATCAAAATATAGTATGAGTTTATATTGTTGTTTTTCCTCGTGGTTGAATGATCCTCTTCTAAATCTAAGTACTCTGAGAGGAAACCGCCGGTGTAAGTGATATAAAGCAACAAATTGGGTAGATGTGTAAATGAATAAGCTCTTGTAGACATGGCGGCCGGCGGCATCCTGGTTTTTTCCTCATCTGCTGTACATGTCATATGCAAAAATGATAAACCAAAAAACCAAAAAAAAAAAAAAAGGCAGGAAGAAAAATTCATTTAAATTCTAATGATTAAAAACTTAAATGAATAGAATACAGAGTCACATACAAACTAAGTAGAAGTATTACAACAATCCAAGAGATAGAAGCATTGGACTTCCATATTTAAATTATGACATCATACATCGTATTTTTATTTATATGTTATGCTTTATCAAAATTAGCTTGAATACTACTCAAAGTTCGCTCATATATTCTAAAATTATGTATAGTAAATAAATATTCTGTTCAGTTAAATATCAATGATCGGATTGAAACTCATATCTTAAAAGATGTAGCAACACTTAATTAAGATTCAAAAATTACCTATTTGTTCCTTTATTTTGAAAATTTGAGGCGGTGCGTGCATGCAAATTCAACAACCTCTATATGCCTAACTGAACTGTAAATTCTTGTGTAAAATTTTTCCCATTGAACAAAGATCCATTATACATTGAATATAAGTATCATGAATGTCAAACTCATTCAAATTAATTATTATCATACGCGAAATCAAATAAAATAATAATAATAATAATAATAATAATAATAATATAACGGATTATTAAAAAAAAAAAAAGAACAATTAAAGTTTCACAATATAAGATTACACAACCGTTGCATCATTAACGAACAATTACTATTATTTCAAATAGAAAATAACGTTATTCTAGATCTATACATGGCATCATTAATTTTCAAAACTATACAATAATATCCATTCTATAAGCCCAAATTGTATCACAAATTTATGAATTCAATATAAATAATTGAGAGCTAAATGTGCTACTAGATATTATTATTATTATTATTATTATTATTATTATTCACAAACTTGATGTACAAAATGCTTGTCAACCGACACTTATTACGATGTTCTAATTATAAATAATAAAATATTCAAACATGTTAATAATCACATCAAGAATAACATTTCAAGTACTTTTTAAATCACATCTTAGGCATAAGATATTGCCTCCGTCTAAATGGCTTTTGTACAGAGACAAGAAATTTTTTATTTTTTATTTTTTATTTTTTCCTTCTCTTTAACGAATAAAAAACGTCAAACTTGGTGGGAAGAAGACAGGCAAGACGTGAAGACGGAGAGGCGAAGAAAGGGGAGAATGGACAAGAGAGAAGTTAATTTGAGGTTTTTATGTACATTTGCAATGAAAATTTTTTTATTGCAAATGTTTTTAAATTTTTTATTTTGCAATGAATAAATCTTTTGCAATTATATGTCACAAATAGTTTTCCAAAAAGAATATAAAATACATATGCTTTTACTTTGCAATGAACAAATCAATTGCAGATTCAATCTTTTATTTTTTTTATTAATTTTTTACTTTGTGAAGAAATATATTCGGTCACAAAATAAATTATTAAAAATGTATATATTTTTTAATTTGTACAGATATTATCCATCGCAAACGGCTTTTTAAAACACATATATCTATCGTAAAAACTTTTAAGAATATTTTTTATTTCTTGCAATGAATATAAATAGTTTTTTTGAAAAATATAATTCTTTTGCAATAAACTTATATTAACTTCTTTTTTTTTTTTACTCTGCGGCAGGTTTATCCTCACTCATCCGTACAAAAAGTTGAGTTTTAGTGATTACTGACTGCTGGTAACATAAATAATTTTTTCAGAAAATCTTATATAATTGGTGACCACAAAATGTGGTCAATATTTAGTGACCACTAGAAATAAATTAGAGATTGATTAGCGATTTGGGGGCAAGTCAGCAACAAGATTTTTGGGATCAAGTCGAATTGTTCACGAAATCAATTACTAAATTTGTTAGTAATCGATTTTTGCTTATTTAGTGACTAATTGAGTGGTCACTAATACTTTTTTCTTAACAGTGAATAGAAAATATTCCTACTCTTACAATGAAAAGAGTCATCTCCAATCATCAAATTTAATATTAATTTATTTTTTGTATTATTCGTGAGAGAAGTTTCTATCGTGAATTATCTATCTTATCATCTTATTCAATTTCCATCGCAGGTTCATTGCGATTTATCAACAGTGAGAGAGAGAGAGAGAGAGTATTCCTCGGCCCACGCTTGGGCGAGCCTAGAGGCTTATACAGACTTGACGGCAAAGGCAAAATCATCCGCAATTTTTAGGGTTAGAAGCCCGAGATTTACGAAAGACATCAATTAAATATCAAAAGTATTCTTCCCAAATTCCATCAACTAAATTGCGAGCAAAAAATTTTGATGGCATTGAAAGTGATTGATGGTGATTCTTGAATTTTGGGACTCTAATAAAGAAATTCAGTATGGCTTTATATATATATATATATATATCTTTTCTATAACTTTAGTACTGGTATATACTCCATACAATGCACAAATTAAATTAGTTATAATTAAAAACGTCATATATATTATTTTAATTTTATATAAAAGAAAATTCAACTCGTGATACATATTTTTTAATTAGATACATACTATAAAATTGTAAAAATGTTTACTAAGTCATCATGTATAAATATCAATAAAGAGGATGGAAATTCATACTCATCATAATATCATCACATTTATAAAGCCACAATGTAAAAAATATAACCACCTATAACTTTTCATATAAAGAGCAACTCAACAAGTTTAAAGTAACTTAAACAAAAAAATAAAAAGTATAAGATGAAAAATGATTAACAATATTAAAATATAAATTCTAAAGCATACCATACAAAATCAGCTCAAACAAACGGTAAGAAACAAAGTTAAATTATCTGCAAAAAAAAACATTATATAAATAAAATCCAATCTATATATAGAGAAACAATATGTTCAAATATCATTTTTTTTGGAATATAAGCTTAAAATTTTCTTTGAAGAAAAAGACCAAGATCCTAGTTTGTGATGTGACTAAGAGGGTGTTCGGCTAGGCTTATTTTAAACATTTTATAAGAACTATTTTTAGAGTTTATAAGATATTAGATCTTATTTTTAAAATAAGTTATTGAAGTATTTGGATAAAATAAGATTTTTGAATTATAAGATATTAATAATAACAATTTTATAATTAAAATAGTTAAAAATAAAGGAGCTTATTAAGATTTTAAAAATAAATTGGAGTTTCCTTACTTTTTTTAGAAGAGCTTATAAGCACATGATATTTTATTTTAGGATATGATTATTTATGATATATTCTTTTGTAAGAATTATTTTTGTCTTTATCCAAGTTTTGTCTTTTACTATTTTCCTTTTTTCTTTGCATTTTTATCATATTCACCTCCTAATTATGTTTTCTTGTTTAAGACAAGTGCATGCTTTATATATATAGATATATATTGCCTATTAGAATACAGAGCATTCACATAAATTTAATGCAAATAAGATAAATACTAAAATTAAAAAGTAAATATGTCAAAATAAATTTTATATACAACTCAATTTCTTTGTCAATTTTCAACTACAAAACAAAATATATTCCCCTCTCATGCCTTTGAGAAGTCTCTTTATAAATCCCTCACTATGTGTGCCAATAGTATTCGATGCAGTGAAAATAAATTTAACTATTGAAATAATTTAATATTTATTTTATTTCATATAATTAAAAAATAAAAATACCTTTTAATATGTTTAAAAAGAAAGCTTTTTAGATAACATAAAATGGAAATTTTATTTGAAGATGTCAAACTTTGAAGATAATTTTTATAACTTGACTAAGTAGTAGAATATCAATAATTGTTTATTGTAAATTTATTATATATAGATTTTTAAGATTGTTAAAATTAAAATAATAAATGAGAAAAAGTAATAAAAAAAGAAGTAAATATTTTTTATCCAATATACTTTTAACTTATAAATAAGTATACATTTTAATATGATAAATAAGTAAATTAATTTTTAAAATATAAAATCTTTAATCAGTAAGAATTTTTGTAACAACTAGGATTAAAATTTCGATTCATTGTCAACGTAGTAAGATTTATTTAATTTTGTTTATAGAGTTATTTTATTATTTTTAAAGTATAAAAATTATATTTTATATATTATGTACCTTATTATAGTATAATAAATAATGTTCAACATTAAACATATCAATCTCATAATTTTTTTCCCTTTTATAAACAGAAAATGTAGATTCTCAGTTTGAAAAATATTTTCGTGATCTAACAATATTCCTACCAAATATTATGCCTATACAAGATATTCTTTTATAAATTTTATTGAGCAAATATATATAAGTAAATGTATATGATATAAATTGAAAAGTATGCAAATAAATGTACTAAAAAATGAAAAAATTGACATAATTGACTATTTAAGTGTTCATTTATCAAGCTTCTAAAAATTTCAACTACACCAATAATATATTTATTTACCCTACAAAAATTTCATTTAAAAAATACTTTCTCTTGATGATGCTGTATAGAAACGGAATCAAGATCCTTTGAAATCAAGGATTAGTAAAGTAGAATGGACTTCTACTCCTAAAATGCTCTTGTGTGGAGTCATAACTTGAATTTTTTTTTAATAATGTTTTATGCCTTTTTTGGCTTTTAGGATTTGATATCTATATTAATCTGGTCCTTAGTAGGGGTTTTGGCCTACTAGAATTTGGGTACTCATCTATTGGCCTTAATTTGTTGGGTTTATTGGCTCTTATCTTATTTATTCATTTTTTTAGTTAGTTATTTTTTATTTGCTTTTTACTGTTTGATCTTTAAGGCTTATTTTTGCATATCATCGAGCCCCTCTATTTTTAATTTGAAAATTTATTTACACATTGAAAGTATATCATAAAATTAATTTTAACTAACCTTATCTTAATAACTTATTCCATTAATAAATCTTTAATTTAACTATGAAAAAATTCAAACAATTTAACAATAGGGTAACTTGAAGACTCTTTGGTCTCCTTGGTTGTAGTTTCCAAGACATAAGTCTTGCTTAGAGCATTGCATCCTCTAAAGAACTTAACTAATTTGATAGCTTCTTATTTTCGAGAAATAATCTTTTTCAGATAAGATGAGTTTCTAAATTAATTTTTCATTTTTCTTGTTACTTTTTTCCTTCACTTGTATTCCTAATTATTTAGAGTTATTTTTTTTTTTTTGAAAAATTCTATCTCAGGAGTGAAACATGTCTGGTTCTGAGAGCAAGACATTGAGTAGTGGGTCAAAATCTAAATTAGAATCCAAAGGTATAGTAGGAATCAATGACAAGGTTGTTGCCCCCTAAAGTGGCTAGTTGCCTCATGGGTGGCTTGTCGAGCATCTAGCCTTTGGGTCGATGCTTGCGAGGCATCTCTAGCAACGTCGATCGCTCTAACAAATTGCTTTGGATGGTCACAGTTGTGTCAAAGTTGT
Source organism: Jacaranda copaia (assembly GCA_014898725.1). Classification (NCBI taxonomy): domain Eukaryota; kingdom Viridiplantae; phylum Streptophyta; class Magnoliopsida; order Lamiales; family Bignoniaceae; genus Jacaranda; species Jacaranda copaia. The sequence goes on along the minus strand of JACGDI010001153.1, from coordinate 149,973 downwards.
TCGTGTTCATAGGGGATTGTCATCCTCATGGTGTTGCTTTATTTTTTTGAGCTCTTGAGACCTTTTCTAGGCGTGTCGTCTAATCCATTCTTAGGTCACGGAGTTGTGCATCAAGCCTATGTTAAAGTTAGGGTCTTGTTTTAAATTTAAGTTTGGAGGAAGGGATTTTTCTGAGGAGGGGTTTGAGGATGCTCCTAACATCAATAATTGCTTTACTGGCCCTAATAAGCCAACTCATTCGCTTTCTATGGGATGGTTAGAGGTTTTTTAGATAAAGGGTTTACACCTCCAATGAACTTGAGTTTATTCTTCCTTCTCTGAAGGATCGCATTGTATTGCCTCCTTTAGGGTACTTACCATTTTTAATGGTTATTTTAGTAGTAGTTTTCTCTTCATCCTAATCCCTTGTCATTGGAAATAGTTAAGAGCTACAGGATGTGTTTGGGTCAGTTTACTCTAAATTCCTTTGTGTACTTTGTGGAATTTTAGCATCATTTTTGAAACTTGGGTCTTTCTATTACCTTACGTAGTTCATGCTTTCTTTTGTGGTTTGGAGGGTTCAAAATGAGATATTTTTCACTTTTTTTTGAGGCCAAGTTGTAAGTTCTCGAGTAGTTAGCCATCATCTAAAGGGCATTAGAGAAGTCACTTTTTCTTTTTGAGAGTGAAGGTGGGGGGGGGCTTATCATATTTGGAGTAGTTTGCCATCATTGATGTGTCTATAGAAGGTTCATCATGACCTCCGCCAATGCTTTAAGGAGCGGGATTGTTTACCTCTCATTTTGATGTTACCTATATATTTTGTAAGGGTGGTTAGTTAATTTCTTGCATTTTCGTTTGTTTGTGTGTTTGTTATTGCATTTTTGTTTTCTTTTGAATACCTGTATTATTTTTCTTAACTATTTTTTGGAACTATTGAGCTTAATCTAATTTGTTTTCCCTTAACAAGAAAAAAAGATCAAATTTGTAGAGGACTTCACTAGTGGAGCAGCATCACAGGGATTCATCCCTAGTGGGGTAGTATTCGAGCCCCCTATGGAAGTGTTCCAGGGAGCCTCATGCTCCGCCTTCTATTGTAGCATCTTAGATTGGCATAGGCAATGATTCCTAGTTAGTGATTTCAAGACTAGCTAAGGGATATGCTTGATAGTATGCTATTGGGGCTACTTGCCTGAGATTAACTAGCCTTTTTCATGCTAGTATAGATAAGGATTTATTCTACTATAATTTACACAAGAGTTGCGGACGTCGATGGGACTACTTTATGTATTGACTGCTTCCAGAATAGAGTCAACAAGCATGAAAAGGGGAAGTTGGAGGTATTTTCTTCCTCTTAGCTAATGGAGTTTGCCACAGGAAATTTAGCTTGGGTGAGTACATTTCTTTTTACTTAGTTTGTCTTGCTTGCATATTATATTTGTAGTTTTGTGCCATAATTTGATCATTTTATTTGTCATTTTTGGGATAGGTTTGGAATTTGGCTGTACAGATGTCTTGTTTGGTAGAATAGATTGCGACTACTATGGCTTGACTTAAAAGAGGGGGCTACAAGGCCTACCAAGTAGCATGCTCATAAAGGTGACCAACTCGTGAAGTTGCTCAAGGAGTAGTATGTCAGAGAGGAGAAGACTAGGAGGAAGTTCTTAGAGTCTTCCATTGGGAAGGTGCTTGTGCTACTCTACATGAGGAGGTGGTGAAAGAGTTTAAGGGCTCTAATAAGTTATTCAAGTCAATTAAGCAGCAAATTATTATGATTTATGAGTAGACTATCCAAGGTTGTCACCACATGCTTAGTGAGACTAGGTGGTTCCAAAGGACTTTTTGTTGCTTGACCCTATCATTCAAGTCAACCTCCCTATTAAGGTGGTTGACGAAGCATTTGGAGGCTAGCGCTAGCGTATTGGTAAAGAGTCCAGCTTCTGTGACTCTAATGTAGTTGAGTAGGACTTGGACAAAGAGTTAGTCTTTTTCCTTTTCTTTTGTTGGTTGATGACCTCATTTTTACTTGTTTTAGTAGCTTATTAGTCGATATTTTTTTGAAAGCCAAGTGTAGGTTAAATGTTGATTTTTGTTTTTAGATTCTAATATTGTTAGACTTTGCATTTTTGCTATGGAGATTTGAGCATATTTGCTCTCCTATTTGTACTTAGTCATTTGGATGACTTTAATGTTTCTCTTTGATGTTGTATGTTGTTTCGCATTGTGTTTCTGCACTTTTGTTTTTGGTTTCTTTTGAAAACTTTGCTACAATGAGAAATAGTTGAGCATCCCTTTAAGTAAAGACTTAGTTTATTTTTTCATTTGTTCTTTTAAAGCTCCCTTTAGAGGGTTCTATTATAGTGTTGATGCTTGCAGTGCACCCCACTTGGGGGCTCTAGATAGAAGCTGATGATTTGTTCCCTTTTCAAGGTCTCAGTAAAGTGTTGGTGACTTTTGCCCCCTAGGGGTCTTAGTGTGATGTTGTTGCGCATCCTCCTTGGAGGTGTTGCGATGATGGTCTCAATTGCATGCCCTCTTGGAGGTCTTAATAGTTTCTTTGATGGCTACATGCCATCTTGGGGTCTTCTAGTGGTCTTCTTTGATTGTTCCATATAGCCCCGTGGGAGTCTTATAATAATCTTTTTTGAGTGTGCCACGCGCCCTTTGGGGCCTTACACTGGTCTTTGTGTTGAGCACCTCTTTGGGGGTCTTATGGTAGTTTTTTTACCATATGCCCTTGGGTGTTTTATAGTGGTACTAATGTCATATGCCATATGCCCCCTTTAGGGTCTTATAATGGTGTTGATATAGGCCACTCGTTGATTGTTGCATAAGGTTGTTTGTTTGTATTTTGTTTCTTAGTCAAGGTTGTACACTTCTTGTTATTTTCTCTTGTTATGCATGTCTCTTGGGTCTTATAGCTAGTGGAGTGTTCTTGCAAGTTGTGATCATGCAATAAAAGAAGGGACACATTTAGGTAAAAACGTCAAAACATTTTTATCAAGGTAATCAAAAGAAAATAAAATGTTGTTCGTCAAGCTAGGACATTCTTTTATTCAACAAGCTACTGTGAAAATATCGTAGTAACTTGGAACAAAGTCATAAATTGAAAGGAAAATTCTAACTATTAGAATAACTAATAAAAAAAGATTTCAAGGCACTTTAATGGGCAGTGTCACTCTTTCCTATAGTTGTTGTACTTGTCTTCTTAAATCTTCCAACTCCGATATAGTGAAGGTCTTTTTGAGGACCAATAGAATCATCAACATTTGGCATATTTCTATGGTGACCAACCAAACGAAAGCTCTGATAACCAATTAGATGCTAAAGACGTGTAGAGAAGTAGGAGAAACTACAAGAAACCACTCAAATTGTGTAACAACACTTCCTACTCTAGGAATCCATCTAAGAGTTTTAGAGTAACAACAAGAAGATTCTCTTCTTAAAAACAAACCAAGGGCTCAACATTTAAGTTATATTCTTCAAAATAGTCTCCTGAAATGATTACAAGAGGTGACATTATAAAACTTGGAACCAGCCTCCAAGCATAGGATGACTTTCAAAATAAGACACATTTGTCATGACTTAGAAAATGTAAAAAAACTAATAAGTTCGGTAGAAAAATATTAGGTAAAAGTACAAAGGACGCAATAACTAAGAAAATAAGTAAAAGGAACCATTAAATTTGATATGAAATCGAAATGTCTTTTGATATTCCCGAGAGCAACCATAATAGCACACTAGGCTGGTAGTTCTCAGTAATTTCATCATAACTCTATGTAAAAAATTCTTTTCAAGAACTATTTGCTTGTGTTGAAAACTAAACATCGGTGGCTTTCCAATGGTATAGGGCTCACCACCTAGTTCATCCCCAATAAAAATATTTTGTTCTAAGAAATTGACCTAAAATCTGTCACAGTACCTTGAAAATTAAATCCAAGTGCATCAAATGATACAACATCCTTAAGCATGATTTTGTTGTACAAATAGCTACTTTTCTCACAAGGACTTGTATTTTCATCACATAATCTACCTTGAATTATTTCAATATCAACTTATTCCCTATTGGTCGGGTTGTTTCTCCTAAGGGTGCTCCCCTCATTGACTACTACAGGTTGCTGTTCATGCTATGCTGGGATGTGCGGAAACATTCCTCTTGAGTTCCACTTAAATATTTTTGTCTTTCTAAGTCATATATATGATATTCTCAAAAACTAAATTGTCAAAACATGAACATCAGAAATTAAGTTTCGTATTTGCCTAATAGAAATCTTGATTACAATTCCATTGTGTAAAACAACTTGTCAAAAGCATTTTTCCAAGTATTGTTACTTATATAACATAGACATGAACTTGGACCTCAAAATTTCCCTAATATCCGCCATTCTACTGGTACAATTTATAAATCATTGGTGGTCATGAGGGTATGCAGAGACAAACCATCTTGAAAAGTATATATTTACTTGTACTTTGGACTTCTGCAAGCATGACCATTTGATTGTTAGAATTCACGGACGTGTGTGAATTATAAATCCACTTATAATGTAAAAAAACTAGGCGACCGCTCGTCTTCCATTTCATTATCATAATCTTCACTTTGAATTTTTTTATTTTATTTTATTTTTAATCTCTTATTCTAACTTATTCAATACATGTTAAGTGTATTTAATTTCAAATTAATTATTTTTATAAAAAAATATTAATAGAACTAGTATGTATTCATCAAATGAAAAAAAAAATTGAAATAAAACAAAGGATTCAAATTGCATAGTCCTTGGGTTCTTGCTATCGGCTAGCGAAAATATTGTAATTGATGGAAAAAGATGGAAACTTCATAGATGCTACTGCTGGAGTATGGGTGCAACACAAGGCTTCGAGTTCGATTTGTTGAAATTTGACTAACCCTATAGGCGCTTTCCAAACCAACCAAACAACCAGCCAAACAAACAAAGAATTATAAAGGAATAAAGTAGGAAAAGGAAAGGAAAAAAGAGTATTCTGATAACCTAAAGAAAATTAATACTAGTAAACCACACTAGTGACTAGTGTTGAGGCCAAGGTGATTGCAATGAGCAAAAATTGACTGTCATAGGTCTAGCTACCACCTTATTGGCATTATCAATTTTAATAGATTGATGACGTCAAAATCCCTAAAGTTACATTTGAATGGAAAAATAAAAATTTTTATTTGAGAGAAGGTTTTAGAATGAGAATTTTGAATGACTTTATGTTTAGTGAATTTGACCAACCTTGAAGACATTCCCAAACAAACGAACAAACAAATAAAAAATTCAAACGAATAAATTAAAGTAGGCAGTAGGGGAATAAAAGGAAAAGAAAAAGGAGTATTTTTATATCCTAAACAAAATACTAGTAAACCACACTCGTACCGCTGAGGGTGATTGCAAAAGTAAGGCAACAATTTTGACTCCTGCATGTGCAGCTTGCTTAGTATTATCCATTTTATACATTCTATATAGTTTTGTCAAAATTTTTGAATTTGTATTTGAGTAGATTTTTTTTTATTTTTTATTTGAGGACGGTATGTTTGTTAGATTTGAAATTCATCACAATAATTCAAAATTAAATTAGTATGCATTTGAAATTCATTATAATATCAAATTATTCAAATACATTGCTAATTTTAAATTTTAAATACATTATAAAAGTTGTTGAGCAGTTAATTTGATCTAATAGCATCATCGTTAATGGAGTTCGAATTTCAAACCCTAAAAAAATTTAAAAATATGTGTGTATATTAAACAACAAAAGAAAAAAAAAAAAACAACCAAAAGTTAATCAAGATCGTAGCTAAACTTAGCTATCTCATGTTGTCATGGATTTGCCTCACCTCATTTACGAGTAGCAAGTTTGAAAAGTACAAATTGCACCTTAAATATTTTCTCATCTTCACTGACTCGCTTTCAATCCAAGGGTCAGAGGGGGCTCGTCAAGAATTTATAGAATGATTAGAAATCAGCTACTTTAACTAAAATAATAATGGTATTTAATTTGTTTTAATTAATCAGCATATTTTCGTACAGCGTTGTGCAAAAAGGACTGTACCTGAATCTTCGAAGTGTCGAGGAAAAAAATCCTCAAAATTGGAACTAATAAATATTTCGCTTGAGAATTGATCAATGTGGGTGGTCTCACGAGTTCGATCCCGTTTCTACAAGCGCATTGTTTTATCAATAAAGACTGTTGGAAAGCAAATGCGGCAATAGTATCTGGACAACATAGCCCATGTACACAGACAATGGGCCGAAAAGCTTGAGAATGGACCGTACAAAAAGTGAAATTCAATTCGTCTTGCAGAGATTCCGTCGGAACTCTTAAGCTACTATTAATGACCCACCCACAAACGAACGGGCCCCACTTGATAGTTGATAGGCGCCCAGAGAGGAGGACGGAAGAATATTTATATACCTGTGGCTTTTTCCACCGACCTTATCGCTAATAGGCCAATTGAATTCAACCACCCTTCCCAGTTCCCACTTTTGCTAATTGTTCAATTGTTTTGAAGATATATATATATATATCTAATTCACCACAATATTTTCGAATGGTGGCAAGCATGGCCTTATTATAAAGTTCACTACATTTTTTAGTCCAATATTTTCCACTGTTCAAGGGTCTCCGGTATTGAAGTACAGAACATGTTGAACTCGATTAAATATTAAGTACCCCAGTAGATTTATGCTGCCAAAATTAATCGGCTTAAATACTTGAAAATACCAGCAAACATTTCGCAAAATTAAGTGTGTGTGTGTGCGTATATATGTCATAAATGTGTTGTCATTAGTATATAGTAGGAAAATTGTGCGTGATGTATTATGGCAGGCTTGTAAGGATATATATATATATATATATCATAGTCAATCAATTTCACCTGGGATCATATGTATTTACTAAAATATAGTAATTAACATGAGTCCACTAGAATATAAGGAGCACTATAAGATGTGTGCATCACGAATAAGAATATTTTTTTAACTTTTATATTCTCTTATAAATATCTTCATTTCTCTTATCATCTAAACATATCTTAACATTTACCCCAATTTCTGTCAATGCCAGCAAATCAATTTATCTTTGTGACAATAAAATCTTACCTCACATTTAATTGAATTATTTATATAAACGACATACATCAATGTACTGCACTTACACAACGAATGTGATAAATGTCACTACGTTATATAAAAATGGATGCATGGCGAAGGAGGTAGGTTTAGTTTATGTTTATCCATTGGTTTTTTAAAATCAAACCTTGTCTTTAAAATTCAAAGTGAGTGGCGGTGAGTGAATCTTAGTAATCCACTTGTTTTGATTTTATTTATAGATTTATTTGCAGTCTTTCCTCTAATTCATTTCCAATATACTACGCGGGTGGTATCATTTTTTATGGTATATGGGCATCTAATAGGATAAAGACATCCTGCCACCCTTCATATTCCTAAAAGACCAAAATACAGCACACCTCACTATGTGTATGTGTGTGTGTGTGTGTGTGCGTGCGTGCATATATATATATATATATGTGCAAATAGGCCCCTAGCCTCCACCGCTCCACGGCTCACTGCCCATCAGCCCCCAGCCCCCCACCCCATTGCTATCTATATTCTTCAATTCTTAGCCATCTGCAAAAGCCCCGAGCCACCTAACAATTAATATATATTTTTCTCCCACAGCACCACAGAACATATATGGACAAATTGATGGTGAAATCCCAGATTTTGAAGCTTGTCTTAATGGCTGCTCTCCTCATCATAACACCCATAATTTTATCCGGTACATCTCTGAGGTCTACATATCTATACTTGATCGTCAATATCCTCATCATTGTGGTTGGAGCAGAAGCCGGCCTTGTTTCCTTTTTCCTCAAATCTCGGTCTGCTGATCATCAAAACAAGAGACGATCAGCTTCTGCACCGCTAAAAGTAGTAAAACCAGTTCCAGCTGCGAATGCAAATATCATTAGTAATTCAGAGTTTTGTCCTGGTCAGTATGATAAGGGAAAAACAGCTCCAGCTCCAGCTCCAGCTCCTGATGATGAGGATGATGATGATAAAGCTGTTGGAAAGTACTTATCAGGCAAGAACAATATTAACAATCAAGTTAATGCTGGTCAAGTACTGAAGAAATCTCCTTCAACGCCCAGTATCTTCTTCATTGATCATCAGAGTGGTGCAGATGAAGATGATCAGGTGGTCTTCGTTGAAGACAACATACTTAATGATGAGGTGATCAATGGGCAGGATCAGTTGTTTCATAAGGCTGAGACATTCATTGGAAATTTTTATAAGCAGTTGAAGATGCAGAGAGAGGAGTCCTGGAAGAAACTTCAAGATCTTTATCACAAAGCCTTTTGAGTTTTGAGCATCCACAACTAGTGCTACCTAGCTAGCTACTACTCATCTTAATTAATTTTCACTTCTGCAGTTTATCAGTATTAATTAGTTAGAGAATATATATATATATATATATATATGTCTGATATTAATTTGTCTCTTCTACATATGTATATTAAGTTTTTCTGCTTGTTCAATTTAGAATACAGTCATTGGTTTCATGATATTAATTAATATAATTAATCTTCTGATTTATTTTTCTGGTTTCTGCATTTTCATTGTATGATATACAAAGTCGCTGCAAATGACATGTGGACTTTATGGTTTAATTACCGGATTTGGACCTTTTGATTTGACGGCATATATTAGCTCTTCAAAATGCCTAACAATGTGGCGATGCGTGAATTCCAGTCTAATCCCCGTTCATTTTATTTGGGATGGGTTTTGAGATCCTAAACAGGTCCTGGGGCGTTTTTTCATTTTAATTTTAGTAATATATATAATTTATTTATTTTTTTAATATTCATGTGTATATGTGATATATATATATATATATCTATACTATTACAAAAAGGGAAGGCATTTTTGTGTCTAAAATGAAAGTTATGACACCACATTTGTCTTTTCACTTATTCAATATTCAATAAAAGTTCATATGTACAAATAACCATCATTTATTCAAAAAATTTCACTATTTACCTATTTTAATTAGTTTTAGATTTTTTTTTCTTTCATTTGGTAATGAATTAAAAATTTTTATTTTAAGTAAGTGCTATCTTCATAATCATACAAATTATAAATATATTTTTGTGATGCATGTCAACTTTTAATGTAATGAATGTGAGAATATTTTTACTCAAAAATATTTTGTGCACACAGTAAACGACAACTAGTACACACAAAAAAATATATGAAAATATGTTTACATACATTACATGTTATATGATTCTACATAAAATATAAATATGTACTCTGACAAGTTAAAATCAGAATGTAAAGTTAATTTCTGATATATAGAAAGTAAGGTGAAATGTTTAAAATTATAAATAAGGCGTGCACATATAAAATTAGAAACAATATTTAAGTATTTATTGGTAACATCATTTCTAATGTTTAGCAAATTATGATGATATTTGTTTCCGAAAAAAAATTAATGTTTTTAAAATTATAGAAACGTGTTTCAGCGGTTCGAAGTAGCCATCACTACCGAGGCCGGGGTTGCCACTTTGCGTTTGCATATTGGATAACTTAGCGATGATGAGGACAAAAAGATGATTTAATTTTGTACATGCTCCCGAAACAACATCATTTTATTACAAACAGCAAACTGTGAACGCATATATATAGCACAACACAAAATAGATCAATTCCAAGAAAGTAACCATCCAAAAGATAAGATCACCGCCATGCTAATTTAGTTGGACATGATTCATTATTTCATATAAAAAAGTCATTGATTCAAATTTGTTTGATTAACCAGTTATCTTTGTGGTGAACGGGTCTCGGCTAACTGGTATCTTGATGGAGCTGTGGAGATGGGCTCGCCATTTGCGCACTAATTATAATTCAAATCGAACATTTCACAGGAGCAGGAAATTCCTGTGGTTGTGCCCAAAGAGGATTGCTATGGTACTCTCTCCTCCCCTATTTTTTTTTTCAATAATTTTTTTTAAAAAAAAACCATGCATGATTATGTTTTTAACTTGTTCAATCAAGGATGAATGGATGGCTCTAAATTATATGATATTTAGACACGTAAATTTCCCTAGTTTAGTAGCTTATAACCAAGGAACCATGTCGTGGGCTTGCCATTTGCGAGTAAATTTAAAATTCTTGTCCATATTATGAATGAGAAACGTGTTGACCGTGATCCAGAAATGTACGTACCTTATACATACATGTCATGAAAGTAGGTAAGATTTGATTTATTAATTAGAGTAGTTCTTCATATACTTCATATGCAACCAACACTACTGATATGGGATAGCCCAACAGGCCCAATAAGCCCTTCTACAAATGAGACAG
>JACGDI010001153.1:125827-139515 GCA_014898725.1 Jacaranda copaia | reverse complement strand
GGTTATGAAGAAAGCCCAAGTGCACCTGATGAGGGCACCTGAGTAAATTCACACAATGATCAGACTATAAATTCTACCAGCACCACCACGCTCAAGGTATTGCAAATACACTATTCACTATACACTCTCTAAATATTCTCCATCTTACCGGAAACCTGACTTGAACGTCGAAGTGCCTTAGCCAGGGCATCTCGGCTAGTTTACGTTTGTTCTTGGTTACAGATCTCAGGTCCAATATCATTTTAATCCATCGGAGTTCCGGACCAACAAGCTCTTTGCAGCATCAACTACCTTAATTAATTAACCAGCTGATTATAATATATATATATATATATATAATGCTAAATATTGACGTACTTAATTAAACTTACACACAGATGAGTCACCAGTAATATATATGTTGATGCGTTTCAGTGGTTCGAATTTGGTGGTGATCACATTCACAGGTGCCAGCATTTCTGATTAATTTTAATTGCTTTATCACTTGTACAAATTAGGACTTGAATAAACTAAGTAGTAAGCAGTGATGATGCCGGGGATATATAATATTCGGACCATATGGAGTTATTGAAGAATAAGGAAATAAAAGATTAACACTGTATATATATATGTATATATATTATCCACTTAATTCATGTCATTAATTAATTGTGCGTCCCCTCATCTAGTTAGTTCTCATGTAAATAATTAATGCATTCTTTGGCTCAAAGTCTGGGGGTCCCTTTGAATATGTTCTCATTTTCATTTTTCGTTCAATATTTTAAAAAATTTAAAAATTAACTATAATTTTTGAACTAAACATGAGATTGTTTTTAAATATTTTATCTGGAAAAATATAATTATGATAGGTATATAATTAAAGATTTAAATGGTTTGTGTTTTTTCATGCCTAAAAATATGTGCCTTAATAAAATGTATGTATATTTAAATTATTTAAAATAATAGTGAAAATTTAATATCAAATTAAATTTAAATTTGAATCACTGTACGTATTTCGGAAAGTTGATGCTGGGGGTTCACGGTGGGCATCGACTTTCCGAAATATAGTGTGTGTATAATTATTTAGGTAATTATGTATTTTATAATGTCGCCCATATTTTGTTTTTGTTTATATATGAATGTAGCCCAGTAGACTGACAGGGACTTTGATACGTAATGGCAGATTGGGTATACGTTGAGCAGCCCACCTGTCTGTTGTTGGCACTATAGATATATAGCGAGGCAGCTGCTGTTGGAATTGCCTGCCTGCTATGGTGACGCCATATTCTGCCCAAGATTTTTCTGATATTTTTTATCCTTTCTGAATGTTCTTTCTGTGCATCAGAGCTGAAACCCCACCCACCTTTTTCCTCTTTTCCCTGTGCGGTGCTTTGTGAAAAATTGCGACATTACCTTGCTTTTTTTATTTTTCCTTTTGTTCGTTTTCTCATGCCCAAGTAATATTTCATTAAATATTTGTGATATATACAGGAATCAGGATGGATCAAAAGATTTGTGATACTTCATTTTGAGTTAGGAAAACTACATAATTAAAAATATATATATAAATATATTATATTACATATAAATTATTATATGTATATATTTCATATATACTATTTTTTTATACTTTTTTAGTAATTTCATATAATTTATAAGACTTTATTAATTATAAAATATATTAATAGAGACTTAGTTATTTTTTATTTTTTAATTATTTTATGCACACACAAAAAAATATTTTGGGGATTCCCGTGAATCCTTGCGGGAATTCGAGGAATGGGGACGGGGGGAAATTTCTCATGGCGATGATTGGGGATGGGGGACAAGGTGGGCTTCGGGGACGGGGACAGAGGAGTAGCTCCTTGTTCCATTTCCTGCAGGTGCCATCTCTATTAATGAGGGCTAACATTAGTCATAATATTTAAAATTATTATATTTTTTAAAAAATTATATATTTTTTTAAAAAGTAAATAAAATTTATTTTAGGGTAATAAAAATTATATTATAAAAATTTAATTTAGAATATTTTATTTTATATTTAAAATTTGAACAATTAGTTTTTTTTAATTCTTAAAAATGAGCCCTAAAAATGTACTATAAAATTTTAAATTTTTTAATAAATTTACTATTTGATAAAATTCAAGTAATTGAAGTATGTTTTTATAAATTTACTACACTCTGCACTCACTTAAATTGATGCAATTATTTAAGCTTGTAAAGGGATGCTTGTAATGTCAAAACTTTAGCCAAAATAGGCACCTGAAATGACATTGCATGATTATACATTAATATATTAATATATTAATCAAGAATTATTATACCTTTTAATTATAAAATAATGTTTGTAATTTCAAGATATATTATTATTATGGCATGTGAAACCTTCACACAATATTTTTACCTACTCGGTTATGAACACCCCAGATTAGTGCAATAAGATGTGTCTATTTATCTATCTCTTGACTCGAAATGGGAGCAGATTTGAAAAAGGATCTTAGGGTGTCTAGAGTTGGGCCAGAAAGGTCTCTTAACGTCTTCTTTTTTCTTCTCATCAGAGTTATTTCACAAAGACTTGCCAGGGTAAGGAAGAAAGGGGGATCAAGCACACTTGGAGAGTGCGGTACAACAAAGAGTTGTATGCTGCATTCGGGAAGGATGAATTGCTCCCGAAAAGGAATCTATTGATTCTCTCCCAAGTGTTTGGACTTTAGATGTAATGATTTACTTCACGAGCAAGGTCTCTAGTTCAAGTCCAGGATAGCCTAGTTGTGCTAGGGAAAAAAATAGAATAAGTATTTGACTACTCCATGCATATTCTACTTGGCTTGGGGAATGTAGCTCAATTGGTAGAGCTTTGCTCTTGCAATTAAATTGTTTTGATTATAAATTGAATGTCTAATTGTCCAAGCAATAATGATAGTACCTTGTACCTAAATCGGTGGCTCACGTTTTCTAAGTAATGAGGAAGAGGACCGAAACATGCCACTAAAAGATTCTACCGAGACAAAGATGGGCCCACTTATAAATAGATAACTCACCATTCACATAACTTCATCATTTACATATATATATATATATATATATATAAATATTTGTATTTTAAATTTGAACTAAAATGGGAGATTATCCATTATTTGAACATGAATAAATATGGTTATTGACAAAAAGAAATGATGACTATCCATCACTTTGGTATAATGATCTAATAGAATATTATTGTGGACTTTAGAAGGAATGGACATATAGAGTTAATGAATACGAGGAGTTGATAAATGATCTTCAAAGGCTTGGTGTGTAAATTCCACAACATTGGCCATTGTCAATGCCAATGTATTTTGAATGAAGATGATCAATATCATGTATCATTTTTATTGATTCGTAATATTAAAGTTCAAATTTATATTTCAACTATCTCCTAAGACAGAGTCGGAATGTTGGCTTATAATGCTAGATATATTTAATTTTTATGCATGTAATATGTAATACTCACTACTTAATTAAATAACAAAGTATAGGTTTCATTCTTTTAGAATGTAAGAGAAATGTAACATAGATCACAACTGTTTAAATTTTTTGAGATTTTTTGTCAAATTTATTATTCATCAAGTTTGATACAAAGAACAAACATAGAACATAAAATATAAATTACAAAGTTGGAACAATCAAATATGTTGGGCTTGGGCTTGTTGTCTCGCATGTGCTTAAAGCCAATTCATTTCATTTTGGATCTAAATCGTGTGATCCCTTCCCGCAACACATTGTTCTATATAGGCTGGATTATGAACTAGCTCAAAATTAGGTTCATCCTAATTTTCGCCCCATATCAGCTCAAAGCTCCATTGATATGTTGCCAATTGATATTCAAGGTTTTAATATGGTTTTACAAATGCTACAGCATTTATCCCAAAATGTCGGCGTGCGTTTATCACATGTGAGTATGTGTTCATTACATGTGAGTATGAAATACCACGTTTTACCCATTTTTCACATAAGCACTCACGTCTCGTAAGTTTGACAACTTGTATGTGATTTTCCTAACTTGTGTGCATCTGCATTATGATTGAAGCCAATTGTTAAGTGTAGTCAAACTTTTGAACAATGTGCTCAATACAATGGTGTTGGCAGTTGGAATATATATTAAATACATAATTAGCCCACGATTGCTGCTTTTGCATCATTTCCATGAACTTTGATCATTTGAGCAAGAAATAGATTGACACAACGAGCAAATGTTTGCTACATAATAGTTGTAATTGGCAGTTAATGAGTACCCTTTAATACTTTTTTAAAATACTTAAACATGTTTCTAGTCAAAATACCACAATGCCATCCTTCATCATGACAGAAAGTTCATTGAGCTTTGTCAATATTTTGCAAATATGGATAGGAATTCTCATTAGTTTCTTTTATTTTCTTCGTATGCCTATCAAATTTTTGAATCTAAACTACAAAATCAGCTTTCCAACATAAATCCTTTGATTAAAGATTTTTGAAATATTTATTGAAGTTTGAGCAGACATGCCTTAGGCAAAACCGATGTACTCCTTGAGGAGAGATGAAATCAGGTATGCATTCAACAGCAGATAAAATGCCATGGTGTTGATTAGAAACTAGGCACATACCTTCCATCCCTTTAACAATGTGCTTGGACAATATCTGTAGAAACCACTTCCAAGACAAGAAGCTTTCTTCATCGATTATTGTGAAGCCAAAGGCAAACCTTGTTGATTTGTATCCACATCTACTGCAATCAACATCTTGTGTCTATATTTTGTATATTGATGAGTTCTGTTCATACTAATAACTTTGCGGCAATGTTTGAAACTATCAATATACAGTTTGAAAGCCTAGAACACATATTTCAATATTTTCTACCTTAGGATGCCTATTCATTGAAGCTCTTACTCAAAAATGGTTCCTGGATTCCACCTTTGGAGAGCTCCTATATACTTAGGCAACATTCTTACCAAACTTTTCCATGTGTTAAAAAGTTACTCCCTTACACATTTCAATGCATTCTATGCCTTGGCATATGAGATCTCATATCCATACTTATCTTTCACATTTTTTTGCACTCTCTTTATCTTATATGCTACATCGTCACTAAAATGGCCCAACAAGTCTATAGCGATCATATCTTGACTTATGTTTTGATGATAAACTAAAACTTCATTCCTCAAATAAGTATGAGGGCCTTCATATCTTATAATCTTTCACAATCCCATTTGTTCTCTCAGAATTGTTCAGACACTCCAATTACACTTCACTTTACACACTACTTTTCACAGTTTTGGTATACTCTGAAGTAGTCAATATTCTCGTCTTGCAACATGTACAGATAAATCTTTGACAACAGCTTTAATATGCTTCTTATCTTTGAAAACCATGTACATCTCGAGCTTTCCAAGGCTACTGTCATAATAATTCCCCCATGCACCAGATGGAATATCCATGGAGTCTTTGGATAGAACTTTTTCTATTATAGAGAAAAGAATGAAATGATTGGATACAAGTGTGGTTGATCAGCCGTAGAGGGCATTGTTGGTGCCCTAACCACTTGTGCTTGAATAGAGGTTTTCTTATCATGTGGTGGTATTAGCTTTTTATCGGCTAAGTCATTCGTGTCATAATCGTCAGGCTTTGAATTACCAAGCTCTCAATCATGAAAACTATCTACATATTAATATTTGATATGTAAAATTCTTAGGATATCCTTCTTTCTAATCCACGCAAGCAAACAATTTATTAGCCTGTATTGATATATATTCTAGCATTTGTATCATTTACTAATCAATCACATTCAATCCAATCCTCCTAAGCAAACAAGCCCTAGCAAGTCAACTTTTGTACCATAGAGCAATTTGATAATTAGAATTTATTTAATTTTCTTTACAACATCAATAATATGCAAATTTTCATGTCAAACCAAAAGTTTCGCATAATTTAATTTTAACAATAATGAAGTCAAATTCCAGCAAAGAAATATAATTCATCCCATTCAAATGATTAATAATTATCCCAACATCACCAAGTAGTCAAGATTTATGTAGTAAATAATAATCATTAATTCTTACAAATCAATTTAGAGTTAAACTGTTCAAAAATAATGAGTTATTATTTAAAAATACAAAAAATATAGGATTATTATCATATTATCTGGTTATTATTAGGTAACTCAAAACCCAACTTAAATCAACTTATAATTTTTGTGTTGTTTATTGGGTCAACCCAATATCGACCCAATCCTATCGAAACTTAATAATATCGTGTCAGTTCTTTTTGTGTTGAAAATTGCCACTCCAACTTTGAATGAGGTATGGGTAGTCCTATCCCACTAGACGGGCAAGAAGGATAAGCAGATTCTTAGGATTGTAGAACTAATTGTATAGTCGGTGCCCCATACTATTGGTAAGATTGTGGTGCATGCAGTTCCAACTTCCTGGGATTAGCTCTTGACGTGATAAAATTATCAATTACTCATTTTTTCTTTTTTCCCTATTCCTTATTCTTTTTCCCAATTGGCTCTTCAAACTCATGAAACTTATAGTATTGTCAATAATGGTGACCATATAGATATGTTTTCCATCTCAAAATCTCCATGACAATTGTAACAAAAAAAGAGCAAGTAAGAAAAGAATTAGACAAATGAGATTGGATTTTAGTTATTACCATATACATATGCAGTTAGAAAAATAAGGAGAAAGAAATCGTCAAAGTGAGCTCCGTGGAAAAAAAAACCAAGTCAAAGCATGAAAATTCTCCTTGGTTATATCAGCCTTAATAAACACACACTTGGTGGCGTCAAAATCTATGAAAAACTATCCTAAACCAGATCAGTTCCACCAGGCTACATCATCGACTTTGACAATAACAATAATAATAAATAAAAAAAAGTCATCAAAAGTGAAACCAGAAGTTCATTTAAACAAAAAAACAAAAAAGTGTAATTCAACATACACACCTTGTTAAAGGTGTAGATTTCTACAATCATTGTTCAAGACAAGAGGAGTAAAGCCAAAAGGGCATTGGAAGTTTTCCCTTTTTTCTCTTCTAAAAGGTGCTTAAATATAATATAGGCAGAGAGCAATTAGAAACATAGGAAAATTGAGTGTTTGATCATGCATTTGTATTGCTTGTTTTGTGAAGAACAATAACTTTTAGCAGTAACAACATGTGTAGTTTGAATTTCTTTTCTTCTTCTTATTCTTGCTCTTAGCTGATTATTATTATTATTATTATTATTATTATTATTATTATTATTATTAGCACTCTATTTTTTCTCTTTTGGAACTATTTTTGATAGCTTTGTTTTTTAAGTTACTCGACTATATAATTTTGATTAGTGACGTTTTTCCAGATGGAGAGTTTTTGGCCTTTTCGCCGCTTTGATTATAATAATGATGATGCATCTATTATGGCATTGTTCAGAGAGCCTTAATTTTAATATTTTTGCGAATGTTATTTATGGGAAAAGGCAAGATCCTATATACGTTACGTACCGAATTGGATAACACTTAATATTAAATGTATATAAAGTTATCAAATTGAATCTTTTGTGTAATAGGTGTTTTTAAAGGCGTTTTCACAGTTTTTAGACTACTTTACCAGTAATTTGCTAGCATGCAACTAAACCACCTACTAGGGGTCCTCTTAAGATAATGGAGATTACACTCACAGAAGGCAAGTTGTCACCATTGTGGGCTGAGTATCCTGTATAGGTTCTTTTCTACACTTAAAAGACCTATATCAGGTATCTGATGTTTCTAGTAATTGGGGGTTCTATTGTTGCTTTGTCATTTGACGATAAACTTTTTTTTTTAAATATTTATGTTAAATTATATTCTTAATTTCATTCTACAGGTGGTAGCATTCTTTCCTCGTGTGTTCTCTTTAACAATAGAAACTATAATATCTATTCCTCCTTTATCTCTTTAGGTCACTTTTCATTCTCCTAGGTCTCTTTACTAAGCCCTATTTTTTTGAACACGATTAATATTTTTGTTTTTGGTGCATTGAGGAGGGTATAACAAGTGAACTTGATGGGGGAGACATGTTTTCACTCTTTTCACCTCTTATAAGCACTCAATCTTTTCTCTTAGTTTTCTTTTATGGTTTTCTAGGGGGCCATTGTCTCCTCGATATGAATATACTTCTTAGCTTAGGATAGGAGCTCCCTTAGTATGGTTTGGCAATTTTCAACTATGGACTTCTTGAACCTTCATTGCTTTAGATTTTATTGGATTATGTTGCCAGGAGTTCTTAGTTATGACAGGAGATATTATGGACAACTTGGTGATAAAACCTACAAGCTTTCGCCCCAGTTCTGTTAGATGGTAAATAGCATGCAACAATTATTGAATAGTTTCTATTGGTTAAGAAAGGTGCAAGAAACATTATATTAGATGTTCTAGGCCAGTAATGGTGCCAACGAGCAGTTGGTTGGTTGAACTCAATAGTCATGTAGCTTATTCTTATGTTGTTTAAGACTTTTTATTGGGAAACTTTAGCAAGATCTATTATTCCTTTTTCCTAGTATGTGCAGACTTCATTAAAAGACATTATATCTCTTAGCAAGTACTACTTCTTTCGAAGGGATAATCTTGTCAAGTTCCTCAGAGAGAGTTATCTCATGCCCCTATGCATTCTCTACCTATCTACCTAGGTTGGTTTCAGGTGTAGGTAATGAAATTGTTGTTCAAAAATCGTTTGATCTCTCCCTAGGAGTACGGCGTAGGTTACATTAGTGTCGCAACACCTGTTACTAGAACATTGGCTTAAGGCATTTTCTCTACCCCTTTTTACCTTGAAAAAGTAAGAATGCATTATGTTCTTGAACTAATAACCATCTTTCAGCTACGCCTATCATTCCTTTAGAGCGATCTCTCCTATTCCTTAATATGGCCTGTGAATATCACCTACTAGGAATGGATCAAAGAGTTGTAAATGGTAGTTCCATTTCAAAGTTACATTGGAAGAAATTAGTGGCTAATTGATGAGAGAACATATTTTATCAAGCTTGATAGGTTGCATAATTCATTAGGGTAAAAAAGTTGTTTAGATGTTCATGAGGGTCTTCAATTCCATCAAATATTTGGAGATTGAGCACTTCAATATCATGTGGGAGCAACTTTGCCAAAATAATGAGCAAAACGAGCGTAGGAGGAGTGATCACAAGGGAGAAAATAACAAAATAAAAAAAAAACTCTTCATGACCTTTGTTGGTTTGCTGCCTGAAGTTGTCTGTTGAGAGGGATGCTCAATAGTTGATTTGGTAACAATGTTGGCTTTGCACCCCTTCTTTGGCCTTTACTTCGCTTAGACTATTAAGGACACTTCTCAACTTCTGCTGAAAGATTGAGAGGGATATAGTTGTTGGTGTTCCATAGCACATGAGTGACTACTTTAATAGCAGCTTACGTGGAGACATCTTTGACTAAATTTAACAAAGCTAGCTCCACTATCTAGAAGACGAGACCTCCATGCCATGGTTTTTATGGTGGTAGTCGATTCTCCAATGTTAAGAGTATCACCTACTATTTTTGGGGTTGAGAGCAATTGTATCATCCATTGTCTCCACCAACTTCCTCATATGGAGGGGCCAAGGGGACATTTGAGTCTCGGGCTCTAGATTTCATCTGCATTCTATGCGTCAATGCATCATAAAATATTCTATAGATAGTGCCAAAATGATCCAGTTCTAATTTACATTTGGGAATTTCTACAAAAATCATTGAAATAGTTACAAATATAGTAGGCTTTTGATTTTAAAATGCATCTACTTAGAGAATTTGTTTTTCAAGCTTAACTGCTTGGATTGATTTTTTCATTCTCATCTCCTATTTGTCATCAATGAGGGTATCTTTAGTGTTAAGAGTTGAGGCAATGTCCTATTATATGTGAGAGTCCATCTTAATTTTTTGAATTACTTATATTCTAATTTTATTTGTACGTGCTTATGGCATATTATGGGTTGATCAAATACCAATGACGACAATATTCTCAATTGGCTTTAAACATCAATGTCGGGTTGATGTTGTGCTTTTCTAGGAAATAGTTATCGACAAATGGTACCTTTTTGGTGCGCCTATAGGGGAAATGGTTTGCTTCATTCTTGATTTTGGGTTTTGGGTTTCTTAAAAAAAATATTTTCCAGAAACCTATCCGTTTTATCCGAAATCTTCAAATATACCAAGAAAGAAACACTGGCTTTTGAGCAATGGTTTTTGACCCATCAACTTATGGATCGACGTGTGAGCTGAATCATATTTCCAACGTTGCTTTGCTTTTTTGGGCTCGTGTTTTCTTAGGCCCGGTCAATGTTCTAACTACAAATGGGCTCATCTCTCTTCAAAATTCCAATAAATCAAAAGCATATGGCTCAAAACTCAACCCATACAAATTCAGGACCTACAAATGCATACATAATTGTAATTACAAAGAGTATCTGAACTTCTGATAACGTAGTGGCACTATGAGATTCCATTAGGACACAAACAAAGTAAACTTCTCAATCATTCTTCGCGCACCAATGTTAAGAGCAACCGTGCAAGTAGATCCACATGCATTTTGTGCACGCTTTTGCTTCAAGACGAGCTAATTAATCAAGGAAATTGTACTTTTGCTCTCTACTGCTATCTTTGACTTTGTTCCTCTATTTAAGATTCAGAAAAGAAAGCAAAAAAAAAAAAAAAACGTATGGAATTATATTTATTCAGGTTGTTAGTGTGGTTTCAAAAATTTGTTGATAAATAATTGACTAAAAGAAGTTTCAATTAAATTATTTCATATGAAAGCATTGTAACATCACAATTGAAATTGCGCCCCCAACAAGAATGCATTCCTTAAAGACATTGAAGTTTCCAGTAATTTATTAACCAAAATAATTTCGTACTTACTATTTAAACATCAGCTTAGAGGGTGTCAACAAGCATTAATGTTGCTAATGGCCTAAACTCTAAAGATGAAGTACTTAAACTCATCAAACTAAAAAGACCAAGAAGAAAATATAGAGATGTACGTCAAAATACCTAATCTTAGGGTTGTAAATGAGTTGGGCTTAGCAAAATATCTAATATATAAGTGAATAAATGAGTTATAGTTTAAAAATTACCTCAATATGTAGCACATATTTTTGGAGGTATTATTTTTATATATTATTTAATATATATATTATTTTAAAAAATATTAAGACTTATGAGCTAGCTTGTGAGCCCTTGAGCCACCATATAAATGTTTAAACTTGACTCAATTTCAAACTCAAACTTAATAAGTTCGATTCAAACTTAAGTAATCTTGAGGTTGAGTTTGAGTTAAGCTTTTTCATGTTGAACCGTGCCAACTCGGCTCAATTTGCACTTCTAGCTAATTTAATATTTTTTCATAAAAAATTTTCAAATATCAACTATCAACATAATAACGTAGGGAGTTTTCATGAATTATTATTATTAAATATTTAATTCGAATCATGATTATTATTATTATTATTATTGTTAAAATGTAATTTTATTATCATCATTCCATAGAACCGTGAATTAAGTTAAAACCGTCAAACGAGATGAGTGACTCAGGATCTAGTTGATGACCATTTGTACGCGCAGATGGCAGACATCGCTTTGCCCTTTGAGGGCGGACAATTCGAAACTTAGAATATCGCACTTGTACTTTTTGGACTGTTAAACAGTCAAATATTTAACAGTGGCATGTCGATGCAAAAGCCATGAAAGCTAATGAATGCCAAATCGTCGGAAACTGAGAATGCAAAGGCATAGCATAATAGGCTTATCAAAATCCACAATCCCATTTTCTTTTCGTACCTTGGGGCCCACTTCTCTAAGACCAAACGTACAAAAGGAAACTCACGGGGAGTTTGGTTATGTTTTTGTTTTTATTTTTATTTTTGAAATAGTATATTTTTAAAATTTAAAAAAATTAATTAGAGTAAATGAGTTAATAATAAATTTATATTTGAATAGATTATTGAAAAAGTAATGATTACGTTAGTTTTAACAAATTGTACGTAGAGAGAGATAGTAGTAATAAAAAAGAGAGAGAGAAGATATATAAGTTATTGGGAGAAGTGACATAGGTTACTGACAAATATATTTTAAAATAAAAATAAATTAAAATATTAATAAAAATAATAATAAATTATTATAATTTTTTTAAATAGTAAAAATAATAAAAAATAAAAATAAAAACAAAACATAAACAAACACCCCGTTAGTGGAAAAGAATTAAAGGAGATAAGATAGCATTAAACATATTAAAAAATGGCTTACTTGCACTAACAAAACAAACATTGATTTTCGGGATTTCCAACTTTCTATAAATCCACGGTACATGCATACAAGTCCTACAATGAGGGCTTTCCCCGTAATTACCCCATTTCTTATAATATAGTTTATCCCGATTATAATTCCTTTACCACCAGTCACGGCATTCCGCCGTTGTTAGCTTAAAACATTAATAACATTATTTTCTCGTTTTTGTTCAAATGCAAAATCAATACATAAATCATATATATTTCGACATAACTGATATATGACCATTTCAGATAAAAAAAAAATAAATCATTTTTATAGAAAATAGATTCAACATATGTGATGCTGCTTTGAGCTAGAAGGTCAAGTACTCCGGTTGATTTGAGTGATTTTGGGCTTGAGATCTGTAACCACGAACACATGTCAACTAGCCGAGAGGCCCCCGGCTAAGGCACTTCGACGCTCAAGTTAGTTTCGGTAGAATAGAATATAGAGAAAGTATATAGTGAATAGTGTAAAATGACATTACCTTGAGCGTGGTTGGGCATGCAGTATTTATAATTTTGTGCGAGCGTGATTTTACCCAAGTACCCTTATCAGATATACTAGCTTTGTCCCATGCCAGGAGTTTGAAAGTCATTCCAGATTCTGGTGCTGTGCAAGGTGGCTAAATCTCTTATTTTCCTGAATAACCGTGCTAGCAGGGGCACGTGACTGCCAAAGTTGTTGGCAGGGTTGTCAGAGTTGTTGACAACAGTTGTGCCGGCTGCCACGTGTCATCAGAGTGTGCTCGACACGTTAGATTAACATGCCCGGTGGGGATCCGTGTGAACACTGGAGGTCGATTTATGTTGACCAGACTAGAATGCTCGAAATCCTGGGGTGGTCCTCAGGTCGACCACAGACCTTACCCAGTGAGGTCGATACTGGTTGACAAAATAGATATACACTTGAGCCTCGTGGGCTGTCTTGTTTGATGTTGGGCCTGTTGGGCTTATTTGGCTATCCCATATCATGAGTCCTCCTAACTTTCGGTTCTGATCGAGCCCGTTAATGAGAAGGGGTAGGGAGTTTATATTCAAGCATAGCAAGTAATACACTCGACCAGGATTTCTGATCTTTCGACCTGAGTTTTTGAAATTACGAATCGAGTTTTTAAAACATCGACCAGGATCTGAGGCGGTTTCTTTACATTTAATACGGCTATTAGTGCGCAGGATATGAAGCATGCAGGATTCGAAGCGTACGGGACTGGCTGTTATAATGGCAGTTACACGATTTCCTGCGCACGATTGCCTATAAATAGGGGGAATTCCCTTCATTCATACTTTTACGATTTGAATATCAGATAATCTACATTATTGAAGAGTGTTTTCCTTCGCACCTTTCGCCTGAGAAACTAACACTGTAAGTGTCCCTGTTATACCTGCATTTTTTCTGTCTTTA
>JACGDI010001153.1:109889-125727 GCA_014898725.1 Jacaranda copaia | reverse complement strand
GAGGAACCTTCTCCTAAGAAGGCTGCTGGGGGTAAAGAGAAGCAGAAACTTGTGACAGGCTAGGATCTCTTCTGGAAAGACAACGAGGGCCTAATGTTCAGGCTCCCTCGATTGTCCCCCCCGAAGTTAACAACGGATCGAGACCAAGAAATAATTAATTTGACGTCGATTGTTGAAGGGGGGCCGACTGGCCCTGATTCCCTAAAGTGGATGACCTCTGATCTCTTCCTGAACGACCAGCGAAAATTTATGAACCTGAGTCAGCTCGGGACCATGAAGGCCATATCTTATTATTGCAATATGGTAAGTGCGAGGTTGATAAGTTTCGACCATCCTTTCCTGTTATAACTTTGTTGTCTTGCAACTGACATTGCTGCATTTTAGATATGACAGCTGGGCTACAACATGTTTCGATAATCGGAGATGGCTCTTGCTACGAAGGAGGAGCGCGAGGTTGGGGGAGAGCTGGAGACGATTAAGGTGCAGCTTGAATCCTCTTAGCTGCAGGTTGAGAAGCTAAACAAATGGGTGGCTGACCTCGAGAAGCAACTCGAGGACAAAGATCAGAAGCTAGTGCAGGCTATCGAGGCCCGCAGTCGAATGGACGACATAAATAAAAAGTTGCACCTCGACCTGCAGGTGAGCTACCAATTTGGTCGGGCGCAGGGTTGTGCAGAGGTGACCAGCCAAGCTAAAGAAGCATTCCTCTGGCATTTACCTGTGGTGCGGCACGAGGTTGTTAAATAGGTTGTTGTTAGCATTGCATTTCAGGATGCGAGCGTGCTCGCGGCCATAGATGATGCCAAAGAGGCATATCAAAGGGCTGTCAAGCAGCTGGAGCATATGGGATACTTCTTCCGTAATTCAAAGTCGTTTTCATTCCCTAATACTGACTTACCAAGTGGCGAATGCCAAGTTAAAATCAGCTCGGTTGATATGAACACAATGGACAAATGTCCAAATGAAGATGGCGAACACCAAGTTAAAATTAGCTTGGCTAATTTAAAAGAAATAGATGAATGTCCAAATGAAGATGGCGAATGTCAAGTTAAAGTCAACTCGACTAATCTAAAAGAATGGACGAATGTTTAAATGAAGATAGTGAATGCCAAGTTAAAATCAGCTCGAATGATTTAAATGTTATAACCAGTTCGACTGATCTAAATGCAGTTGACGGATGTCCAGACATTGAAAAAATAACATGATACTCATTCTAGGTAAAAATATTTCATTCATTCATTGTAAAAGTCATGATAATTTTCCTTAGGAACATACAAGGAGCCAAAAAAAAAAAAGAAAGTAAAAGTAGGCCCTATTAGATTGGCCACTTAGTACTATAGGAGGTCAATTGCCAAGTAATGGAAAAGTAGAGAGATCCGCTGCAGCACTGGGACCAGCTAAATTAGTTGGTGATGTAATCATTGGAGAACCAGTCTGACCGATGGGCTCGATTGCAGTAGATGCCTCAATTGTGGCCTGTATCTCAATCACCGCTTGTAGATCAACCACTGATGATGGCTCGACTTGGTCATTGACATTGTTGGGGGTGTCATCTTTGCTCTCTGAATTTGATAGGAGAGATTCTAACCCATATAGATGGTCCATGTTCTCATCTAGCTGGCCCATTCGTAGCACGCCCCTAGCCTATAGCTAGTCAATGCTAGTGTTGATGCTATGATGGTAATACTTTAGGGCTTTCTTCACTAGAATTTGTTTGAATTCATTGCTCTTTAGATACTTGGCCAGACGTGATCGCCAGTAGGCTTCCAGGATGTTCATCCCTTCCTCAGTATACTAGAACACTTCAGAGAAAGAATCTCACCCTTCATGTTGGTCCTCCTCTTTGGCCTTTTCCAGTATTTCCTCCTACTGAGACGTCAGGTCAGATACCTTTAGCTCAGACTTTGAATGGCTACTCTCTAGCTCATCATGCTTGGCTTGTATGGTCGAAAGCCGTTACCTCAAGTCAGAAAATTAGCTTATCTTTACTTGAAGCCTATCTAGCTTGGCCTTTAATTTTTGATTATTCAATTCCAGCCGCTAATGCTCCCTTTCCCATCAGGTGAGAATGTTCTATGTAAGGATGCTTGTCTGGGAAAGTCAAGGCAAAAAATTAGGTAGGGCGACATTAGAAATAGAGAAATTCTATTCCTTTAAATGGAATCACATACCTTTGAAAGGTAGGGGTTGAATTGATTTTAAAGGCTGCCAAAAGGCATGCCATTAGCTAGCTGCTGATTGGAAGCAGTAGAGGTCCCTCACAGGAAGTCCCTACCCAAGGAGTGAATGGTGTCTATCAAAATCAAGTTGTTGGCCATAAGGTAGGTATTAGGTTAGCTTTAGCACAGGGTCAGGGAGCTCGGCTCCTCAGGAATGTCCTCTTTGGCCAATGCTGGTTTAGTAAGAGTTGGCTTCTTGGGAGCTGGAGCTTTCGGAGGAGAGATCTAATGTTTCTTCGCAGGCACCTCGACAAGAGCCTTGCAAGAAGAGCTAGCATTGCTGGATCGTTTTGAGGGCGGTTGTTTTATTGCTTGCCTAATTGATCAGCTTCCGCGGCCAACAAGAATGCCTTGGTGAAAATTCTCTCTAAGAAAAAGAGAAAAAAAAAAAAAAGAAAGGAGAAGGGGGGGTTAGAAACATGATCACTCGTATAATGTTCATCTTAAGGTAAAGGTAAATAACAAAGCATTTTGGAAGCTCCTCAACTTTGGCACTTAAGGTAAAGTGGTATAGAAAGCTTGGTGTTCCCAAGAAGGTCAATTGTAATTGATACTATTTAGCCTGTTTAGTAAGAATTACTGACTGGATGGAAATGTCCTACTCCTGTTCGAGTTCTCAAAGGTATATGTTCTATCCAATTTTTAGGGAAACCCCATGGCTCGGGTGAGGCTATATATACATAACACTCTTTCCAATGCTTTATAGAAGTTGACTATTTGGATAAGAAACCCACGTCTTCCCAAGATGTCAGGTAAAATAGCTCAAGACCTAGGGATTTGGGGTAAAAATGAGAATAAAAGAGGAAAGTGGTGGGCTCTATTTGTAAATGTCTGCATTGGATGAGGAAGCCTATCATCAACCTAAACGAGTTGGGGGTAAACTAATTAAGTGGAATGCTAGCCCTCACGACACTAACTTAAATAACTAGGGCAAAAGAAAGCATAGCCCATCATGCATTTGCTCTACATAGAAACACATAAATCCTGATGGGGGATGGTGTGGTCGATCTAAAGATTTGGGCACTACTATGGGGTACTCATCTGGGATTCCTAGGATTTCCCTCAACCTACGACTCTTATGCCTAGTTATCCTAGAAAAATATGTTTCATAGTAAGGTAATCCTGCCTCTGTCATGCCCTACTCAGTTTCCCTCATTATTTCTGTAGGGATGCTAAGAATTGAGTCATCTGAATCGCTATCTCCAACCAACTTAATAGACATTGTGGGTTTAAAATTCTTATGAAGAAAATAAAATAGTGAAATTGCAAAGCGAGGAATTAGAAAGAACCTGGGTTCATTTTCTAGATATGCAGAGAAAAGTGATAATGGAGCTTCTATGACCCGCAATGGAAACCACTACTCAGATGGTGGAACGTTGCTAATATGAAGATGAAGTAGAGAGAACTAGAGGAAATGGGGGAGAAAAATAAGGAATGAGGAATCGTCAGTATTTATAGGGATAGGTGAGTGACCTTTAAACTCCTAGGTTCAAACTCCACTGTATGCATGTCTTTTGGGATATGTGAGATAGGATGGCTCATTAATGTCACAGATAAGATAAGCAGACCTAGGGAAAAGTAGAGAAATGATGGATTCCCTTGGGAAAAGGCAAAGTAATGGTGGATTCACTTGTAAGCCAACTTTGGGCGCTCTTCAGCTTGGCCATATAATTTATTGGAAATGAGGTAGATGTCACCTCAGGCATAGGCTCAATTTCATAGTGGTATCTTTTCATGCTCGGATAGCACAAAACATTACCTGAGGTCACAGCGCAAATTATTTTGGTAAAATGAGCACCATTCCCTCCAGTGTTTGGGTCATTGGTGAACCTAATTCACCTTTAGTTCATACTCGATCATAGTTCAAACTATTTGAACTAAAATTATGGGGGAGATGTGATGTGGACGTATCACTAGCCCAAGCCAAAGGTATCTATGAAGGTTGCCACTTAGTAGGGCTTGAAATCTCTTGAGAGTCGAGCTAACCCCAATACGAGTTGAAATGTATCTAGGAACTGGTAGCCGAAATGCCTTTAAAGCAAAGGTCGAGCTGCACTTAGAAGAAAAGTCAATCTACACTCAAAGGAAGAGTTGATCTACGTTCAAAAGAAGAGCTAAGTTGCACTCAGAGGAAGGACCAATTTGCATTCAAAAGAAGAGCTGAGCTACACTCAGAAGAGAAGTTAAGATGCTCTCAAAAGAAAAGCTGAGCTGCGCTCAGATTTGCTTTGGTTTTAGTAGTTTAGTGCACAACCAAAAAAGAAGGAACATGGATTACACGTGGCTTCATATTATTAATTCTGATGCATGTAAAGAATTAGTGGTTTAGTAGGCGGTTATGATCTCAATAAGTGGAGTTCTTAATCATATAAAAGTCTTTGTACAAAAGTGTAAGGACACAATTTTTAGAAATACAAGATTATTTTTATTCAATTGGTGCTTGTGCAAATTATCTTTTGGCATCACATCACATACAATTATAATTTTTATAAATTTAATAGTAATAATTTTTTTTTGTTATTATGTAGTTAATATAAATATGTTATTAATTTTCAATAATAACATTTTAAAATACTGAAATTTGTCATTATTAAATTATGATAATGATAAAACAAAATTTTTTACTATTTAGTACATAAATTACTCGTCACTTTTATATTGGGCAAATTGCATCTTACTCCATGTAAAAAGCGTAAAGGGCATAATAGGGGGGAATACCCTACAATGAAAGAAAATAAGTTTTGTGTCACCTTGTACAATTAAAAATATAGCAATTTTACTCCCTCCATCCTACAATGGATTGCATGTTTGCCTAGTTGACTTGTTTTGAATTTTTTGCTGGTAAAATTTTAATTTTGCCATCTTTTTCTATGCATATAAACCCCCAAATAGATTTTTTTTCCTTCTTATTGTTTTTTCTTCCACTACAATAAAATCAATTATTAAAGACACCAAAAAATACCACTTAAATACTATTATAGTGATAATTTTATATTTAATGATATTTTTTAAAAGTGTCTCTTGTAACGGTATAGCTAAAATTATAAATGTCATTAAATTACCTTTGTTTTGGCATTAATAAAATGCAACAAAAATTGAACCAAATGATATGTTAAAATGTCAGGAAAAATGCATTAAATAACATGTTAAAGTGCCATTAAAAATTATTTTAAATGGCATGCTAATATGACACTAAAAATTGCATGTAGTGGCTGGTTAAAACACTACAAAAGTTCATTTAAATGACAAGGTAATATATCATAAACAAATACAATAAACAACACATTAAAATGTCAAAAAAAAAAACTTTTAAATGACATGCTAATGTGCTACAAAAAATGTATATAGTGATGTTAAAAAGCCGCAAAAGATTCCTTTAGATGAAGTACTAATATGCAATTAATTAAAAACATCCTAAATTAAATGGCCAAAAGATACTTTTGAGTGTCATTTATGTGCTAGAAATCTGCCTCTAGTACCCCAGATATGAGACTCCAAAATAATCTAATTGCTTTGTAGAAAACTTGAGCTTGCAACATCTTACTTGAAAGTATATGAGTTTACTATCAAGTTCCATACCAAATGTTCATTATAAATTTTCAAAATATTATTATATTTTTATACTTTAAAAGCATATTTTATTAATTATTTAAATATAGGCTCAAAATTATTTTATTAAATAATATATTTGAAAAAGTGTGAGATATTAAATTTAGAGAGAAAATATTAAAAACAAAAGGTATAGGTGAGGAGAAAAAAGGGGCAAAAACTTGAAGTTTTTATACGTCTTGAAAATATAGTTAATCTAGTTGATACATTAAAATTAAATTTAGTTAATTCAATCAATACATTATGATAAGATATAAATTTATAAAGTTTACAGTTATTAATAACAATATATAGTTTATCTAGTTTTGTAATATTTATTTCATGTCACACCATAACTAAATTATGAGTGATCTTTTTTAAGAAAAAAGTAGTGATGCTAGTTAAATGTTTTTAACATATAGTTATATTAGTAATTTCAATAAAATTATGTTTCTATAATATTTATTAATCAATATTACCACTAAGTATTATATCATAGTGGCATTTTTATTATTATTATTATCACTATATTATATGTGCCACTGTACTATAAAATGGCATCAAATAGTGCCACTAAATAATTTCTATTACTTTTTACAAATGAAACCATAAATAAATATGTGTGGCATTTTTTAAGAAAAAAGTAGGGGCATTACTTAAATATCTTGCAAATATATTTATGTTAGTATTTTCAATCAAATGTCACTATTTATTTTGTTACTTATTAATCAAATGCCATTAATAATTGTATTGTAGTGACATTTTTTCAACAATTATTACCATATTACTCTTGTATGTCACTAAATATTTTGTGGTAGTTTTCTAAGTGAAACCATATATAAATATGAGTGACACTTTCTAAGAAAAATCAGTGGCACTAGTTAAATGCCTTCAAATTATATTTTTGTTGGTATTTTTAATCAAATATCACGATTTTATATGTCATCTAATAATCGAATGCCACTAAATATTTTATTATAGTGATATTTTTTCGGACTATCACTATATTATTTTTGTGTATCATTATAATATAAATGCCAATAAGTTAGTGTCACTAAATGCCTTATGACATTTTTATTCAAATGACACTATAGATAGGTACATATTAGTGGCATTTTTCTAAAAAAAATTAGTGACACTAGTTAAATGTCTTTAAAATATATTTATTTTGACTTTTTCAATCAAATGTCATTATTTTGTCTGTCATTTAATAATCAAATGCCACCAAATATCAAATTACAGTGGCATTGTTTTACAACTATCACTATAATACTTTTTTGTGTCATTATATATAAAATGTCACCAAGTTAATGCCACTAAATGCCAATTTTCTCGTAGTGTTCGTTCTTTGTGTTCTTACCATTTGTTTTTTTCACTTCTTTCAAAAATGTCTTCTTGATGAACTAGTTTTTAAATTATTAAAATTCTAATATTGTAAGATTTATATTTACACATTTTTATATTATTATTATTATTATTATTATTATTATTATTATTATTATTAAGTACATCAACTATATATAAAAAAGTTATATAATGTACAAACATATATATAAATTAAAGGTGTTTAAATTACATGCACTTAATTATATTCGTGATATTAATATTGTACATCATAATACTCATATATAAATCCCACAACACATATATATGATTGATGTGACTAAAAAAAATGGATTTAAGGACATTTTGGTAATTTGGCTAAATATGACCAATTAACTCAAAAATTAATTAATTGAGTAAATGAGCCAGAGAGCCCAAAGGATGAACCAAGCCCTTGAAGGGGACAAAAAAAAATCCTAATATACCTAAGCCCATCAAGACTAAAATTTATAAATAATGAGTCCCTAAGGGAATTTAAGAGTAAGAAACAATTTGCAAAATTTCTCAAAGTATGTGGAAGAACTCTAAAGAAGAGTAGATCTCTCTGAGTTGGTTCCTGAGAAGATGAATGGACACTTTCCTATCTTCCTAAAAGTACCTCACGCCATTTTTGACTAGCAACATTTTGGCACTATTTGTGAGAAACTCAAAGGAAGAAGAAAGGACGTTGAGGATGCAAACAAGGTTGAGAGCTTATGAACCTAGCAATCAAATGACCTAGTATTGGAGAATGTAGGAGTCACTAGTGAGAATCACCACCTTGTTCGATGTCAATTCTACTCTTAATGCATGATCAATACCCGAGGAGGTCCCTATGCAGCAGGCTCCACATTCTAAATAATCAGTTTTGCTCGTTATGCAAGAAGCATGAAAAACCTTGCTAGAGAATGCTAATGCTCAAGCAGCAGCAAAGGTAGTTTTCTAATATATTGAGAGGCGCCACCCCCTAGAGCAACAACAATCCTCCTATAGGATTAGGAAGGATACATCATCCCTGGAAAGATCTGAGCAAAGAGCCAACTCAAGGCATAACGTCGCTCCCCATTCTTTACATCATCAACGAAATACTCACTCTTCATTTCAAACAAGCTTATATAGCATGTAGCAGAGTGTACCGAAGTCCAAATGTATTCCTTGATACCATAATAGTCTAGAGGAATAGAGTTCCAATATCACCTATATTGTCTGTTGTACTCCCAAGATATAGTATTTTCTCTCCAATGGTCTAAGCAGAAGTACTTCCCCATGGGACAAAGATAACCTAGCCAATAGAGCTTGGTGGTACTGTAAACCCCTAAGAACACCTCGATAACTTATTAGTGAGGATGGAGCTGTACAACCTGAGTGAGGTTGCATATTGCATGCTTTTCCACATCACCCTCATGAAGTAAGCCTTGATGTGGTTCAACTAAGTGCCCCTAAACTCCATCACTAGATGAGAAGTGTTAGCACAATTTTTCCTTCGAAACTTCTCCATCAACCTTAAGATAACAACCTATTTGTTCATTATCAAGCAACAAGATTGAGAGTCTATGATGAATTATCTCAACCAATTCATATAAGCTATCCATAGGATCCTATATGTTATCTAGGAGCTTTTTCCTAGTATCATTAGACAAAATCTAAAGCATCTGAAGTTCTAAGAGTCCATTACTAGAAAGACATCTACCATACTAGAATAGCTCCTCATGTGTGTTGAGAAATACATCTACATAGAGGAAGCAATGATCCCTCAAGATGCCCATAAGGAAAAGATGCATGACGAATGTGGTAACCACATTAAGAGATAAGAAGACCAAAGGTATTGCCCTTGTCGCATTCACACCACACGCATGACCCCTCATCATATCCTAGATAAAAATTCTAACTATTAGAATACAGTTTGGTCTAATTCAACGACCTTTGTAAATGACCCTACCTACCACCCTTAAGAAGTTAAGATCAAATAAATGGTGTTGCTACCACTATGAGGAGCAAAAACACCACAAATTAGTGTTGCTATATGAAGGATGAAATCAAAAGGTTGATCTAAAAAGGATACATTAAGGAATATATGGCTTAAAAGGGATCCAGTCCAAAAAAGAACTCACCTAGAGAAGAAAATGAGGGCCATAAGAAGAGGTCGAATGATCACCTAACTCTCAAAGTGTATCAGCATCAAAGTGACCCCAATAATCTCTCTACAGCAAGAATCGTCTTAGTAATATTTGGAGGGTTGTCAGGAGAAGACTCATCCAATGCAAGGAAAATGCTAATACAAGTAGTTAAACAAGCACAAGCTCACGACATTAACCTTATCCTTCATGTATTTGAAGTATACACACTAATAGCTCATATTAGCTTTGGAAATGAAGACACTGAACTTAGAAGAGGACATAATGATGATGCTTTATTGATCTCGGCATCACTTTCCAACTTTAGGGTTAAGAAAATACTAGTAGATAGAGGTAGCTGCGTTAATATTTTATTTGATGATGCATTCCTCCAGCTTAGGGTAGATAATGATTAACTACAATAGATCAACACCACTTTGGTAGGGTTCTTGGGACATACCATGGAAACACTAAGGGAAGTATTGCTATTTATTTCCTTAGGCAAGTATCCAAAATGAGCTACAAAGATAGTGAATTCTTGGTGGTAAATTCCCTTTCCATGTATAATGTAATCCTAGGAAGGCCTACCCTAAATTTATTCCAAGCCATAGGCGATTTGAGAGTAGTAAGAAAATGCTACACCAACACTTTGAAGAGCGTGAAGTTGTTGACCTCCCAAATAGGTCATGCTAATGATCCCTCAAGGAAGCAAGATAAAAGTAGAAGAGTATTAATGGACATAAACATTTGAGAAGTGCATGTATTGCACGATGGTATTTGAAGTGCATTGTTGATAACGCTTCATTTTGATAAGTAACTCAATTTATTTCCTTATTTATTTCAATTTTCTTTACTTGCTTTGTTTCAATAAAGTCTATTCATGGATGGCATTAGTTCTTCATTTCTTTAAATAATGCAAAATTTTTCATATTGTAGGAATTATGCCTTTTCTATGATTTTGAATCTTGTAGGAATTATGGAGTATCTAAAAGTAGTTTTAGACATAAGTCTATTATATGGTTCTTTGAGGGGTGCGAAGAGTACATGCCAATTATTGGGCATAAACCCACTATGACAGGCACCTTAGGGTACATGGTAGCTAATGTAATTCACTATAGAGCCCTTGAGAGGTACGTGGTAGTCACTCTTTGAAAAAGTCCTCTAAAGATTTCCTTCAGGAGTACAAGAATCCTTAAAAAGTCCTCTAAAAACTCTCTTCGGGGATATAAGCCTTTTTGAAAAAGTAACGTAAAGACTCTTTTCAAGAGTATAGGCCATCATAAAAAATGTCCTCTATAGGCTCCCTTTGGGAGTACGTGCAATCACTTTGAATATATTCATTGTAGACCATCTTGGAAGACACCTATGTCATCTAGCAAAGAAAGTCAACTCTCCAACACTCAGAAAATATTTGAAGAAAAATCTCTAGGTTTGGAGACTCCGAAGCTCATCATGTGCTTACTATGAAGCCTGTAAAAAAATCATGAATACGCTTGTCCTTGTCTTAACACCTAGTCATAATCAACTTGAGGATAGAAATAACTATCTCCCTTCACTAGAAATTCTATTTTACTCAAGGTGAACTAATGAAAATGGTAAGAATTGGGCTCCACTCCACTCTAAAATAATCTTATCGCACTTAATGCTTGTTGTCACTTTTACTTCATAAACATGCTAAAGTACTCATCATGCTTCTTTACTTAAAAATTATCCAAGTCCCAACATAATTACTGAAGTCCATTGTAGAATTAGTAAAAAGTCATATAAGCACAGAGAAATTTTGATCTAAATTCAGGTAGCGGAAAAATGCCCTAGAACTCTAGCAATGAGGCACCTAAATAAGTGCTTAGCAAGAGACTGAATGTTAGGTGCTTAGTAGGATTATTTACAAAGAGGGTGCCACACAAGCATCCACCAAATGTCTTGGGCAGTTGCAATAGAGTGACTAGTTGCATGCTCATGGGGCTTCCCCGAAACCTTTTGCACAAGGAACACCAAGCAAGCATCTTGTTTAGGCACCTAATAGGTGCTCCTATACTATGCCATGCCTCGGTGCCGGCATCCTATCTTAGCACTTTATGTGCATGCCTAAATTTGATATCTTGCATAAATGCCCATGATGCATTTTTTCCTAAACATTTATGGTGATGATTTCATTCACAATGTATGAGTATGCAATGTTAATAAGCCAAACGATTAACCATGTACTTGCATGAACAATAAATGAACATAAATGGAAAAAATTCTTATTATAATCGAATGAGAAAAACATCAAAATGTCTAAGTAATACTTAGCCTCTGAGAGAGAATTCAATACGAAAGAAAAAATACTAAACAATTTTTTAAAGATAAATCCTATACACTACTACTATCCTAAATATACATCTTCATTTTTGTAGAACTGTCTCTGCTGGCTCCTCTGCTATAATCTCCGCTTTATTGTTAGGGCATTTTTAAGAATCTTTGGTAGCGACATTCATAGGAATGGTATAATCTATCATCAAAAAATTCTCTTTGGGATATTACCTAGAATATGATGGCAACTTTGGATAGTCTACTCTTAAATCACCATTGCCTTAGCTTCTGTTGCTTCAAACTTCTTGATAGCTTTCTCACAAGTAACTTTGATTGACATCTTTCTAATATTAGAACTGCTAAATTTTTGTCTGCTCTTCACCTCCTTTATATACTTTGCCTTCAAGTGTTCAGGCTTCTTAAGTAGTTGAGATAACTTCTTCTTCTTCTGGCTATACTACTTAATTGCTTCAAAAACTTCTTCCTTAAGTCGTTTCATTGTGGATAGAACTCTCTTTGCTTGGTGAGACATCTCCTCGACTAAGTTCTATCCCTGCAATGGAAAAATATAGGAAATGCTCCAAAATTAAACTATTATAGCAAAAACAACAAAAATGAGAAAGAACCAGAATAAATGAGTAAATTCATATCAAAGCAAAATCATTTGCAGTTGTCTCTACTAAATAGGATTAAGAAAATAATTCTAACTTTCCTTGATCATATTCACATACCAAGCCCGCATGCCATCCGCATTTTATGCGATCTTATTAACATTCTAGTGGGAATCCACTCAAAACTCCGTCATAAACCATAACAAAAAGCCCTTTGCCCTTGCCAACATGAAATGGACAAGTAGATTGCATGCAAGTAGTAAGACCGTGAGCATGCTTCCCTACAAGACCAAAAGGCAACGTCTCAACCTGATAACTTGCAACATGAGCGTTTGTTGCTATAGTAGGTGGAGCACACATATTACTTGGTCGTCGACCTAAGGGGATAAGACAACACCTACTTGGCGATTTCTCTTTGCGATTGTTGCTCAATGATATGTCTCATAACTATTTCTCTTATCATACTTTGATTGCAAATTTTAGCAAAGTTAATCTTCTTTCCCATGAAGAAAGAGAAAA
Source organism: Jacaranda copaia (assembly GCA_014898725.1). Taxonomy (NCBI): domain Eukaryota; kingdom Viridiplantae; phylum Streptophyta; class Magnoliopsida; order Lamiales; family Bignoniaceae; genus Jacaranda; species Jacaranda copaia. Next base: position 113,019 of record JACGDI010001153.1, on the reverse strand, counting down.
AGAACTAACCCAAAATATAAGCAATATGCAAGAACATATACATATGCACAAATGAGCACAAACATAAGCTATGAATTAGGAGAAAAAATACACTAAGTAACAATAGGAAATATATAAGTGACGTCGAAAGGAAAATCAAACAACCCCACTTTAGTAAAACTCATACAAATATTTTGGTGAACTTGACTAAGACAAATCAAAGTAATTGAACTACTATAATTGTAAGAAACATTCTAGTCCTTATCCTTAACAAAGGAAAACCTATCTTTCCAAGGACCTCCAGATAAAGGTAGCCCATATAAAGACTTACCCTACAACTTAGGAAAAGAATGAAATAAAGGTTCATTCATCACTTTACACATCCTAAACAAGGTATGGTAGCTATTTAAAGATACCAATAGACCTAGCTTAGTCAAATGCTATCTAAGCCCCATGAAAGATGCAAAGAAGTTACGCAAGGACTGGCTTAACCACATATCGTAACTGTGTAGTATTCTAACAAAAGGGAGTCAGGAGAAAAGGAGAGACCACAAGTGAAATAATGCTAAAAATCATGAAAAACCCTCTAGGAAATGACATTAAGTCATCTTGAGAAGAAGAAAAGATAAATTTAAATTCATCAAAATGTAAAACTTATATCTCAAGATGTCTAAATTCTCTGGCTCAAGCTAGCACCTAATGCTTATAGCCTTTTAAATTTATCATCCCTAGCAGGAACACCCTTAGGCTCTTCCTTAGAACAACCCTTCTCTTGATAATTAGAACTAGAAAATGAAGACAACTCTGTAGTCTTACCCTCAACCTAAAACTCCTTAAAAGTTTCTAAAGCTTAGACCAACTGCACCCTAAGAGAAAAACCTAGATATGTTGTAACACCCTGCAAAGGACGACCCCCATGAGCATAGACTAACCCATGAGCACTGTAGGTTCTAGACAATGGATTGTTGCAAGCATCCACCTAAGGTGCTCTACAGGTGCTCGAGGCTTAGCGCCTCATGGGCAACGACCTTAAGCTTCATGCAAGCACCCCAGCTTGACCCTACATAGGTTGCCCTTTGTATGCACAGTGGGAGCTCAGCTCCACCTCTGCCTATGGATGGTGGGTCTACCACAGCACCTACCTGTTAGCTCCTTCACCGTCTCTTTTCGACTGATATATTGAAGACCCCTTTCCTAAACTTAGCTGAGAGTTACACTTAAATATTTTTTGCTCATCCAAAGACCTTGGAATACACACTAACTTTAAAGAAGCTCTCACAGAATTGCAAATACATAGACCAAGAAGAAAGAAATAAGTCAAATAGTCCAAGAGTCAAAAAATTTTGAGAACTTATCTTTGCAATCCTATTGAAGTTGTCTCCTCTCTTCTCCTCCTTCGCCAACGTAAAATTCATCTTTCTTTCGTTGACCCCTTAGGTGTGAATGAAGACCTCCTTTATGGAGCCCCTCTTGGAAGACTCAAGGACTTTAAAACCTACTCAAACTTAATTTGGACGAAAGTTGAGAACATGTAAACTCCTAAGCTAAGGAAAATTACTCAAAATTGACATAAAATAAATTTAATAAGTTAAACTTAAGTTATGTTTTTGATATAAAATTAAAATAGGAGTGCTTAATGATGTAGCTAAAAATGGACCTAAGGACATTTTGGTAATTTGATTAATTAAGGCTAAATAATCCTTAAATTAATTAATTGAGTAAATAAGTTAGAGAGCCCAAAAGACAAGTTAAGCCCATCAAGAGGGCAAAAAGTCCTAATGGGCCTAAGCTCATCAAAACTCAAATCTATAAATATCTCCCAAAGAGAACTTGAGAGGCAGAAATTATTTGCCTAATTTCTCAAAGTAGAAGAACTTTTGAGAATAGTAAATTTCTCTGTGTACATTCTTGAAAAGACGAATCCATACTCGATTGTCGTTTGACGCTCCAATTCCAAGCAACACCAGTGATAATGTGTCATTTAATATAAGATGATTACTTAGATATAAATAAAAAATATTTTGTAAATTAAGAAAGGTTATACATTGCATAGCAATTTATATTTGAAACTTTATGATAAATTATAGTATTCCAAATTTAAGTTAAATAATACATATATATTGTTATTTTTTATTTCTATTTGTATAAATAATATATATATCTATACTACAGTATACACTAGTATGGTACCTATAATATTATTAAGTATCCATTACATATTATTAAATCATAGATATTGCAAAAATATATTTATATGAGATACATAGATATTGTTAAATGATATTAATCATAATAATAATAAATTTTATAATAAATTTTTATTACATATCTATATATACTAGACAACCAAATAAACTATATTAAATTAAAATTAAAATATTTAAAATAATATTTATTAGATAAGTACCATTTTTTAATGCTGATATTTGTTTTATATTTACTTCATAATATTATAGATTTGAATTACTTCAAATAAAGAGAAATACAAGAGGATGCATTTCAAATTTTTTTAACCCATCGACTAGCCACTAAATAAGTAAAACTCTCCCAACCTAAATCTTTTATTTTGAAAGGATAATAAAATAATTTTGATTTAATTTTTCACTATCCCACGATTATCAAATCTAATTGAATTTTCACTTTTTAGAACCCCTTGAAGCCAACCATTTATGGTAAAAAAATAAATATGTAATTTTGAAATTAATGGAAAATGTGAAAGGTTATTAGTATTATTCTAAATTTAATACGTGATACAAATTTATTGAGCAAAAAATATGTTTGTAATACTCATGATATTCAATAATGCTAAATAGTAATATATCTAAAATAATTTATTTAACAGTATGTAATATAATAATCTCTTTAAATAGTTAAATTTATTTAATAATGGCAAGAAGTCGTTTTTTGAAGAAGTGAAGAAAACAAATTTGCAAATACACAAACTGTTTGGGATTTTACATATATTCAAAAGAGGGCAAAATTGACATTTTACAAGCAAGAAGCAAAACAAGTTGATTAGGCATGCATACAGTCTACTACGGAAGGGAAGGAGTAAAATTGCTATGTTTTTAAATGCACAAGAATGTGCATTGTTGATTTTTCTTTTATTTTTTTACAAGGGTATTCCACTTCTCCGCCCCCCCCCCCCCCC
>JACGDI010001153.1:88729-109806 GCA_014898725.1 Jacaranda copaia | reverse complement strand
GGGGGGGGAGTTAAAATGCAATTTGCCCCTTTTATATTGTTACTCAATTTCTATAATATTTTTTTTTCTTTTTCTGGAGTGTAATAGCTTATGTACAATCATTTTTGTTGTAGAGATACTTATTATGACTAGACATAAATTTAATGAGGTTATATTGATACATTTGCCCTTCAAAAAAATAACTTTAACTAAATTTAAAAGGGAATTCTTGTGCTAATCCTTAAATGAGACTGTTGTATATATATACTGAATGTTCTTCCCCAATCTCTCATATACCTATAAATAAAATAAAATTCAATTTTTAGTACATGCTATAATGCTTGTATTGAAAGAAGGAGAAAGATTGGAATCCAAATAAAACCAAACAATACTAGAAAAATAATTTATTGAGACACATTATAAGTGACATTTTTTGAAAAATATCCCTATAAATTCGTTATTTAGACACTTACTACAAAAGTGTCTCAATACTTAATTTATTTTTTTGTTATGACACTTCTTGAGAAGTGTCTTATTAACATATTTTATTGAGACACTTTTGAAAAAGTATCTCATTTTTATGTAGTATTTATAATTATCACGATACTTTTGTTAATAAAGTTTTATAGGGACATCTTTCTCAAAGCTTCATAATAGTTGATACATATAAGGGTAAATAGCACACGACCCCCAACTTAAAAGGGTCATTTGCACTTTACCCCCAACCATTGTAAGTGTGTGAAACGATCACTTAACCTTTGCTAATTGTGTTTAAATGCCTCATGTTCCATCTTTTCGGTGATATATTTAAAAGTTATTGCATTTTAGCCCCTAATGTTTCAAAAAATTTATATTTAGCCACCTAAAATACATTAAAATATTATCCTTAGCATTGGATTCTCATTTGGTGGAATAAAGTAAAATATTTTATCAAAAATTATTATCGTATATTACTTAATTATCAATATATCACTAATTCAGTCAGTTTGAGTTATTTGAAATGTATAATCCAACTTAATGGTAAAATTTTTCCTAAATTGATATGTGTAAGATAATTAAAAATTAATTTTGGCGTTCCATTACTAAATAATTAGTATGGTGTACTTATAAATTTGTGCATATTTATTTAATTAAGAGTGTAAGCGGTTTAGAGTTTTAATTTAAATAATAATAAGATAAATGACGCTGGTCAGATAAATACTGGCAACAAATAATGTAGATCTTAGTATCCACGTTATCTCTCTCGTTTATTACTCCATTCAAATTAAATATATTTAAATATCATTTGCTAACAAGTATGTATAATGTTATATTGATATAAAATTTAACTAAGGTATAATTTTAAAATTAATTTTAATAATCTCATGCATATCAACTAAGTAAAATATAATTAAAAAATTAATTCATAATTATATGATAGCTTAAAATGATTTAATTGTCCATATATTGACAAGTGATTAGTGTATGATCATATTTTTTATAAAAGTTTCACTTTACTCCATAAAAATAAAAATTTAATAATAAAAGTGCAACTAAAATGATTAGATTGTTAAATGCATATTTTATTAAAGTTGAGGAGGTAAATTGTAACATATTCAAAGTATTTTAGCATTTTCAGTGGGATCTTCTACTGGAAAATGAAACGAGGGATATTCAAGCATATTTAGCTAAGGTTAGGTAATCTTTTCACATATTTGCAATAGTTTGGCAAAATGCACATGATCCTATATGTTGGGAGGTTGTCTGCTATTTACCTTATATATAAACATGAAAAAGAATAAATATTATGGAATATTTGGCACCTATTTCCCAAAATTTCACCAAGTTTGGCCCTAATTTCTTCCTTTTTCCCTCACTTGACAATGCACAGCCAAATACCCCCAAACACATCGACTTAAAGAGAGAAACCACTTTCTATTCCAAATCTAGACCATTTGAAGGTAAGGATTCACCCTATTTTCAAAGTAGACGTCACCAAAGAGCTATGTAGCAAACTCTGGTATATTTTTACTCTCGATTGCACTTGTGTACACACTCTCTCTCTCTCTCTCTCACACACACACACACACACACACTCATTTAAAATAGGAATATAATAGGAATTTATTCTTTCTCCGCCATTCTGATAGCTTTCTACCATTTACAGATGGCCATCCTTTGTTATGGTTGATTGAGAATAAGGAACCTAGCAATCTGTATTGCAAAACCTATCAACGATATTTGGTTGTTTTCAAAATCTCCAATTCTCATAATCCTTCCTAGTAATTTTTAGCAAAACCCATCAATGAATGAATGTATATTCTTCAGTTTTATGCTCCACATTCATGCATAAATACATGCTTTTTTATATTCTAATTCAAGAAGTTTTTGATATCATATAACTTTTTGGGTTCTTAGCAGATAAAAAAAATCAACTTTATGCTAATTAGGAATATACATGATTCTTTTGTCTCCAAAAATGCCCTTGAGGTCCAACCAAGATGTGACTGAAATATCATCTGCTTTAGTTTGTATTTTTCTAGACAACGAAGTAAGAAGATATGTAAGATGTGGTAATTATTAGTGATTAGAAGATTTAGAAATAATTTGAAAGGCATAAGTGTCTTCGGTTATTTACGAGAGCATGTATTGAATCAAAGTGAGTTTTATTTTATTTTTAGGTTTTGGAGTGCTTCTTGAATGATGAGAAGTTTTGGTATCTTCCATCTCATTATCTTGCTTGATTAATAAACTAAAGCCAAAGGCTTGTGTTGGACTTATTCGTTGCATTGATTCTGCTTGGGTGTTAGTTTTCCTGCTTGTCTTTCCCTCCTGAGTAGAGATGATGATGAGGTATATGTTGAAGTTAGTTTCATGACGAGTCATTATTGGTTGTTCACTGAGGTTTATGTCCTTAGATCCTAGGAGTCTTAGAGCTCTGTTAAATTCGTAGTTCACTTGTTTAGGACTTATGAAATAGCTAGTCCATTATGAAAAAAACATTATTCAACATTTGCAACATTATAGCAATTCATATGATGGTGTTAATTCGACACAGCAACACATTTTAGTAGAATGCAAATTTTTCAAAATTTCTTAAAGAGAATTTGTAATTGGTAAACTAAATTAAGTAGTTCTTTTTGTAGTTCATTTTATGGTGTGTAAAAATTCGAGTACGCATCATTGATGTTGTTTGTAGGGAAATTGAGTTAAAGCATGAAACTGATTTTCAAAGGAACAGAAGATTAGAGTAAGCGTAAGGGCCAAAGGAGGAGTATTATTATTGTAACTACAGAACTATTATTATTGATTAAACAAAAAAGGCTTTAAGTCTTAACCTTGGAACACTTTACTAAAGTAACTTTCATGCAGGAGTGAGAATAGCATTAAAGAGGGGGCAATTTTTATTATCAGCCTTCGTAAAAGCATCTCACTTGCCTAGTGCCCGCCTATCTTTGTATGTACATGCCTACTTATTACACATACACATACAGATCATACTAATACACCACAAAAATACATGCCAACATGTACACACAATAGTTACTATTACTCTCTCTGACAAGCTATTACTATCCCCCCAAATAGTTACTTTAACATTATGTAACATGAATAAAAAAACAAAGGAAATAATAATAATGGTAAATCTTGAATAACTTATACACCACTTATCATAATAATTGATCAATAATGCAGTGAAAACGATGGCAAGCAAGGGTGAAATGACCTTGAGTATTTCATGTCACTCACATGTTTGTTGGACTTAAACCTATGGCAATATTCTATGAAAGTTGTAAAGAACACTTTAGTTCTTTGTTCAGAATAATTGGCTTGCTGTAGTTACTCATGGTCATTTCGTAGGTTGAAGCTGCTAACATTTTCTAGATTTGTTTTCGATCAAGTAGTAGTACTTTGATGTTGGATCATATAATTAGGTGAGTATAGTCAAATGCTTAATATTTTAAAATCTTTTCAAGCATATTTTTAAATGTTGGTTGAATTTTCTTCTCTTTTCTTAGTCATTATTGAATGGGTTACTCAAACTTCAATTAATTGTTTGGTGGCTTATTCATTTGTCATGAAATGTGGTTTGTGGTTAGATCCAAATTAATATTTGATATGATAATAAATCCACGTTATTAAGATTCTAAAATTTCTTTTTTACTTACTAGCTATAAGGAGATGATTAGCTTGCATGAATGAATAGGAAATTGAATTGAAATTTGATATTATTTTCTTCTTCCTTCAATCTTATCTTCTTTTACTCATCATAAAAATTTAAATAAATACATTGAAAATATTTATAGGTAAAATTATATATTCTTATGCAAATAATTATAGTCTTACAAAAATTAAGTTAATGTATATTTTTTTGTTTAGATATGATAAAGATATATTTGTAAATACATAGATATTTTATCCCCTAAGTAAGTCCAATTAAGTCAATTAAGTGATGAAGTTGATTAGTTAAAGAGTATCTTTAAACTAACTTTCCATAGATTTTAGTGTCTTCACTACATTCATCCTTCTCTCTCGATACAATGATAAGTAAATATTAGAAATTCAAATTATATCTTTTGTATAAGTGATTCCATTAAGTATTGAAGTCGATGTAATAAACTTAAATGCCTATAAATTTTCTCAATAAATATTTTACTTAAATTCACTACTAAATTCTTTAAATGATCAATAGTTGTAAGTAAATGTAATTGATATCTTTAGATACTAAAATAGTTTTCTGGAACACTCTTTCTCATTTAAGTTAGAAACAAGTGTTTGTTTATTTTAAAAAATCGACATGAATAAGAGTTGGATTAGTCTCCCATGACCTAGTAAAGAATATCAAGATGGGGTGAAATTTATCTTGAACTTTGCTTTTGCAAATTTAGATGATGGAATGATCTTGTGTCCTTGCAAGAAATGTAAAAATGGATTAAGCAAAACACATGAGGTTGTAGAAGGATATCTTCCTTGGGAAGGATTCTTAGATGGATATATTAAATGGATGCTTCATGGAGAGTTGTTCATGGCTAGAGGATTTGTATCTTATGAATATGATAAACTACATACATCTAATAACATGCAAGGGATGCTACATGATGCATTTAATGTACAAGATAGAGGTAATCATGTAAAAGATATGCCAAGAAGCGAGGGAGAAAAGCCTAACAAAGAAGCTGAAAAATTTTATAAGCTTATACAGGATATAGAACAAGAACTCTATCCTAGATGTAGAAAGTTTTGAAAACTTTCTTTCATTGTAGAATGTTGCAGATCAAATGCCTTGGTAATTGGAGTGATTCTTCCTTCAGTATGATGCTAGATTTGTTGAAAGAATCATTTCTAAAGGGTGCTCAACTTCCAAAAAATTATTACAAGACTAGGAAAATAATGAGAGATTTAGGGTTAAATTATAAGAAAATTGATGCATGCCAAAATTACTGTATGTTGTAATGGGGTTTGAATGAAAGCAAGATGGAATGTGATACTTGTGAAGAATCACGATGGATACTGCTACTAGAAGAGCAACAGCCTAATGCTACTCAACACTATGCTTCTTCTAAGAAACCTAAGGAAGCTAAGAAGATTGCAGCTTAGTTTCATGGAATTTTGCTTCAAAGATAAAGGTTCATAAACTATTTATGAATTCTAAAATTGCATCACTTATGAGGTGGCACGAAGATAGACACACTAAAGATGGTGTCATGAGGCACCTTGTAGATTCTCCAGCTTGGCAAAGTTTTGATAACTACCATCCAAATTTTGCAAAAGACCTTTACAATGTTGGGTTGGGTTTGGCATTTGATGGTTTTAATCCATTTGGAATAGCAAGTGTTGCACATAACACATGGCCTGTGCTCCTAATGCCATATAATTTGCCACCAGGTGATTGTAAGCGAAAATCTTTCTTTATATTGTCTTTACTTATACCTGGTCCTAATGAACTTGGCAATGATCTTGATGTGTATCTACAATCATTAATAGTGGAATTGGAGAAACTGTGGTATGAGGGGATAAATGCATATGATGTTGCATCAAAATAGAATTTTCAAATGCGTGCAATATTGTTATGGATTACAAGTGATCTACTTGGTCTTGGAAAAATATCGGGTTGGGTACTAAAGAAAAATATGCTAGCTCGATTTGTCAAAAGTATACTAAATCTGAATGGTTACACAACTCTTATAAGTTTTGATACATGTGCCACTGTGTTTTCTTATCAAAATCATCCTTGTCAAAAAGATAAATGATCTTTTGATGGCACCGAAGAGCATAGAAAAGTACCTCCTTATTTGAAGAGCTCTAAAATATTAGATGTGATAATGGATTTTGATAACAGATTTGGAAAAAATATGGGTGACTTGGATTTACCTTTCAATTGGAAAAATAAAAGTATTTTCTTTTTTTTACTTTACCTTATTTGGAAAAAAACTTGTTATGCTATAGTCTTGATGTTATGCACATTGAGAAAAATGTATGTGATAAGGTATTGTATACATTATTGGATAGTGATAAGTCAAAGGACAATAATAGGGCACACTTGGATATGAGAGATATGGGCATAAGACCAGGACTTTGGCCCTTTTTTGACAAGATTGGTAAAGAATGGTTTCCACCATCTTATTTTGCATTGTATAAGATTGCAAAGGAAATGTTTTGCAAGGTTTTGAAAAGCATTAAAGTGCCAGATGGCTATTCTGCAAATGTAGCAAGGTGTGTGCATCTTAAGCCAGTCAAGATTTTTGGCTTTAGGAGCCATGATAGACATGTTTTGATGCAATAATTGCTTTCAATTGCTTTGCGCAAGTTGTTACCCAAGTTAGTAAGTTTAGCTTTGATTCAGTTATGTGGTTACTTTAGAGACTTATGTTCTAAAAGCCTCCATCATACTGATTTAGATAAAATGGAACAAGAAATTTCTCTTATACTTTGTTAGCTTGAGAAAATATTTACTCTAGCATTTTTTAATGTTGCAGTACATTTAACAATTCATTTGGTTACTGATGCAAAGTTAGCCGGACTCGTACATTATCGTTATGTATCCCATAGAAAGGTAACTATTTTGGTTATATTTTTCATAATAATTATCATTATTCTAACACTTTTCAAGGATAATCTTGTTTCTTTTTTTATATTATATAACTCCATACATAATAATAACATTTCGATATTTTGATTTTAATACTTAAGCACTTTGAAATCATATGTGTAGAACAAATGTCAACCAGAGGGGTCAATTGTTGAGAGCTATTTAGCTGAAGAATGTTTGGCATTTGTTCTCTATACTTCAAGGAACAAGTCGAAACAAGGCTCAATCGATCAAGTTATAATGATGATGGATATATGGTGAACACACCAAGTTTAGATATATTTTTTATGACGGGCCATCCATTGTGGAAAGAAGAAGTGGTTTTTTTGAGCAATGATATACTGATTAAAGATCATAGAAATGTACTATTTAATTGCAACAAGATTAAACCATATAGAGAGTAAGTTAAAAAGAAATATAACAGTGACTATTTTATGTCTGTTTAATTATTTCTGAATTATTTAATTTCATGCATATTGTGCTACCAACATGGAGCTAAACTTAGATATAAATAACGTTGTGCCAGAGAACATGAAATCAAGCAAAGTCATTGTGGATCATTTGCTTCTTGGTTTTCTGGTCATATTTGCTATATCTACTTTAATCAACACATTAAAATAGTCAAGCTTGTTATGAAATTTTCTTTAAACTAGTTGAGTAAGTACATGTTTATTGCAGGTTGAGGGGTGAAAACTAAATGAAGATGACCCAAAGTTGTATGATTTGATATGTCTTGCAGGGGGACCAATGGCCATTGAAAAAAGATACAAAGGATACGTTGTAAATGGATTTAGATTTCACACTAAGTGGAGAAAAATAGAAAAAACTCAAAATAGTGGGGTGATGGTAAATTCAACCAAAACAAGTTTTGCCAGCAAAAAACACATGAGGCCTATCTTAGATAAGTTGGCATATTATGAGATTTTGAAAGATATAATTGAGTTAGATTACACTAGTGGTAAGAAAATCGTATAGTTTGATTGTGAGTGGGTATGTGAATGGAAGCGATTAAGACTGGACGACGATGGATTCACTTTGGCCAATTTCTCAAATATAAGGCATTAGCATGAGCCATTTGCCCTTGCCTCTCAAGTTGAGCAAGTATTTTATGTAAAAGATCATGTAGAGAAGAATTAGCACATTGTGATTAAAATAAAAGCTAGATATAAATTTGATGATGGAAAGGACCAATCAACTAAAAATGTTGATACCATTTTGCAAAGTGAACCTTGTGTTGCCCATCCAATAAGTGTAGATGAAGATGTTTGGATTTGTGAGGGGGGCCTCAGAATCCTAGTTGATTGTTTAGAAGAAAACTCATGATCTATTTAAGTAGAAAGGTTGTATTTGATATTTTGTTATGTGTTGCTCATTGGAAAAATTATTAATGAAATATTCCTATGTTTATGTGTTAGAAGATATCTTTTAAACAGTTCTTAATGCAATTTTTCATCTTTTATGACTTTGAGATTTGTAATATTGTTATTAATGTATTTTAACTATCTATTAGATGGTGGTAGATTATTATTTTTGTAAGCATGTTAGATGTAGATCAAATTTTTGTATTTTATTTTTATTATATTAATGATGGTAATTGTTTTACAATAAATTAGTGATGGCAAGCAACCAACATGGCTGACACAGGAGGAGTCAGCGACAAAAACAACAGCAACAACCAAACTTGATAGGGATGCACAATGACCAAAATGAGAATACATGTATATACAGTCAGCATTAAATTGCATTGCCAATAGAAACAAGATGAATGCAACTTTTTAGTTAACATGTTTATATGTTTATAATAGTATGATATTGCATTTTTTGTGGTGACAAGCATTCAGCATGGGATGCACAACATGAATGACATTGATGGCCATCCATCACAGTTGCATCCAAATGTGATGGAAAAAGGAAACCACAGGTATGTTTGAGTGTGAAAGATATATTTGACTCTTATTTTATTTATAACTTATTTTCATACTTCATAATGTTAATTTAGTTTTTCAAAATTTTATTGGTAATAATTATTTTTAAATACCAAGTAACTTGTTTTCTATTATAATTTGGCTTTAATTCTTGTTGCAAATATCATTTTTATATGATAATTTGAAAGTAATTGCAGAAAATGTTAACAAGGAAAGGAAAAATAGAGGGAAGACCTATCTACCAAGTGTTTGGACTATGAGAGGTCACGAGCATGTCCTTTTTAACAATTTAGGATTGCCAATTGGTCAAACTAAGAGCAAATTTGTAGAATTTCTTGGTAATTTGGTTAGAAATGGTACGCTCATTCAACTTGATGAAAAAAAATGGCACAAGGTACCAAGTTCTATGTAAAAGTCTTTGTTGGAAATTGTTAAGGTAAATATAATTCTATTAGATATTTATGTGTAGTTTTTTATTATAAAATTGAATAATAATCTTCCACTTAGTTGAAACTAGGGTAAGTTTTATGATGGTTCTAGATTCAAGCATTGGATTATGAAAAACTATGGAAAAAATGGAAGAGTTGGAATGATATAGAGTGAAGGCAAAGTTTTTTGATCTAAACTTATCAGTAGAAGAAAATTTGTGTAGATGAAAGAGTTTTGCCTAATCAATGGAAGAATTTAGTCCTTTATTGGAATAGTGATGCTGCAAGGGTAATAACAATTTAACTTCATATATATACATATATATTGATAACATGTTTATTTAACATATTTTTTGATACTTAGTTGAAAATATTTGGGATGCCAATGGGTTTTTTAACAAAGTTTTCTCTGTACATTTAGGTACAAAGTTCACAAACAAAGAGAATAGTGCAAAAAAGATAATGCATCATATTACTGGGAAGAAAAGTTTTGCATAAATTAGGGAAGAAATGGGGGTTCTTGAATTATTTTTGGAAGATTATATAGTATTGCTTAAAAAAAGAACTTGTTTAACTAACTATGTCCATAGAATGAAGCAAGACAAGATGATGAAGAAAGAGAAAATGTTGAAACAAGTAGTGAAAAGGATAATGATCCAATGAATGCTGAACCAAGTAAGGTAGATCTTTTTGCAAAATGTTATACTTGAGAAGGGGATACCTCCAATCCTATTATTGTCGACCTTTTGGTATGCATGTTGATGAGGTTATTTAGTTCTTTAATATGATCAAAATTTGCTAAGTGATATAGGATAGCCCAACAGATCTAAATCAATAACACTCCACCAAATAAGAAGCATGACATAGGACAACCCAATTGGCTGTCAGGCCCAGCCTATTAGTGATTGACCAGGTGATCGACTTGGACCAACCTTATATGGCCATTTTCTTAGCATGAAGGTCAATACCTTACCTGATTGTCCAGGGTATAGTCGATCAACTCAAGAATGACTATTCTACTATTAACCATAGAGACATTTGGATCCAACAAAGTCTTGTTACCTTGACTAGAGTGTGCAAAGGTAACCTTCAGACAAAGATACATCTCGACCTCGAGAGGTCAATCAGACGCCAGATCAATGAACATAGTTGCACTGGAGACACCACGATAACCTCTCTACCATATTAAATACCTTGACATATGGCATACATCTATATTAATGGGGCATGCCACCTCCTATACCACATTTCTACAATACTAGGGTAGTACGCACCTCCCTCATACCACCGTGTCCTATGGAATTGGAGGAAGCATAACCTAGCATAGTACATAAAAGAGAGAAAACCTAAGGGTCTTCAAATGAAAACAAAGACCCTCTCTGTATATGCAAGGACATAATTGACATATCAACCTCTTCATAAAGGCTATAAATACCCTATTACTACCCTTTAACAAGGTATGCTCATTATTACTCAAAGCCTGTACTCTGATGCTCTATCTTTTAGTCGATTAAGTACTAACTTGAGTGTCAGAGTGCCTTAGTCGAAGGCACCTCAGCTAGCTTGACATGTACTATTGGTTGCAGGACTCAATAAAACTGTATATCAAACCTTTTCCTCAGCCTCCCATCTAGTTGATTGTATTAGATCATAGCCTAATATACTACAACACACTTCTTACCATCATCAATAAGATATGTATGTTTTCTTTTAAAGTTATTTCCCAATAGTTGTTTTTGTTTATGCTTTTGGTTTCAAGTTCAAGTATTGAACCATGTTTTTGGTTTATGCTTTTCATTAATAATTGCTAGAGACTACTTGGAACTAAATTAAATACTTACATGCTCTTCTTTTATGCTTATTTATTACAATAACTACCTCTTTCATTCTTCATCAATTTAATTTGCTTGTAAATATATTGTTTATTCTTTGATCAAACTTATTGATTACATTTTGTATTTTTTAATCAATCTTTATGTGTAGAGGAAAATGAATGAACTAAGATGTGAACTTCCTTCTAGTGCAAAAAATAGTAGCCTAAATGATATCTTTTCTTAAGTGGTTGGACTAGAAAAATGGGGAAGAGTTAAGATGTTTGGATTTGGTGTTCTTGCCTCGGATATCTATGATGGTATGCCTTGTAGATGTACTTGTCATCCTATGACCTAATCATACTAGGAAGAAATTGAAAATTTGAAAGAAATAACTAATCAACAAAATAAGCAAATACAAGAGCATAGCAGACAAGTAGAAGAACTTTTGAAGTTGAACAAGCAAAGATTAGAAATTATGGAGTCAATTCCACAAGTTAGAAGCGTCCCCTTATCATCTTCTAAATTCCCAACATGCCGTTGAAATTCAAGCTCAAGCATTAATGGGATGTCTCCATATGTAATTATTTCAAACAGTCACTTTTGTTTATTTTCTTTTGCTATTGCTTCATTTATGATTACATAGTTGCGTTTATCTTATATCCTTAAATAGATTAGTAGACTTTGATATAGGTTGAACATATAGATTTTGATTTTTTAATGTTTCATTAATTGTTGAATTTCTAATTGAAGGTTATTGTGTTTTAATTTCTTTGGATATATAGTTGAGGTTGGTTTTCATTGAATGCACTATGAATTGATATGGTTAAGTTGATGTTGAATTGATGGGTTTGAATTATTGTTGTTATGCATTTTAAATGAATGCATATAGTTTGAAGAATAGTTTAAATATTTGAATGTTGATTGTGTTATAATTTCTATAAATGTATAGTTGAGGTTGGTTTTCAATGAATTTATTTTGAATTGATAAAGTTGAGTTGACATTGAATTGATGGGGTTGAATTTTTTGTTGTTACTCATTCTAAATGAATGCATATAGTTTGAAGAATAGTTTGAATGTTGAATGTTGCTTTGTTTTAATTTCTATACAAGTATAGTTGAGGTTAGTTTTCATTGAATTTATTTTGAATTGATAAGGTTGAGTTGATGTTAAATTATGCAGTTGAATTGTTGTTGTTACTCATTCTAAATGAATGCATATAGTTTAAAGCATAGTTTGAATATTTGAATATTGTGTTGGTTTCTTTCAATTTATATTCACATATTATTATGTTTAGATGTCTACAAAAATCTAGCTAAGATTGCTTTTTGTGGATTGATTGAAAAGTTGAGTTGATATTAAGTTGACGGGGTTGAATTGATGTTGCTACCCATTTTTCTAATTGAGTACATGACGTAAATGCACTCAAACTTATATATTAAGATTTTTGTTATTTCTTATTGATTAATGACAAACTTTTATATTTTTAATCCAGGTTGGATCAAAAGTATATCTGAAAAGTATGATTCATCCCTTAAAAACTATTGCAATTGGTCACATTGGAGCTTACATCCATTGAAACAAGTTGGAGGAATAAAACTTGAAAAGAGTACGTGTGAAGTGCATGTTAATGTTAGAGTGGAAATGGATGAGGAGTTAATTCGGCTAATAGATGATTTTATGACTATTAGGGAGCTCATAAGGATAAGTATTGCTTGGCCATTTCATTTGGTAATATTCTTTTATGCCTTCTCAAAAAAAATATTTCATTTCTCAAGTAAGAACTGGAATAATCATGGTTTAATTTGTGACAGGTGGTAATGGATGAAGATTGATCATAAAACATTTGTTTTGATGATGAAGTATACAGCTGCCATATCATGTACTCAAGTTAGCTCTTCTTAGTTATTTGGACAAAGAACTTAAATTAAGCTAAATTGCAAGTTTTCTAGTTTGTTTTGTTGAGAGCTAAAATTTTTATTATTTTGGACAAGATTATTAAATGTGCTATTTAATATATGCAGTTGTGCTCTTTTGAAATTATAGAACAAATATTAATGAATGATACTATTTCCTATCTTTATTGATTTTGTTGAATTTCTATTGTGTGAATGAATATGCACCATGGCAACATGCCACTAGTTGTAAAGGCACTATGAGGACAATTTTTGTTGTTCTAAAGCAAGATTTTTTTGCATATGTTATGACATAATACAATGTCATATAATGTAGTGTGACAATATAAAATGTCACTACATCATATTTATGGAGATGCTTTTTAGCACTAATCAACCTTATATAGATAATTAAAGTGTCACCTACAAATTTAAAGTGTCCCAAAATCAAGCTTGTTGAGACACTTAAATGTGCCTTGAAATTATACATACAAAGACACATAAAATTGTCATTATATTTATATAATAGGACACATTTACCTATCTTCACATAACCTATATGGAGACATTCAGAGTGTCCCCATATCATTTATATAGAGATAATTTTAGTGTCACATAACTAGCAAATGTGAGATGTAAAAAGCAATTAAATGACATAATATGGTGTCATTATACCATTGTTTTGAGACTCCTTCAGTTGTCTTCAAAGAAGTTGTTTTTGAGAAACTTTCGAGTGTCAAGATAATGTATTAGGATCCCTTCCTATGAGACACTTTCATGAAGCGTCTCAGTATACCACCTAAGGGTACGCTTTTTAGTGTCTTTATAAATATCTTTTCTAGTAGTGAAAAATAGGCAAAAACATAACCAATCAACTCCATCCCAAGGATCACAATCATGCTTTAAATAAGGATTTGGATGCAGAATATTTATCTTTGTAAATGGAAACAATGGATTGGTGAGATCACTCTAAGGACTCCTTCAAAGGATGATCTGCAAACAGCAGAGAATTGATCCAATTGCTCCTTTTCCCAAGCCCCAAAAATCACCAAATTTGGCAGACCTTTTCAAAACAATATAGTGAGTGGCAGCCCAAATTTTGCTAAATTAGAAACTCCTTGGTCATCCAAATGTGCTCCCAAAAACCAATGCAATAGATGATCCACTATGGAATTCTAAGTCCTCCTATTGTAGGATCTCTAATGATCAAGTTCAAACACCTTAGGCAAGCTCTAATTCAACCTTACTTGTGCTAGAACGAAAGAGGAAGAAGGTGAGGAGTGACGATTTTAGAGGAGAGATAGAGGAGAGAATTTGTGTGATTATTCAACACATAAATTATACCATATACTTGGAGGGAAAATATGAGGAATCTACCAACCATACAAGTGGCTGGTCACATGGCCTTTATATAGAGGAGATGGAAGCTCTTAGATGCTTCCATCACACTCTTCATGCTAATTGGCCAACTTGCCAACTTGTACATGCATTTGAATTTAATTAATATTTATATTTCATCTCATGAAATGAAATGCTAATTAACATAAATTCAAATGGACTTCATTTGATTTGCCCTGCAAAATTCAAATTCTTATTTAAATCAAATTAACTCCTTAAATTAATTAACTTAACTCTTTAAGTTAATAAGAGTTAGCTTAACTCCTTAAGTTAACTTTACTCATTAATTGTCATATGGCACCAATTAAATTAACTCCTTAATTTAAGTGGCTCAATTTAACTCTATAAATTATTTTGATTAATTGAACACTTTAATCAAGCTGAAATGACCAATTAAATAGTCAACCAATTGCTCTCCAAAATGCCTAGTCTTGAATTTTCTAACTCTTCAGAAAATTCCTCCTATCAAAAAAGAGTTTTCTTAAGCTTTTGTTCATCTATTAATTAGACATGGGCTCTTAACTCATTGTGGTATATTAAATATTGAAATATTCACAATAGTTTAAACTCCTTTAAACTAATAACTCTTTCAGGTCTCTGTGTAGCAATAAGCCCATGGAGTCCAACTAATTGAATAAATGAATTATGTCTTGATGAACTATTATGACTTATGCTTACCATATAAATACGATCCTTTCCTTTCCTATTTCCCGAAAGAGTCCTAAGGCAGCATATTTGTTGGCTCCCTAATAGCCTTAATAACTATATTTCTACATCTAATGTTTAATTCAACTTTATGACCTCAACTATGGAAAATACCTTTCCCAAATTATCATACTACCTTGCGTAAGGATTTCTTAGAATTGATCATTATAGAATACATAGAAGATGCACTTGTTCTTCACAACAACAAGAAGATGTATCCTATCTTAGATCTCACAAACCTCTATACTTAAGTAGCTCATACCCAATCTCATCCTGTATAACCAGTTAGGTGGTCAGGGAAAACTTAAAGCATAATGACCTAAACATGAGGTTACAATAGATCCTTGGTCCGATGACTAATTATATACACTATCATAAGCTTAAGAACTTGCCACTACCAACTTGCCCCTATGGCAATGTAGTGAATTCTGATGGTGGGTCTTCAATGAACTTATTTTTTAACAAGCACCCACTAACATACACCTATGTCTTACATAGATTGCCCATGAAACAGAGCAATATCCAACACCATGGAGTAAACATCATTAGTGCAAGTCTATCCAAATCTTAGATGTTCCACCTTATAAGATTCTATAACTTGGAATACTTTAAAATCACAACTATGGAAGCTTGTTTCATGATCAACGTCATATGTATGACCAAGTCCCTTAGTCTAATGTGTTTTAAGGACTTCAACCAAATGCAAGTGATGAAGAAAAATCATAAGATGAAGATGACCATTTAATAAGTATATCATTCAATCAAAATTGCATCACAAAAGGAATAGTTTTACATGCCAATCTAATTGGCTTGTGGGGCACTATTCCAACAATTTTTCACTTTCCCTGAAGCTAATTGCCATAATCTTAAGGCCCATCTTCTCAAGATGTCCTTCAATAACTTTTCGCAATAGCGGTTTAGATAGTCTATTTGCTATATTCTCTTTTGAGACAACTTTATCCACTTGAATTCTGCCTTTATTAATGATCTCACAGATCAAATGATAACACATTTATTTATGTTTAAATCACTTATGAGATTTTGAATTCATTGCTTTTGCAATAGGTCCTAAGTTATCTTCAAAAGACAACCACTAGCTCTTGCATGCTAGGTACTACATCTAACTATTAGATAAAGTTTTTTATCCAAACACATTCCTTTGTAATTTCTAAAGCTGCAATATATTCTGCCTTATTAGTAGAGTCAGCTATGGTGTTTTATTTGGAATTCGTCCAACTCACCACGTTATCATTGATGCAAAATATAAATCCTAAGGTGGATTTAAGGTCATTTTCATCGAATTGGAAACTTGAATCCAAAAACCCTTCAAGTTTCAATTTTCCATTACCATAAATTAAAAATAAATCCTTAGTTTTTCTCAAGTACTTTAGGATTACTTTTATGGCCTTTCAATAACTCTTACTGGGTTAGATTGAAAGCAGCTCTAACACTTAGAGCATGTGCTACATCTAGTCTAGTACATTGAATGGCATTCGTTGTGCTTCCTATGGCGGATGCATAAGGTATGTGGGACATTTTTTCTCTCTCATCTTTAGTCTTAGAGGCCATAGACTTAAAGAGACGAAGATCATATCCCATAGGAAAGATTGGATTCTTTCACACTAAACCTCTTTAGTATCTTATCAAGATACGCCGTTTGGGAAAGCCCCCATATTCTCTTTGATATATCTCTATAGATTTGTATTTCTAATATGAAAGATGCTTCTCTCAAATCTTTGAAGAATTGCAAAGATAACCATGCTTAATACAGTCTAACCTTTTTCTCTCATTCCCAATGAGAAGAATATTATTAACATAAAGCATAATAAACTATATCAAACTCTTACCAATCTTTTTATGCGCACAAGGCTCATACACATTTTTAACAAGCCAAATAATTTGATAGTTTTATCAAAATGTATGTTCCAATTTTAGGATGCTTGCTTAAGTCCATAAATGGACCTTTAGAGTTTGTAAACCTTTTGTTCACTCCATTTAGATGTAAAACCTTGTAGTTGCTCTATACAGATTTCTTCTTCAATGTTTTCATTGAAGAAAGTAATTTTCACATCTATTTGCCATATCTCATAGTCGTGATATGTGGCTATGGCAAGAATAATCCTAATGGACTTAGGCATGGCAACCAATGAAAATGTTTCCTCAAAATCAATACCAAGTCATTAAGTACAATCCTTTGCCACTAGTCTCACCTTAAAGGTCATATCCTCTTTATCGACTCCTAGCTTTTGCTTGTGGATCTACTTGCAACTAATGGGTACTATACCCTTTGGTGGATCTACCAAAGTCCATACTCTATTGGAGTACATGGAATCCATTTCGAATTTCAAGGCCTCAAGCTAAATCCCGAATCTATGTCTAACATAGCTTCCTCATAAGTCTTTAGATCACTATCAATTTATCTCGTCTCATGAAGGAATCCAAACTTTTTAGGTTGCTTCTTTATTTGATTCAAACTTCTTAGAGGTTTTATGTTAGGCTCAGGATACTCTATTAGTTTTACCATTTGTGGGGTAATATAATTATCTTGAACTTTATCAAGCTCAATGATATCGCTTTTTTATCTAATAGAAACTCTTTTTCTAAAGGTTGATGTTCCTTGAAATAAACACCTTTTATTTTGAGGGATCATGGAATAATAACCTAAAGACTCTTTTGAGTATCTCACAAACTTACACAAAGTGGATCTCTCATCCAACTTGTCTTCCACTAATTTCTTAGCGTGTGCTGGAGACCCTCAAAATCTTAAAAAAAAGTAAGAGGGTACTTTGCCATACCACATTTCATGCGGTATCTTTGACATCGACTTTAAGGGTACTAGATTTAGTAGCCTCGCCATTATCACAAGGGCATATCCCCAAAAAGAGATAGGTAAATCAGTGAAACTCATCATGAAACTTACCATGTCTAATAAGGCACAATTTCTCCTCTCGGCTAATCCATTATGTTGGAGTGTGTTGGGTGGAGTCCATTATGAGAGAATTCCATTCTCTTTTAGATAATCTAAGAAATTGGTACTTAAGTATTCCTCTCCTCAATTCAATCAAAGAGCTTTAATACTAAGTCCTTGTTACTTTTTTATTTCATTTCTATACTCTTTGAACCTTTCAAAAGCTTCAGACTTTACTTTATAAAATATACATGTTCAAACTGAGTATGATCATCAGTGAAGGTGATGAAGGAAGAATAGCCTCCCCCTATGCTAACTCTTAGTGGCTCACACACACATATATAGATCAAATTTAATGGACTTGTGGATTACTCCATTTGTCCTACAAAAGGAGTTTTTGTCATTTTGTCCTTTAAAAAGGATTCACAAGTAGGAAAATCCTTTATGCTACTAACATTTAGTTCTTTAAGGGTTTCTAACTTGTCCATTTTATTTTTGGAAATATGTCCAAGCCTTGCATGCCAAAGGTATTGTATTTTCTTGGTTATCTAATTTTCTTTTGTTGTTTTTGTTGAATGTACATTAGTGATGGTGAAGAATCTAAAATGTATAATCCTTTATACATTGTATCAATTGCACTAAGGTACATAGTAACAAGGATTTAATACAAGCTTTTAAAATCTCTTAAGTCTAACTTAACTTACGCCTTCGATTTTGGCCGCAGCTCTTACTCTTTTTCCAAGGTGGTGGATCGAATCCCCATTATTAGAATTTATTCCTTTGTCCATCCTTCATAACAAATTACAAAGATTATAACCATATACTATATCAAATACCCACAAGAAAGAATTTATCCTTTTCAATAAACAACCTATCATTCTCTAAGGATACAAGGCATTTCTTGTACTTGAGCTTTTAATGACCCAATTTGCCTTAACATAAATAAGTTGCATCCTTCTTATCCTCAATTATTTTCTAAACTCCATTGGACTCCTTAAAAGTTTGTTTTCTCTTGGAAGAACCTTTTGTCTTATCTCCCATTTTCTATTTACCTTGAGGGCCTTTAAAATGGGAAAATGAAGCAATCATTAGAGGTTTGTCCTTTTCATGATCATCTCCACCTTTGACAACACTTTAGTTAGATAAACTCGGCAAGCATTAGAGAATCAAATCCCCATGGAGATTATTGTCCATTACTATATCCAAGTTGAAGAGCTTCTCAACAAGCCCAATCATTTATAAACTGTAGTCGATGACACATGACCTTTCAACCATCCTAACTTGAAAAATCTTCTTTGACAACATGAACTACTGATACCTTGTTTGCTTTACAACTCTTGCAAGTAATTGACTAAGGTATGTTCTATGTGTTCATGAGACTTTTGAAGTTTATTGATGCCATTATGAGACTATAGGTTAAGATGTGATCTGCAACCCTTCTTAAGAATATTTCACATCTCTTGATCCACATTAATTCCTATGGGATTTGAAGTACCTTGAAATAGGACAAATGTCCATATCTTGAAATCTAAAATGATTTTGAGGTTAAGTCAATTGTTGTAGCTCAGTTTAGTTAGTTTATTGGTTTCTAAAATAACATTTAATGGATTCTTAGCCATTGATTGAGGTTCTACTAATCTACAAAGGTGAAAAAGAAAGTATAAGCATGTGACGGAATTTTGATATAAGAAAACATGTTCATGGACTTTCAAGCATGTTTTTCTCCCGCTATTTTATCAAATTTCTCACCCCCTTAAGGAATTTGAGAAATCATATTTTCTAGTGAGAATCAAGGTCTAAAGGGCATCATTTTTGGACTCCAAAACTCATGAGAAATCCACAAACAATCCTAAGGTAAGCAACTTTTGCTAATTGCATCTCTATACACCCTTGATGTGTTTTGCCTTACTTTTCATGTTGACCCATGACTTGTGTGACATCTACATTACTAGGTGCTAAGTTATATCTATCAATTAATATTTAATTATAAATTTCACTATGTTATTCAACGATTCATGAGATAATGCCATAATGAGTTTTAAATTAAAATGCACATATGCCAAGAAGTGAGCATAACTTTCCTTTAATAAAGTGTCCCAAAACTCATGAGCCAACACTATATTAGGGTAGCATCTCATGTCACCTCCAATTGGTAGAAGGTTTAGATTAATTAAAACTCCTTTAATTTGTATTCAATTGGAGTTAATATTTTGAAAAATTTAGACTCCTCTAAGTTGAGGGTTTTTCTTGCTTTGAAAAATCTCATCAATATTATTGTCTCTTGCTTAGGTTCTCTATATTCTAACCATGCATCTCATACATCAATAGGATAAAAACAAAAAGCATAAACAAGTAAATGCGCTTAGCATGCTCCTAGGGTAGGATGACCATGAGCTTTAACCAAGTAGTGCACTTAAAGCCATAGGTGCACTACTTAGGTGATTTTAAGTAGATTGATTAAATCTTATCTGTTACATAAACGTATCCCATATATTCATGTGTCTTCAAGCCTCCTTGATCCTCTTGGCCTTCTTTGTCTCCTTGCAAAATTTATAAGAGAAAAGAAATCCTCACCCCTAGAGTTCTACTCTCATAACATTTACAAGGTAGAAAATCAAGATGCATGCAAGCTCCTATTTAATACAACCTTTTTCAGACTTTAAAATAAATAAAATCAATTTAAAGGCTCATGCTCATCCCCATTTATTTATCATCCATTCAATAATTATATGAACAATAAATAAGAATTGACATTCAATTCAACCAATTAAATGCTTATTACATAAATAATTAACTAAGGGAAAAAATAAGCATAACTCTTATATATCTCATTTTTGCAACAACTTGAAGTGCATACTTAAACTTAATCATAAAAACAAGCAAAAATGCTCAACATAATCTTGAGCACTTACACAACAATTGTGCATAAAAAGTGTACGGGAAAATCAAGTTTGGGGG